>CM064485.1:44181269-44288936 GCA_032716605.1 Paralithodes platypus
CACCACCACCACCACCACCACCACCAAAATGTTGACTGTACTTACTCACACTGCTGAGATTCCCTCGTGGCCACCAAGCCGTATATGTAGAGTGCTTTTGCCCATAAAAAACTTACCTCCCAAGCACTTTCCACCAATAAATTATCGAGCAAAAATGCAAGCACTTTCCACCACTAAATTATCGAGCAAAAATGCACAGGGCTGAGGGAGCATGGCGACATATGCTCGACCAGTAATGAAAGTTTTTTCACTAAGAAACACTAATACAAGGTAAGATACACTACTTGAACGGATAAATAGCAATATAATTGACTGATATTTATATGAAAGTGTTCCACAAACAAGCAAAACGTTTGGCAAAAAGCATGGCCCCTCCCTCCACCACCTTGGTCACGTAGCCTACACCAGAGAATGCTCGACCAGTAATAAAAGTGTTTTCACTATAAACACTTATACAAGTAAAATACACTACTTCAAGTGATAAATAGCAATATAATTGACTCAATATGGTATGAAAGTGATCCACAAACAAGCGAAACCATGGCCCCTCGTGGAGCCCACCTTGGTCACGTACACCAGACTAGCAAAACACTTCACTAACATGGTTTTTATACCTTAAATAAGAATAACACAATAATCCATCGATAACCCAACGATATAGCACTTCGTTTGGGTTATATTAGGGCGGTAAAACCAGCCAGGCTGGGCAAAATGGAGGCCCCTTGGTTTAAAGGGCCGCACACACCCACCTACTAGGCTGGCTGATGGGAAGAAACTGACTCTCTCTACCACCGCGGGGCCCTCACAGGGACGCTAGGGGGTTGCTAGATTTTTCCACATGTACATCTAACTTATCGGACTTACCAGCCAAAAAACCGGCTCAATTGCGTCATAAACTTATTTTCTAGCAATATAATAAGTCCATATGACGCGATCGCGTCATATGTGTTTTTGGTTCACTCTGCCATATGACTCGATCGCGTCATATATGTCTGGGAGAGTTAATTCTTCTTTTGTTGCAAGTACAATGTCAAGAACGTTATTACCACGGGTCGGCGTTCGAACAAATTGATAGAGCGAACTCTCTTGCAAGTTCGTATACAAGTCATGTCCGGAGTGTGAAGTAAGAGTATCGCCCCACTTGGTCACAGGTAAATTAAAGTCGCCAAAAATTACGGTATCTTGTGAGTTACTTACATCTGCAATTTGTTCGTAAATTTCTCTGTCAGTTTGCACTGATTGAGCTGGAGGTCTGTATATTAATGCAAGTATTATTTTTGTACCTTTATTATTCTTTATTAGCACAAAAGATGCGTCGACGTTCACAATTTGAGGTTTTGACACGAGGGTAGGGTTAAGACATTCTTTGATATAAAGGAAAACGCCACCTACATTTTGATTTATTCGGCTTTTCTCAAACATTACATAACCGGGAAGTGAATACTCTGCTAAAAAGTCTCTATCTTCTGTATTGAGCCAATATTCTGCTATGCCAATCACATCATAATTTTCTGTAAACACTAGCTCCTCTAAATCTGAAAATTTATTGCGTATGCTACGAGCGTTTGCATAGAAAAACTTTAAATTTGTTATTTTAGAACTCACGGAACGCTCTTTAATAATATTTTTGGTTCTTGTCGGATCTACATTTATGTTCATGGCTGTCCTCGGTCCTCGCTGTCTTCGGTCCTTATCGCTGGTGGTCCTCGGTTGCCTCTGTTTTTTTCTTGGCGTTGGATGATTTATGTCACTGCTGCTTCTTCTCGGATGGCGTTTTTTTGATCCATGGCTGCGGACTGCTTCGTGTAGGAGACGACCCATGCGTGCTGAACCCACAGGGTTTAGATGAGTGCCATCCTTGCGGAACAGAGTAGGCTGGTTGTAGAAGTTGTCCCAGAGGTTGATGAATTCAACTTCTTCCCTCAGACACAAATATTTTAGTCGGCTATTTGTACTGAAGGCCTTGTCGTAGAATTTGTCAGGTGCGTCGATCTTGGGGAGAATGCCTGAGATGATGATATTCCTTGACTTGTTTTTGTAGTGCTGGATCATCTTGCGATATTTCTCCATCAACTCTTCGGATCTGGTGCGCATGACGTCATTTGAACCAGCATGGATGACAAAAAGGGTATTTTCATTTGCATCCTTTGTGGTATCTTCGAAGGCTTCCACAATGTAGTCCAGTCCAGCTCCTGGGATGCAAAATCTTTTTCGTTGATTCGGGACTCTGTCGCAGAACTCTTCGACCTGTCCTCGTAAGATGGAATCCCCAACGAGCCTGGTCTCTTCTGGTTCGTCTTCCATCTCTACCAATATCTCAAATCTGTTTGACATTGTGACTGGTAGATGAGACCTTTTCTGCATTCCTCACTGGTGTAAATCCGGAAACCTGTGGTGGCGGGACTCTACGTACAGGTCGGGGAGAGGAGTGGTTAGAACGGGAGCGAGGGGTTGGTACTGTTCGTGCTAGCAGGCTTCTTGCACGAGGAGTGGGGGAGAGACTAAGGTGAACAGGGCGGCTGTCATGGTTTGATGTCGGCTCAGGTTCGTCAGAAGCATCTGCTGCAGTGTCTACTGCAGGTGTTGGATTGTTGGCAGATGACGTTGGGGCGGTGGTGGATGCTGGAGTTGAAACAATTGGAGTTAGTGATACTCCAACGTTGAGTGTTACAAACTCTTGGAGTGATTCCAGCTTCCTGGTGAGGGCGTTGATCTTGTTGTGGGCTTCATCCAATTTTGCTGTCAAATCCTCTCGTTGCTGGCAGAGTCGGCAGACTTGTGGATCGGCAGGAGCAAACATGGAAGCACCAAACCTACCGGCGCAGTTCGTACAGGCACGAGGCATGGTGACGATCACTTTCTTCAGATCACTTCACTCACTTAAAAACACTTAACTCACTTTAAAAACACTAAACTCACTTTAAAAACACTTCACTCCCTTCAGGTCGCTTCACTTACTTAAATAGGCCTAACCGAAAACAAAAATGTTGAAATACACACAAATAGGTTATCAGCGGTGATAGCCTAACCGAAAATTAAAACAAAACAAAATTAAATTTGAATACGCAGTGATAGCCGAACCGAAAACAATTTTATGTTTATTTAAACAGAAATAGGCCACCAGGGGTTATAGCCTATCCTAACTGAAAACAAAAATTATGAAATACCGGTACGTAGAAATAGGCCACCAGCGGTGATAGCCTAACTGGAAATATAAAAATTGAAGTACGCAGAAATAAGCCACCAGGGATGATAGCCTAGAGTCCTAGACTAACCGAAAACAAAAATAACCGAAAACAAAAATTATGAAATACAGGTACGCAGAAATAGGCCAGCAGCGGTGATAGCCTAGACTAACCGAAAACAAAAATAACCGAAAACAAAAATTATGAAATATCGGTATGCAGAAATAGGCCACCAGCGGTGATAGCCTAACTGAAAATTTAAAAATTGAAGTACGCAGAAATAGGCCACCAGGGATGATAGCCTAGACTAACCGAAAACAAAAATAACCAAAAACAAAAAAGTATGAAATATGCAGAAGTAGGCTACCAGGGGTGATAACCTACCTAAAAAAGCAAAACAAATATATATATATATATATAATAGAATATGTAACTAAATATACAATTCACCAAATAGAGATTATATAAGAATAAAGTGTAACTGCACACAAGGGGTTAATATACTGTATCAACAGATGGCGCTGGTGTCACTGTAGGCTAGTCAAGCAGGATTATATTTAGATAAACAAAGTTATCAGTCAAAGGTTACTACAAGATCATGCAAGCAACAACTAAAATTACAGATATATATAGCTACAGTAGGATACTGAATACGATAACTACTAGAGTTAATAAGAAAATACAAAGCTAGGTCGATTAGAGGTGCACGTGCGTCGTCTGCTACAAGCTAGGATAACAAATGTAAACAACAATGTTTATCAGTCAGAAAAGCAATAAAATAACATGCACGGCAACTACAGAACTATGTGGAGGTTAAACAAGCACTTAACTACTGTTCATGCAATGAATAAAGGGAATTGGGATATGAAATACTCAAATTAGGATCGAGTTTTCTCAGTGGCGATGCGGAGCTGTTGGCGGTGCTAAAGCCGGCGGGTGAGTGGTTAAAGCCGGCGGGTAAGTGGCTAAAGCCGGCGGGTGAGTGGACTAAAGCCGGCGGGTGAGTGGCTAAAGCCGGCGGGTGAGTGGTTGTCCCCTCACAGGATGTGGGGTGCTGCTCAATAAACTCGCCCCTCGGAGCAAAATCAAAATCAAATTCCTCTGTCTCTCTCTCTGTCTCTCTCTCTCTCTCTCTCTCCCACTGCAGGTGGCTGGCTTCCAGTTATGCAGAGCCTTTCTTAGGGTTTTTCATTTGATATTCATTGTTCATTCATTCCTCTCTCTCTCTCTCTCTCTCTCTCTCTCTCTATCTCTATCTCTCTCTCTCTTTATATATATATATATATATATATATATATATATATATATATATATATATATATATATATATATATATATATATATATATATAGGTATATATATATATATATATATAATGGTTTTTTCTATGTGATTGAGGGAGGCAAAAGGAAGAACTACCTATAGCGAGTGCCTCCCCCATAGTTGAAACAGTGACAGGGCCAATATCAAGGGACGTTCGAGCCAAAATGCCTGGACACACGGAGTTTGAAGCAATTTAGGTCATAGGAAGAGGGAAAGACTTATTCTGGGAGAGAGTTCCAGAGCTCAGCTGTTGAGTAGAAGAAAGTTTGAGAGTAACATTCCACTCTTGGGTTGGAGAGTTGCACAGAGTAGGGGTGGGATTGAGTAGCAAGACGGGTACCACGTGCCCTACGTAAAGGAGGTGGTATACACTGGGAAAGCTCTGAGGAACACTGATTATTATAGTAGCGATAGAATAGCGAGAGATGCAACATTGCGGCGGAGAGAGAGAGATTGCAGAGAGTTGGTGAGTGGACGGGAGTTAATGATACGAAAGGCCTTCCTTTCAACTTTGTCTAGGAGAGCGGTGTGAGAGGAACCTCCCCACACATCTGAACAATACTCAATACAAGGACGCACTATGCCCCTGTACAGATATATATACTTATACAGTATATATTTGATGTTTTTTATTCATGGAATCCATATGGTTTTATTTGCACAATTATGTATATCAAATATAAAACAGATCGTCTACATAACGTCTATAATATAACAATTTGAACTCCGCATTGTAGCTGTTTAACCACTCAGTTTTCATAACACAAAGAAATGCATTACTCATTACTGGTCCAGTAATGAGTAATGCATCATTCAGTATTTAACCCGTGGAGCCCCGGCTAGTTTTGTAATGTTTGCGCACCAGAACCCGGCCGGTTTTCAAAAAATGGTTTTATTCCAGAAACAATAGCGAATGGGTTAGGAATGAAGGAAAATCCACGAAAAACCGCTCAAAAAGCTTAAAAAATGGTCCTACAGAGCCCCCGAAAACGGATTTTATAAGAGTAAAAAATTGAAGGCAATTATCCCCAAAAACCAGGTTATTGCGTGCACGCACGTGGACTTTGAGAGTTTTCAACCATCGGCACGGTTGCGTGGGATACGTACACAGTTCCCATACAAATCTGAGCCCTCTTGAGTGGCTACACCTGAGGTTACGGTCGGCGCAATTTGGGTGACGCGCCAGGCGCGTCTCTGGGGCTGTGCGTTACATACATCGCCGACGCGTCAGGCGCGTCGCTGGGGCTGTACGGGTTAAGTATAAACATTATAGGTAAATCCGATATCTGGGTAAAACATTTGAACATAGGTCCGCGAAAGGAATGCTATTATATGCATGTTTGTATTCTAACCACGGCAATTATACAGAGTAAACATGTGAGATGACTTTTGACAGTAACTATTTTGTTGTTCAAGTAATATGGCAGTTGTCAGTACATTTCGTTATCTATGGTAGGCTTCAATGTCTGCCTTTGCTTAAAAATGGAAGGGTAATTAGAAAACTCCGTGGCGTTAACCCCTTCTGTACCGGTTACGTCATTTTAAGTATATTCTGGCTACTCTTAGACGATTTAAGTCATTTTTAAAAGGGCCTCCAGCAATTAGCAGGCTTCGAAGTATCTCACTTAATCCCTTTTACTACCGTAGATCCTTGTTAAACTGCACAACATCTTCTAAATATAGCTTAAGTAAAATAAAAATAGACGCTGCCGTAGAAAGGGATGATTAAGTCTGAATATCTGGTGCTATAAGAACTATATAAGATATAAGCTACTTCAACATCATCCATGTTCTCAGCTATATGATGCTGCTGACAGGTTGGACGTCTTGATGGTTTGCATAATTAATAAAGGTCGCCTGTAAGATATTCAGTGACAGTTTAGGTTCACTGGCGCAGACGATGTGTTTGCCCTTTCACGATTGACAGTTTATTCTGACTATTATTAGACTATGTTATGCAGCTTAAGAAGGATCTTTTGGCAATTATATGGGTAAACACTATCTCAATTAACCCTCTGACGTTCATATGCCCTTCCTAATCTGAATAAAGTAGTCTAATAATAGCCGGAAACCAAAAATAAATGCGTATTGGATCTTGAAACGTTTAAACAGATCTGGGAAAGGTTAACCTTGCGTTTCTCAGCTACTAGTTTATCCCGTAATTATTCTACATTAGGAACAGACGATCGCCATATCAAAATTGAATGTAACAGCAGGACAGATGATTTATGATTGTACATATATAAATACGATAATCCTTCAAGCATCACTCGAAAATATCCAAATTGATTTTTGTGTAGGACTCTTAAGGGATTTTGTTTTTGTTTTTTTTGTATATATAGCCTCTTCTCAATCATATATAGCCCCATTAGTTTGGCGATTTTAAGACCTTTCGTACCATTTAGGTGTTGATTTGTTTTCATGGCGAGCGATAGCGAGCCTGTATTTAGGAGGAACCGGCCTTCAGCCAGAACAAGTTTTCTATGTTTACACCTTGAAGGATGTCTTGGGGGGAAATTAAATTAACAAATCTTTACACAAATGAACAAATAACTACACATTACACCAAAGCTCCTCTTAAAGACGATGTTCACGTAGCAGGATATAAGATGCTAAAAATGAGGGATCTTTCTGGGTAGGGTAAAGTGTACAAAGGAGTACAAAGAAAAACAAGCAACAACAGGTCATGCAACCCCGCGAGGTTACTTTTCCTCCAAAACACTGATGTTCCAAGTGTTGCAACAGTTGTTCGTAGAGAATGTGGGAAAGATGTGAGAAGGAAGTGCTGCCCTGGGGCTTAGACCATGGCAGGGGAAATTATACTAAGATCTATTAGGTTATTGAACGAACAGTACCAAAGATATTATTTATTCAATTGCAAATGCAGTCAATCTTGAGTTCAGGGCAAGGTGCTTGTCTAGGCGAACTTTGAATGAATCAACAGTGTTGCAGTCTAGGACATCTCGGGGAAGCCCATTTTACAAGTTGATGACTCGATTGACGAAGACATTCTTGAATTCGTTAGAGTTAAATGATTTACCAATGATTTTGCAGCCATTTCCCCGCGTGTAGTTTGATCGGTCAATCGTAAAATATTTACTGCAGTTCATATTGCCGATGCCTTTAACCCCTCCAACCCGGATGGGCTCTTGAACGCCCATAACAACCTCGGCCCGCGCAACCCGGAAGGGCTCTTGAACGCCCATTGCTTGCATGCGTGCTTTCGAATGCCGCGCGTACATTTTCGGTATCGTGGGACGGTAGGTGGCGCCACCAGGCGTAAACTCCGCCACAGCAACAGTATCTACCCCGACGCCATCATGGACAGTACGCCAAATAGTGATTCCGCTGTGTCCGATACCGTGCTTCCTACGACGCCCTTGCTTGTTCGTCGCGCCTTACCCCGACGCCATCGCCTAAATGTGTTATCTCCCGGAGGTATTGAGACGACATTGAGACTTTATGAGCGAGCTGATGCCAAGCATAATGTTGATGATGAAGTCAGTGACGACTCCAGTAATTATAAGTCGAGTGATTATGGCCATGAGAGTGATAAAGAAGAGCAATTCCTGGGATTTGCGAGAGAACATGACAGTGATGAGAGTGATGAAGGTGATGTACCAGTTGTTGAGGAAGCTGGTTTACCTAAAGACAGTGAACTTGAGAGAGTGAGCGAGTGGGAGAGTTCAAGGTCACTCACCAAATTTCGCTTAAGTGACACGACGCCAAGCCCTTCCCCTGGTAAATCGCCTTTCAAGCTACATTTGTATAAGCAGAAAATACTTGAGAAGGCGGCCGTGGCAGCTAGGGAACAAGCAAAACTACTTGGTGAGGATGAGGCTGTGAGTGAGGGTCAGCGTGGTGACCCTTCTCGTCCGCCATTGTCTCCCTTATCTACCCACGCCACCCAAGATGACCCGGATGCCCCGCATTCTTCCCCACCACCCCCACCATTGCCAAGGGTTGAGGACCCCACACTTTCGGCCTATTTGCCTCCTAGGTCCCCCGACAGGAGACATACTGCTGCCGAAAAGGGGAAAGGTAGGAAATATACCAAGAAAATTAAGAAAAGTAAGAGAGTTTTGTTCGAGGCTCCCGCGGCGTCCACCCCGGCCGGCCCCAGCCATACGTCCCCGCAACTTTCCCCATGGTCCTCCCCACCTCTCCCGCCTTCAACATGTCTTCCTGAAGAAGTCTTTGAGCTCGCATCACCAATACCTGGCCCTAGTGACAGTGAAACATTGCTTTCTGTCACTCGTCGCAGGCCAAGGAGCCCGGGACCTCGGGGGGACACAGCCTCACCTGCCACTCCTTCCCCACCTCGCCCACCCGCACGCCGCCCACGCATCACTGGTTCCCCGCCAGATTATGTGGGGGCCACTGATGATGAAGGGCACCTCTCTCAAGACTCTGGCCATGATTACATAGGTCCACCGTCAGGGCAAGATGACCACTCTGACGATGACTATATGGACATCGACGACCCTCGACCCATCCGCTTGGCCCGGCGTCGTGCTGCCCGTCGTGCTGCCCACTGCCCTGGCCGCCGCCCTCGCCGCCCTAGGGCGCGCGCCTCCCGAGTTGGCCGTGGGCGTGCTGGGCCACCAGCTGGAGCTCCTCGTCAGCGTAGACAAGACCCATTCTACGTTTTTCAGTGGCAAGACGTAGTTGATGAGGATGCATACAACCCTGATGTGCCAGCTTTTGATGAGGTACTGGAGGGTTCAGGCGTTACCCCCAATTTTCCTGCAGGCCCCAATGCTCCACCACACGAACTGTTTGAGGCCTTCTTTGATGAGGAGGTGGTAGGCTATGTTGTCAAAGAGACAAATAAGCAGCACCAATTCCAGGTCCACTTTTTGGGAAAGGTGACCAAGGGCCACATGAGGCAGTGGACCCCAGTGACTCATAAAGAGTTCATGGTGTTCCTGGCACTCACCATGCTAATGCCTCATGTCAAGAAGCATAGGTTGCCTGACTATTGGATCACCAATGATCTGATATCCACCCCTGCCTTCGGGAAATATATGTCTCGCGACCGGTACCTTGATATCCTCGCAGCGCTCCATCTTGTCACCAACCTTGACGTCCACCTCCCAGACAAGCTGTGGAAGATTAGGACGTTGTATGAGATAATGCGAGAACGCTTCACCTCCTACTTCAAGCCCTTCCGCAAGGTCGTCATTGACGAGTCTCTTGTGCTGTTCCGGGGAAAACTCAGCTTCCGGCAGTACATCCCCTCAAAAAGACATCGCTTTGGCATAAAATTCTTTGTGCTGTGCGACTGCCAAACTGGCTATGTCCTGGACTTCCTGGTCTACAGCGGGAAGGAAGGGGACTTGCTTGTGGACCCCCTCATTGGCTTTGGCGGAGCAGTGGTGCAAGCCATGATGGACCGCTACTTTCATAAGAATCACGTCCTCTACACGGACAATTATTACACGTCCCCCACTCTCTCACAGTACCTGCATGAGCGCAAGACGGGGACTGTAGGCACAGTACGAGGGAAAAGGAAGGGCATGCCACCTTTCCCTCCAAAGACCAAAAAAGGTGATGTGTTCAAGAAGAAGTCGGGGCCCATTCTGGCTATCCACTGGCACGACCAGCGGAAGGTCAACCTCCTGACCACCATCCACAAGGGGGAAATGGTGGAGACTGGCAAGGTGGATCGCCGCACCCAGGCCAGGGTGACCAAGCCCGATGCTGTCCTGGACTACAACATCAACATGAGGCTGGTGGACAAGTCCGACATGCAGATAGGCTTCATTGACTGCCTGCGTACCTCGTGCAGATGGTACAAAAAGTTCTTTCTGCATATGGTGGACATGTCAGTTCTGAATGCCTACAACATATACAAGCTTCGGAATGTGAACACACCCATGAAGTTCAATAGCCTGCGGAGGTTCCAAAAGCAGGTGTTGACGGAGCTCCTGGAGAAGTATGCTATGCCACAAAGGGCAGTGGCACATCCTGGGCCCGCCGTTATTGACCGCTTGCAGTCTGCTCAATACTTGACTAGGCACAGGCTTGGTTCCCTGCCTCAGAATGAATCCGGAAGAACACAGCAGAAGCGGTGCCATGTCTGCTACAACAGCAGGGTGAAGCCGAGGTCAGGTAAAAAGTCAACCCTGGAGTGTGTGGAGTGCAAGGTGGCACTCTGTGCTGTAGATTGCTTCTTTGATTACCACTCCAAGCTGGAGTTCTAATAATCATACTGAAATTGCCAAATAAAATGACAATATGTACACTATAATTATATATAGGCAAAAAGTGGAAGAAAACCAATGTATTGTAATACAAAAGTCATGTATTATGAGAACATTGATACAAATACAATTACACCATAATAATATGTGAAAGTGACACATATGTATATACCAAGTGACATTCATATGATTAGAACCTATAGAAATATAAATCAGTGAAAAGACACAATAAATTGTATATAAATCGTTTACAAATCATATAACTAAGTGAAAGTGACACAAGACCTAATATTTGATGGCCAAAGTATAATAAACACCTGTGATAACGAATAATCAGTGCCTAATACAACAATAACCTACCTCAATTACTAATAAAATGTACGGTATCGAGTGAAAATGAGCATTATCAGTGACAGTGACACTCTCTAAAGCATATTTGTCAAAGTGAAAGTGACACAAGACCTAATATTTGATGGCCAAAGTATAATAAACACCTGTGATAACGAATAATCAGTGCCTAATACAACAATAACCTACCTCAATTACTAATAAAATGTACGGGATCGAGTGAAAATGAGCATTATCAGTGACAGTGACACTCTCTAAAGCATATTTGTCAAAGTGAAAGTGACACAAGACCTAATATTTCATGGCCAAAGTATAATAAACACCTGTGATAACGAATAATCAGTGCCTAATACAACAATAACCTACCTCAATTACTAATAAAATGAACGGTATCGAGTGAAAATGAGCATTATCAGTGACAGTGACACTCTAAAGCATATTTGTCAAAGTGAAAGTGACACAAGACCTAATATTTGATGGCCAAAGTATAATAAACACCTGTGATAACGAATAATCAGTGCCTAATACAACAATAAGCTACCTCAATTACTAATAAAATGTACGGTATCGAGTGAAAATTAGCAATATCAGTGACAGTGATACCCTAATAAACATATTTTATATAATTGGCCTCAAAATAACTAGAAAATATCAAATAAACATCACATTCTCAATATCAAACACTAAAATCGTCTAAGGGAGATAAATACTTTGGCGCGGCGAGCGGCTAGGTGCGTCGTAGCCATGGCCGAGGCGACGCGTCCGAACGCGGGAAGAATTTGCCGCCGAAAAGCACTCGTCTTCCCGCGCTCACCATTATGCAACCAGAGGGGCTAGAGACCTCTACTCAACGCCATTCGACAGAGGAAGGTTTGTGGAACATTATTCTTTTTTATTCACAACATTACATGACATATTCATTGACTTACAGAGTAGTTAACATAGGCCAAAGATCGTCAAAACACCCGGTACCGGAGCACAGTCGTAAGCTATAGCCCCCGGGGCTGGAGGGTTAATGATCTTAAAAATCTTAAATAAGGTCACCTCTCAATCTGCGCTTGGTTAATGTATATAAATTTAGTTCTTTAAGACGTTCCTCGTATGGTTTGTTCTGAAGACGGGCTATCATCTTGGTAACTCTGCGTTGAATTCGTTCCAATTTGCCTTTATCTTTTTGATAGTAAGGGCACCAGAACTGAACGCAGTATTCCAAAAGAGGGCGGACTAATGAATTGTAAAGGGTGAGGATAATGTCTTTTGATTTATGTTCAAATGATCTACCTATGACACCTATAATTGTGTTTGCCTTCTTAACAACTTCAGCACAATGTTGACTTAGCTTTAAGTTACTGGATATTGCTACTCCTAAATCAGTTTTTCTGTCTACACTCTTTGGCTGGGTGCCATTCATCGAGTAGTCGGCTTTTTCATTCCGGTATCCGATATCCAGTACATATCACTTATCTTCATTGAAGCACATTTGCCAGATTTAAGCCCATTGTGAAAGTTTGTTTAGATTGTTTTGCACATCTTTAACATGTTAATTTGTCAGTACGGTGTTTGCTACTTTTGTGTCATCTGCAAACTTTGAGATTGTACCGATGAGACCCTCATCTATGTTGTTAATGTAAATTAGGAAAAAAACTGGCCCCAGCACAAATCCTTGAGGTACACCACTAGTTACATTGGTCCACGTTGATGCTTCCCCATTAATAACTACTCTTTGTTTCCTTTCACTAAGCCAATTTTCTATCCACTGTAGAACGCCGCCTTGTATTCCATGTGCTTTTAGTTTCATCACTAACCGTGTGTGGAACTTTATCAAAGGCTTTCTGGAAGTCTAAGTATATAATAATTACAGCTTTACTTTCGTCATATAGATTAAGGATGTCATGGAAGAAGTCTAAAAGGTTTGTTAAGCAGGAAATTTGTTTTGCAAAAACCGGAGTTGTGTCTTTTAGTATATTATTTTCCTCCAAGTGTGTTTATTTGTATTGTTTCTAGTAAATTGCATACTACTGAGATCAAGCTGATTGGACGATAATTGCTAGGCAAGAATTTGCTACTTTTTTAAAAAATTGGTGTTACGTTCGCAAGCTTCCACTCATCAGGTATATCGCCAGTTTCCAAGGATTTGTTGAATACCATCGTCAGGGGGGGTTTGGAGAGCTCGCATTTAGCCTCTCTAAGAACTCTAGGAGAAATCGTATCAGGTCCAGATGATTTGTTTTCCTTGAGGTTATCTAAACATCTCAGTACCTCTGCCTCAGTAATGCTGATATTTCTAAGAACTTCCAAATTGTATGTCTGTCCTGGCGGTACTGTAGGGAGCCCTTTAGGTCTTCTGATGTAAAGACTGATACAAAGAAGTTGTTGAGAGCATTACTCATTTTGGCTTCATCATTGGCAAAATCTCCATTTTCATAGACTAAGGGTCCAATCTTTGAAGTCACCACTTTCTTCTTCCTGATGTAACTGTAGAATTCTTTTGGGTTTGTCTTGCTTTGATTCGCAACAATTAACTCCAAAGTGTTTTTACTTTGTTTAATTAACCTTTTGCATTTACATCGTAGATCTCTGAAGGCCTGTCTTTTTTCATCAATATCAGAGGTTTGTAATCTCTCATGAGCATTCCTTTTAGCGAGAAGACATTCTATTCAGCTATTTCTCTATTCCATCATTTAGGTTTGTTATTATGTGCAGATCTTCTGTTTTATTATGGTATGCTCCCCTCATCAATTTGTTCAATCTCCAATCCGCGGTAATACTGTTCTTGACCTTGTACTTGCAACAAAATAAGACTTGATCGATATCTTGACTGTTGGTGATGAATTCTGCAATAGTGACCACCGTACGATCACTTTCAGTATAACATTTTATTGCAATAAACTCAACACCAGCAATGAGAAAGTTCCAAATTTCAAGCGAGCAAATTTCCATAAACTCAGAACCAAATTTAAAGAAGTCAATTAGAGTTTTCTAAACAATAATGAGATAAACCAATCATGGAAAATGTTCAAAGAAATTTACACAAACGCAGTATGCGAGTGCATTCTTGTAAGTTGGCATACAGATCGTGCCCGGAGTGTGAAGTAAGAGTATCGCCCCACTTGGTCACTGGTAAATTAATTAAAGTCGCCCAAAATTATAAATCTTCTCAACTGTACCTCAAGTTCCATCCATTCATACGCAAACGACTCTACCTTACACTACTTAATTTGTTTTCCAGAACACCCCAGCCAGCAATCCCTCAAAAACAAACATAATGAAGCCATACAACACTTATCTTCTGATCTAACTACTATTTCCAATTGGGGCAGAGAAAACCTTGTTGCCTTTAACACCTTATTAGCGGCCTAGGCGGTTTATTTATATGTACCGCCCAGCGGGGTGTTTTTAGCCAAAATAGGGCTGTTTACGTGATCATTTTCATGCCTAAATAAGACCCAGAACGTAAAACAAGTATCTATCCCTGAAAGGGCATAAACAGAGCTTTCGAATGACAACATAACGATCCTTTTATGATGGCTAGTTTTCTTGCAACAACCGTGCAACGCGAGTGCAAAAAGCATGTAATTAGGCACTTTCCCCATACAATTCCGTATATAGCGAGTGAGAGAGGGAGGGAGGAGGTGGGATTCGTGTCAGTAGGTTCGCCGCGGTGGTCTGGAGCAGTCATACGCTCGCTACTCTCCTGCCACCACTTGTCTCTCTCTCTCAGCAACATTACGTGCTGAAATTGCCACACGACCTATGTCGAGCGCCGCCACATAGTCCAGCTTTATTTAACTCGACTTATGTTGCGCGCCGACAGTTAAGGGTTAATGCTTCCAAAAACCCAACTTATCCATCTATCTACCCTTCCGGAACTCCCAGAGGACTATCCCTTATTCTTCAACAATTTAAAAATCAATCCTTCATCTTCTCTCAATATTCTTGGTGTCTCTTTTTCTTTTGCTCTCACTTGGAAGGATCATATTACCAGTCTTGCTAAGGCAGCCTCCCAGAAGCTGGGTGTGCTCAACCACCTCAAGGGGTTCTTTACCTCTGCACAGCTTCTTGCTCTATACAGGGGCACAGCATTTTTTAGTATTGAGTATTGTTCACATGTGTGGGGAGGATCCTCTCACACCACACTCCTAGACACAGTGGAAAGGAATGCCTTTGTATCATTAATTCCCATCCACTCACCAACTCAATGCATTATCTCTCTTTTCGCCGCAATGTTGCATCTCTCTTCCTATTCTATCGCTACTACAATAATTAGTGCTCCTCAGAGCTCTCCCTGTGTATACCACCTCCTCTACATATGGTACGTGGTACCCGTCTTGCAGCACAATACCACACCTACTCTGTGCAACTCTCCAACCCGAGAGTGAAACGTTACTGTCAGTCTTTCTTCTATTCAACAGCTGAGCTCTGGAACTCTCTCCCAGAATCAGTTTTTCCCTTCTCCTATGACTTAAATTGCTTCAAAATCCGTGAATCCAAGCATTTTGGCTCGAGTGTCCCTTGATTTTGTCTCCCTCACAAAGAAAAAGAAAACAAATCTATCTATCTATCTATCTATCTATCTATCTATATATATATATATATATATATATATATATATATATATATATATATATATATATATGTATGTATATATATATATATATATATATATATATATATATATATATATATATATATATATATGTTAGTAAAGCCAGGTAATACATTTTATTTAATACATACGAGGTTGAAAGAAATGGCAATTTCTGCGTTGGAAATTTTATTATTCAAAGTTTCCAGGTCTCTGATGAGTTTTCGCTGGGTGGCAGGAAGTAGATGGATGAGATGAGCAAAATTCATGGTGGTACAGGGTTACATAGATGTACAAAATTCATGGTGGTACAGGGTTACATAGATGTACAAAAGGGGGGGAAAAAGGGGGAACCGCTTCACGCAGGCGCCTGCGTGAAGCGGTTCCCCCTTTTGCACTCCTAGAATACCCCTCCACCAATAGGAGACTTTTCCCCCCTGATTTTCGCCTCCTCTGATCCTCCACCCTCTATATATACCCTTCCTGTTTACCTTTTATATCATTCTACCCTTACTTGATAATGCTGGTTGTCCAGTGAAATGCGTCGTATATCCTGTATCATCATGTACATTTATGTAACCCTGTACCACCATGAATTTTGCTCATCTCATTCATCTACTTCCTGCCACCCAGCGAAAACTCATCAGAGACCTGGAAACTTTGAATAATAAAATTTCCAACGCAGAAATTGCCATTTCTTTCAACCTCGTATGTATTAAAGAAAATATATATATATATATATATATATATATATATATATATATATATATATATACAGTATATATATACCTTTTCCATTCTTGGTTATCTTTTGTTCCGGACCTTGGTGCTTCCAGCTCGTTGGCATTGCAATATTTCTTAGAGCTTTGTCAGTCTAGATATCAACTTTGTTTCCTACCATCTAATCCAGGAGCGAACCCTTTGGCACAATGCGTCTATCACATAACCGGTACGCTACACATTTTCTTAACCCATCCTGTCCATGTACTACCACTTTAAATGGTTCAAACACCTCGTGTTCAAATATTTTTAATTAACTGTCCCTTATATTGGTTACATCAACGTTTTCATAATGCAACAGAAAGAACACTCCTTGCAGACTTTTCTTTCACATGAAAACTAATAACTGTCTTGATGGTGTAATGATTAGAGCGTGTAAGTTCTGTATGTGATATCCTAACTTCGAATCCTGGGAGAATCACATTTATTTCATTTGGGGTGTTATTAGTGTTAAGAACGATGTTTTAAAAACATAATCTGACCTTACCCTATCTTTAAATATACTAAACACTATAAGTAAACCGGATCGAACCTAATCTAATTATAACCAAACTGACCTTACTAAATTGAATAAATATTAATTTTAGTACAAACTACTGTAATTGTAGTACAAACTACTGGGCCTGAGTATATAGATAGATAGATAGATAGTACAAACTAAATAAAGTGTGGGCGACAAAACAGGATAGCAGGGTCACACTGGAGCCACACAAGTGTAATTAATGCACCTGGCCCAGACTGATATGAAGCCAACAAGAAGCCATAATGACCAGTGTGATTAGGAGTGAGGAATAGAAATAAAGATATAGATAGATAGAGATACGCACCGTTCTATCTTTCTCTCCTTTATTTATCTGCTTTTGCTTCTTACTCCAGTCTATTTGTATTATGTTTTCCAGCTGATGCTCTATTGAACCCCTTAGCAACTGATATCTCGAGAATTAATGGAGATATATATAAAACTACTACATGTCTATATCATATAAATACAAAACATTATTTAATAACAAACATATTTGGATACATTTATGTAATAGCCATGGTATTCATGATGAAGACATGGCAATTTACCCTCAGCTGTAAATATACCGACTATACTGTAGCTTACGTGTTGTATTCACCAGCATCTCTCTCTCTCTCTCTCGTATCATCCGTAATAGTGGAAATCTGAAATTCCGGCATATGCATATATGTGATAGTTTCCCATACTGACAATGGAGAAGTTGGGTGAATATCATGCAGGCTATGGTGAGGTGCCAAGATGGCGAGAGGAGTGAAGGGTGCGTGCGTAGCTCTCTCCCTGTGTATCATCCTCCTCAATATCCAGAGGGGCTGTGCCGATATAAAGGTGCAGAGGGGACCGGTAGAGTACCAGGTCAACACTAAACAAGTATTGAGGGACCTCGTCACACAGAAATCACACATAAGTGAACCTTCTGTCACCATTCCTGCCTGGTCAAGTTTATATATCGGGAAGACGCAGCGGCTTGGCAAGTACTCTGGCACAACCTCGCTACAACACCTATTGTGCTACACTCTAATTAGCTGCGGAGATGTAGAGACCAACCCCGGCCCGAGTTCAACATTGAAGAAACCTCACCACCAACCAAGTAAGACAGACACCGTCATTTCAACAGTCCCTAGCAGAAAAATTCGTTATTACAAACTGGGCCTACAGGTACCCCAGCCTCCCGTCACGCTCCAATTCAACCAACAACACAACCCAACACGGTCGGCGACCCAGTCTTCCTTCACGCTCCAATTCAACCCACAACACAACCCAACACTATCGGTGGCTCAACATGTAACCGGAGCAGCTAGGAAGAAAGGTATCAGTCGCAACAACATCAACAATGGAGCAGCATCAGCAGCCAGGAATAAGGACAACATCATCAAACAGCAAATACAGGTGGGGCTGGGAGGGGTCATAGGGGGAGACATAGCCACAGACAGTCCCCAACCCCCGCGCTCACACCCTAGCAGCACAGCTGATCACCACACCGCCAGACGTACGATGAACAATAAAAGGAAGCTATGTACAGTTTGCGATATTAGATTCAACAAAAGGAGTCCAACATCACAATGTAGTATTTGTAATGAAACAGTACACTATCGATGTACTTATGTTACCAGCAGAAAAGAAGTGGAATGCGATAAATGTAGGGAATTAGCTATTACCCACTCCACCAACACTACATTACCCGCAGCATTACCATTAATACCACAGATATCGGCAACCCAAGTAGCACAACATGCAACAAGAACAACAATAAAAACAGGTAGCACTCGCAAATACATCAACAGGGAAGCAGCATCAACGGACAATGAAAACAACAACAACAACAACAACAGCAAACAACCACAGCCCGACCGCGAGTATCCTCCGCCCTCTCCCGCACAAACAGCTGATCGACGCGGACCAAACCACACCTCCAGTCGTATGATAAACAGTAAGAAAAAACTATGTATAATCTGTAATATTGGTTTTAACAATAGGAGTTCACTTTTACAATGCAACAGTTGTAATGAAATTGTTCATAACCGATGTACTTACATTAACAGTAGAAACGAAGTTGAATGTGTTAAATGTAGGAACTCAGATGTACAACATCGTGAAACCATTTGTTTTATTTGTGAATCACTCATAACACGACGTCAGAAGATCCAAAATTGTGTAAAGTGTAAACATGTAGCTCACATGAAGTGCATCTCTAAGAAGACCAACAGTGAAGAACGGGAATTCCTTTGCAATAAGTGTGCCTTGCATTCATTACCGAATATTAATGTAAATGATCCAAGTATTAACAACTCAGAATCCAGCCAGGACACATTCAAAATCAAAGATGAATACAGAGTGTTCACCAACAAAGGGCTTGTTACGTCCTAGGATATATAAACACTGGGCTCTTTCTATTGGACTAGGTATGCGGCAACAAGCAACAACGGAAAACGCTAGATCCAACCCTTATCTATAAACCCAGGCAACAAACCACCCTAAACCGTCAAGAGTCCTGCCTGGACAACGAAGTATCCTATGACTCGATTACAGGGTGCACGCACTATAGACTGCTGATAGACAAGCAGGCTATATAAAAGATCACACAATTAAGTTGACTTAAAGCTTCAAGGAAAAGATAGATAACGGAATTAAATTGCAGAAACAATTTAATAACAAACTAGAAGAAAGTACATTTAACGTTACGTTAATTAATACAACTAATCACCCCTGCGTGAAAGAAGGTGAAAGCAAACAGTCCTCAAAACATCGTACAGGTAGACAAGATGCGGGTTTCTAAACTGCATGCGGCTACTGTAGGATCTGATGCTTAGCAAAGAAAGTACGTTACGGATTTAGAGAACTCTTAACTCATAAGCAGGAATAAATACTAGTGATAGGACATACAGTGTATAATGGCATAGGTATAATTAAATAAAGGCAGCAACTCGCAACATAACCACATACAGGTGTGCTTCTCACTCTTAGTCAGGCAAGCCTGCTCGGACAGAGTCTCTAAGCCACACCCTGACTCACAATGCTCACAAAAACGGTAAACTGTGGCACAATAACAAGCATACAGAGATAATAAACCCCTAGCTGTTAATCTGCCAGGTGGCAGAGGTCTAGCTGGAAGGATATAGGCTTCGGATACCCGGGCTGAGCCACCTGCTCTAGCCTAGGGACGTTTCCAGGTCTGTGCGCCAAATTACTCTAATTGAAAGGGTGCTCTCTTGAGAGACTCAGATCGCAAGTATCTGACTCTCTCATGGCGACCCTAAAACAAAAGCAAGACGTGCTAGCGCAGTGCTGAGTGGACTAGGCAATGGCCCTCACACAACACAACGCTAGACACACAGGGACACAGACAAGAAAATGCCCCCAGACTCCCACGGGTATCCTAGTAAAGTCGTGCGGGTCCACGGGACTCGCACCAGCAGACTTTACTTAACCTGTTAAGCGCTAAATAGCCCTAGGAGCTAGGGTAGTTATTTGTGCATTTCTGCCAAAAAATTCGATCTCACAGAATTTAAAAAAAGTACCTCAATGTCTTGGAAATAAGCAGCCACATCCGCCAATATATATATATCCACCCTAAAAAAATTTGAGTGTGGAGTTACGGTGGCTGCAAGTTGAAAAAAATGGGCTGATAGGCACGACATCCCCGAGCGAGCGAGTGTGTGTGAGTGAGTCAGGCGGGAGGAGAGAGAGAGAGGGTGGAGGCAAGAACGTGCGATTGATGAGAAGCAACGCTCTATATCTCGCCTAAAAAGCACCTTTATGGTTTCACCTGTTCATATTCATGAGTAAGGCAGCCCATGTGAATAATATACACTGATAAATGAAGCGCAGAGATGCATACGGACGAATAATAGGCGAAATAAGAGTGGTGTATTGAGAAAGGTGGGTGGCGCGGGAGAGAAAATGGGTCAGATTACAGTAGGTAGATGAGATTAGCGTGGGTGTATGCACAAATTTAGATCTTATAGACACTTTGTGTTGTCGTTGCTATATTGTAAACAACGATAAGGCTTCTTGGATGGTGCAGTATGTTAGAGTAACCCGATATCTCATTACACAATTTTTACGCACTATTTGCTTGCAACTCATGGATGAAAGGTTATTTATTTACTTGTAAATTTCTTTACTGTTTGTTCGTAATGATAGAATATGTTAGGTTATGTAAAAGTATTATACATACTAAATACTTCGATATACACAAGTGTATCGAGGGTATATATATATTTGTTTTTGTCAAGCATTCGTCTGCCCGAAAATACGTACGCACTAATCGCTGTCAGTATAGTGTGAACAGTCATGGTCTAGTGGTTAGAGTGATGGACTGAGTGAGATGTAGGCCTAGAGATGTAGGCCTAGAGACGTGGGTTCGAAACCAGAGAGGTTATGGGGATGTTTTTGGAGTGTTTATATCACTTGATTTTTTTTTTTTTTACATACTTACGCCCAGCTATTCATAAAGTCGAAAACTTTGATGAATAGCAGAGCGTAAGTATGTTTTTTTGTGTGTGTGTGTTTTTTTTTTTTTTTTTTTTTTTTTTATTATTACAAAAGGTTGTTACAAAAGGTTAGTACATAAGTATAATATTACATAGGTATATATATAAATAAAACAAAATATTGCCTGGCTAATGAATTAAACTGAAATAATAAATGAAAATATTGCTTATATATACAGTATACTGTATACAATAATATACTGTGTATATATATATATATATATAATAATTATATATATACAGTATATACCAAAACATATGAACTTATCCTACAACTATAATTTGTACATGTTATGATAATATTATCACGTTGGTCAGGTACGGGCAAGTAGGTAGGCAGGCAGGTGTTTTGAGATCACGTTGGTCAGGTACGGGCAGGTCAGGTACGGGCAGGTAGGTAGTGAGGTAGGTAGTGAGGTAGGTGGGCGGGGCAGGAGTTTGGCTGAGATAGGGCGACACAGGTACCACTCCTAGTAGTACTTGAGTGAGTGGTAGTCCCTGAAGCACTCGCCCAATCACAACCCAACGTTGCATTCCTTGCACATTGATGTGACTCGGCTTCTTTTTTGTGGCTTTCTGGTGGAGTGGGCACAGACCTGGCACTGTACTTGCAGCCTCCGGGTGCCAGATAGCTCGGTGTGGATAGGGTAGTGTTTGTCATATCCATCAATGACTCTGTCTGGGAGGTTGACTGCACGGCGACCCCTGTGACCGGAGACTGGTTGGTGTTTTTGTAGGAGTTGGTAGGCGACGTTGTATATGAACTCCCTGAACTTGAGTTTTTTTTTTGAGGTCATGTCTTTTTTTACCAGCCACATGTTGTAAGCGTTGAGCATCGTGATGTCAACAAAGTGAAGGAAAAGCTTGTGATACCACTTCACTGTTTTTCGTAGGCACTCAACGCCTGCAAGCTGGCAATCAGACTTGTCCACAAGGCGCATGTACTTGGTATAATCCACCACCATATCAGGTTTCTGGATAGACTTCTTGGTACGGTAGTGGAATTTACCAGAGTCCACTTGGGCACCTGTATGGACAGTCGAAAGCAGGTGGAAAACTGGTCGAAAGCAGGTCGAAAGCAGCTTATCGAGCCACTTTACCGCCAGAACTTTCCCAGACTTCTCCAGCTGCTTGTAGTGCTCTTTCTTCTTTCTTCTTGGTCTGTCCTGTCTGCGGCGCCTTTGTTCCTCTGCCAAGTCATCATCAGAAGCGGTGTCACTGTGTGAGGGGTTGTCCAGTTCTATGCGATTGCCTTGGAACTTAGGCATGAACTTCCTGTTAGTTCTGACAGTCCCACATGCCCCCGTTTTGTGGTCATGGAGGAACTGGCAGAGTGCAGGACTTGTATACCAATTGTCGGTGTACAACGTGTGCCCCTTGTTCAGGTAGGGCTCCAGCATCTTTTTCACAATGTGCCCTGACATGCCCAATGGGTCGTTGCCACCGACTTTTGGAATGTCTACATCAGTGCTGGTGTATACGATCATGTCGAGCACTATTCCACTTTCACAATCGCACAACACAAAGATCTTGATCCCGAACCTGTGTCTCTTCAAGGGGATGTACTGCTTGAACACCAGGCGTCCTTTGAAAAGCACGAGCGACTCATCAATCACCAGGTTGGCAAAGGGGTAGAAGAATTTCCTGTACCTTTGCAACAACATGGTCAACACATCCCGAACTTTCCATATTCTATCAGCTCGGTTTGGATTATTATTGTCTGCGAAGTGCAAAAATCGCAGAAGCAAGAAAAATCTATCACGAGCCATATATTTCCGGAAAATTGGGGTGTTGATGATTGGGTCGTGCTTCCAATAATGCTCCATTACATGCTTCCTGCAGAGAGGCATGATTAGCAACAACGCAAAGAACACAAGGAGCTCAGGGACAGTCGTATCAACCCATGCACGAATTCTTGCTCTAGGAGATATCATATCAATTCTTTCCCTCACCCAGGTAAAATAGCCATTGGTTTGGGAAACGAGATGAGATAATACCTCCTGGTCAAAAAATGCACAGAAGAAATCAGATTCCGTGGACTGGTCATTGCAGGGCCAGTCTGCTGTTGAACCAGCCAGATTGGCATTGAACTGGTGCAAATCTGGTTGGAAATGGGACCCTTCAGACCAGGCAAAATTATACGCCCGTGGGGGATCAGGATCAGCCCCTCTGTCAGCCACGTCGTCTGCGCCTTCGTCGTCAGACAGGTCTTGGTCATGGTCACGGTGCAGAAGTACATCGTCGTCTTCCGAATCCTCTGCACCTCCCTCATATTGGTCTTGATCCTCCTCAGACTCGCTCCCACTATCACCACCCCAGCCATAGTTCCTGGGATCGAAGGCTTCCCATTCTGCAGCGTCGTCGTCAGAGGAGTCAGGAGGGAAGAGGAGGGCGTCAAACTTGGATGGCGTTAGACCGGCTGCCAAAACTCTACGAGGCCCTCCAACAGCAGCAGGGGCATGGGTGGGCGTGGGTGGTGGAGTAGGGGCGTGCGTGGCCGATGGTGCAGGGGTGGCCGTGGTGGGCAGTGGTGCAGGGGCGGCCGTGGAGGGTAGTGAGGCAGGGGCGGCCGTGGTGGGTGGTGGTGGTGGTGGCATCGCGGGGGTGGTAGAGGCGGGAGGTGTCACCTTACTCCTCTTGAACTGATAAGGGTGTCCTTTACCCTTACCCTTCTTGCCAACTACCCCCGATGCTCCTGCATCCCCAGGACGGCCACTTGTACTTCCTGTGGTGGTGGGCGCCGTGGGCGTCGTTGCCACAACAGTAGAGGCAGTAGTTGTTGTGGTAGCAGTTGTCAGAGCAAATGCTGAGGACAATGACCTCTTCGCACTCGTCGTGCTTGTTGCACGTGTCGTGCCTCTCCCACCAGGTGTCGTGCCTCTCCCAGCACGTGTAGGTCTTCTTGGCTGCACTGGCTCATCATCCTCAGAAGTATATACGTAGGAGGGGTCCCTGGCACGTGTTCGTGTCCTGCCACGAGCACTAACACCGCCAGCAACAGGGTTGGGCGAGTCAACAGGGAGCGAGTCAGGGGAGCGTGTAGGCTCCATAGTGACTGAGAGCGTACTGCGTGTGTAGACTGTGTGGGGTGCGTGCGGCGGGTGGTTGTGGGTGCCATCGAGAGGTACCATGTCGCACTAAACGTGGCGCAATTTGTGACTCCCTAGACAGCTTGGCGCCGTTTTGGTACGCCTTTAAAAATCCTGCTTCCGTGAGGCCTATCGCGTTCCCTATAGGAAGCCTTCCGTGAGGCCTATCGCGCTTGCCGGATTAAAGGATCGCAAAAAGCCTCCCCTCCGGTCTAGCCCCTGCTAACCTGACACAAGAACACACTAGCAAGTATGAAACCACCAAATATGAGACAACAAAAAAGCTTCCTAGGTCTCATAACAATTACATCTCTGCATAAGGCCCAAAATCCTATCTAGTTATCTGAGAGCTCGTCGTTAATACAATAATAGATATAAGGTCTATCAAGGGGATGGGATAATTAAATAGATTGGTGAAGTAGTGGAAAGAAGGTATACAAAGTAAGAGAGAACGTTTCTAAGTGGGGTTGAGAGGGATAGATATCAAGGGGGTCTGAAGGGTACGACAATGAGGTGAGCTCTGAGTCTTGAATCTGTCTGGACCCCGCCCTAGGCATGCAGAATACATCCCATGCTTGGCAACACTCAACACAGTTGCCGGGTCAAAATCGTCTACCCCGTGCGTGAGTCGAAACTAAGCCTAACGTTGCAATCAAATGCATGTGGCAACGCTTCAGGCTCGTCCCAAGCGGGACTCTCCGCGCGAAGCAACATCCCCAAGCCGGTCTCTCTCTCCCGCTCGTCTCCTCCCACTCTCACTAGACTTACATCTTATATATTATAATGAAACAATCAACTATCGAGAATGAAATATACTAAGATGTGTTGGTTAAGAATAAAGGCAGCTTCAAGCTGTGAAACAACATAAGAATATCCCAGACATTAGTTACATTGTCGTAGGATATATACTAAGGGAAAGCCTACCGGCCGGCTACCACCAGCCGGTTTCTAAACGGCTGGGCAGCCGACGCGTGCGCATGCCCGCACGTGGTTACTATGCAGAAGCGTCACAGGCTCCATCTTATCCACATTAACGCCAGATCAATGTACCATAAATTGTCAGAAATAAACTTGTTAGCTAATAAGGCCAAAGCTTCAATAATTGCAATCACAGAAACCTGGCTGGATTCAAGTATAAACGATGGTGAAATAAACATTAAAGGTTTCAATATGGTTAGAAATGATCACAATAGGCATTATGGAGGAGTATGTCTGTATGTAAAAAACAACCTCACACACACAACTAGGACCGACCTCCATGTAGAAAATCACGAAGCTCTGTGGATCGACCTACACCTCCCGAGGACAAGACCTATCACAATTGGGGTATGCTATAGGCCACCAGACGACACACAATTCTTGATCAAATTTGAACGAACTTTGTCATCGCTAGACCCTCGGAATGAATCCATCATACTAGGGGATTTTAACCTGTGTTACAAACAACGAAATAATAGGCTTGTACGAGAATATAGGCATATACTGACAATGCACAATCACAAACAACTCATCACAAAACACACACGTATCTCTGAGAACACTGCCACAATATTAGACCACATAAACTGTAACAGAGAGGATAAAATATCCCAATCAGGGGTTATACAGACTGGGAGAAGTGATCACTTCGTCACATATTGCACACATAAAACCACAAAAATTACCCTACAGAATCACAAGGTTATCAAAACAAGGTCACTCAGAAACTACAATAAAGAAACATTTCTGGACATTTTATGGAATACAGACTGGTCTCCAGTGTTTGGAAGTACAAACGTTAATGACACATGGGTTGGCTTCAGAACCATCATCACAAACATCCTAGATGAAATAGCTCCTCTGAAAGACATACGAATTAAAGCAAGGTCAGACCCATGGATCAACAATGACATACTACACCATCTGGAACACAGAGACAATATGTTAAAAAGGCTAGCGAAACATAGACAGGATCAAGGTCTGAAACATGAGTTCAACGGGGCCAGGAATAAACTAAGTAGGAAAATAAAATCAGCGAAAACTAATTATTTTCACAATAAGGCAGAGGAATATCAGAATAACCCAAAGAAAGTATGGAGGCACCTAAAAACATCAGGCTACAGCAACAAGACAAGGGATTCGTCTAACACTAATATTGCTCTCACCATTAATGATCAGGTTTGCCACGATAAACGGCAAATTTCAACCTACTTCAACTCCTTCTTCACTTCCATAGCAAACACACTTGCACAGAACCTACCTCAACCTCTCAATAAATACACGACAACAACGGCCACCTTTCAAAATTTCTACAGAGATAAAGACATACACCCGAACACATTTGGATTGCAAAATGTTTCACCAAAATACACTTTTGACGAGCTGTCTAACCTAAATGTACATAAAAGCACAGGACCAGACAAAATTCCTGCCAAATTTCTACGAGATGGAGCCATTGGTATAGCAGGCCCCCTAACCCACATCATCAACTTGTCAATTAACACCAACACTGTACCTGCTGAACTGAAGGAAGCGCTTGTAACCCCTCTATTCAAGAAAGGAAATAAACTAGAAGTTGGCAACTACAGACCAGTTAGCATATTATGTATTGTATCTAAAATCCTTGAAAGAGTGGTATACACCCAAATTGAACACTACCTCAAACAAAATGGTCTATTCTATAAGTTTCAATCAGGTTGCAGATGCATGTACTCGACAGACTCCTGTCTCATCCACTTAATGGATCACATTCGTAAAGTAATGTCTAAAGGTAACTACACCGGTATGGTTCTTCTTGATCTACAAAAAGCGTTTGACACAGTAGACCATGATATCCTATGTAATAAACTACAAGCAATGGGCATAGGGTCTGTGAACTGGTTTAAATCTTATCTTAGTGGTAGAACCAAGAGTCAAAATTGATGATAATATATCTGATCCTATGCCAATTAACTGTGGGGTCCCGCAGGGAAGCATCCTTGGTCCCTTACTCTTTCTCTGTTATGTGAACGACATGGAACTGAGCGTCTCATGTAAATTATTACTGTATGCAGATGACAGCGTGCTTCTGGTTTCAGGAAAAGACCCAATAAGTTTGCCGCTTCACTTTCCAAAGAACTAGAATCATGTAGTGAATGGCTAGTGGACAATAGACTATCTCTTCACCTAGGCAAGACGGAAGCCATCTTATGTGGAACAAAACGCAAATTGTAAGACATTGTGGGCTTCTCGGTCAACTGTAATGATATTCCAATAACAACAGTGTCACAAGTTAAATATCTCGGATTAAAACTGGACGCGAGTTTGTCAGGTGAAACAATTTTGGAATCTATCCTGAGTAAGTGTAGAGCATGTATAAAATACCTGTATAGACAGGTGGGATGCTTGCCAGCGGCGACCAAAAAGACCCTCTGCCAAGCGCTTGTTCAATGTCATTTTGACTATTCTGTGTCATCCTGGTACTCTGCATCATCTAAATCAGCACAGCACAAACTTCAGGTAACTCAAAATAAAATGGTTAGGTTCATGCTGAACCTAGGACCCAGATCACATGTTGGCCAGGAACAACTTCAGTCACTAGGTTGTGTCTCTGACAGGGCCAAACAAATCAGATTCACTAATGCCTTCAAAATTTTCTATGACAGAGCTCCAGAGTATCTAAAGAATGATTTTGTTAAAGCAAATGAGAGGAGTGGACATAATACAAGAAACAGGATGTTTAATTTTAAGGTCCCGAGAATCCAAGGACAGGGTAAGCAAACATTCTTCTTCACTGCCATCAAAGACTGGAACGACCTACCCCAGTCAGTCCGTGAAAAGAGAACACTGTATTCCTTCAGACGTAGCCTGAAGGAACACCTGAACCGGACTGCTGCGAGAAGGGATCACCAAGCTTATGTCTACTACTAAATACGACATAAGAGATAGACAAACCAAACGGAAATAATTACTGATTACGGTTTACTGATATTTACTATAGGATGTAAGGTATCTTAAAATAACCCCCTAGAAATACTTTCTCTAAAGTATCTATTTCTTTATCCTCCCCATTTCCCCAGCTAACCTAATCCCACAAGGACCCCAATGGAAATACGCCTAACGGCATTATTGGGCTATCCTTAGTTTGAATTATGCAAGGCTGGTACATGTCATATTATTGTAACATACTATGTGGTACCAACTCTGTAAATTGCTAACTGAATAAATATTATTATTATTATTATTTTTCATGGAACTTTGGGTTATCGACATCCATTGGCCGGTTTGTATTTGGGGATGATTGACAGCCGTATTCCTACATAGTTATATTCTATGTGAATGAAGAAGACAAAAGACAAAGGTGCCTGTAACAAGTGTCTCCGTCAAAGTTGAAAAGAGTGATAGAGAGCAGGGAGGGTATTTCCCATCCCATAATGTCCTCTTTTGTTTGCGCCGAAGAAGCCACAGGGTTGGTTCCACAGTCGAATATGATCGATTTGTGATATTAGGCTACACAATTATGTAGCATGACGTTAAGTCCTGAATTCAAAGTTCAAACCCTATACTTGTATAGCATTGGTTATTTTTTATTTTTTTTGTCTAGTTTTCAACTACAGGCTGAGAACCTGTACATTCAAACGTTCATTCAACGGTGAAGCCCGTGAGGTCCCGTTCCAGTCTAGGGAGTGAGACATGTGAAGGACTTTGAGCTGCAACATGCCCCCGCCATCTTGCCTTCGCAATATACACTGGGCCCAGTCGCCCACCCTCGGCTCGAAGCAGCCCCATCTCTGGAGCTGCTTCGGCTCTGTGCTTCACTGTCTCACCCCGTAGACTCAGACCCTCACTCTCAGAAAGCCACCTATTGAGCAATTAACTCACTAGGCATTGCCCCCCTGTAGCATATTTTGAATATGGGAATATTCATACAGTGCTATTTAATCAGGGAGCAATGAGGGTATTTGTTTTGGCATTTCGGTTTGCTTTGTCGTAATGCCATGATACTAGGTACAGCACAAATGCCATCCCAATAAATACTGTTGTGCCCGTATGAATTCAGACCAACTTGTTTGTTTTTAATAGTCTTTTGTTACGATATATGTAAAAGAGCCATATCGATTATTACTACACATCAAATCGCCCACACTTTAGTAGTTAAATGAGCTTAGGTTAGACTAGGTTAGTTCTAAATAAATGACAAATTATATTGTTGATTTACTTTTTTTTTTTTTTTTCTATGTGATTGAGGGAGGCAAAAGGCATAACTGCCTATAGCGAGTGCCTCCCCCATAGTTGAAAGAGTGACAGGGCCAAAATCAAGGGACGTTCGAGCCAAAATGCCTGGACACACGGAGTTTGAAGCAATTTAAGTCATAGGAAGAGGGAAAGACTGATTCTGGGAGAGAGTTCCAGAGCTCAGCTGTTGAGTAGAAGAAAGTTTGAGAGTAACGTTTCACTCTTGGGTTGGAGAGTTGCACAGAGTAGGGGTGGGATTGAGTTGCAAGACGGTTACCACGTGCCCTACGTAAAGGAGGTGGTATGCACTGGGATAGCTCTGAGGAACACTGATTATTATAGTAGCGATAGAATAGCGAGAGAGATGCAACATTGCGGCGGAGAGAGAGAGATTGCAGAGAGTTGGTGAGTGGACGGGAGTTAATAATACGAAAGGCCTTCCTTTCAACTTTGTCTAGGAGAGCGGTGTGAGAGGAACCTCCCCACACATGTGAACAATACTCAATACAAGGGCGCACTATGCCCCTGTACAGAGCAAGAAGCTGTGCAGGAGAAAAGAACCCCCTAAGGCGGTTGAGCACACCCAGCTTCTGGGAGGCTGCCTTAGCAAGAATGGTAATATGGTCCTTCCAAATGAGAGCAGAAGAAAAAGAGACACCAAGAATATTGAGAGAAGATGAAGGGTTGATTTTTGTATTGTTGAAGAATAAGGGATAGTCCGCTGGGAGATCCTGTAGGGTAGATAGATGGAGAAATTGGGTTTTGGATGCATTAAAGTTAACAAGGTTTTCTCTGCCCCAATTGGAAATAGTATTTAGATCAGAATTTAAGAGTTCTATGGCTTCATTACGTTTGTCGTTGAGGGATTGCTGGCTGGGGCGTTCTGAAAAACTAATGGAGTAGTGTAAGGTTGAGTCGTCTGTGTATGAATGGATGGGAATTAAGGTACAGTTAAGGAGATCATTTATAAAAATTAGAAAGAGAATAGGAGATAGGACAGAGCCCTGAGGAACACCGGAGTTTATAGGGTGAGGAAGTGAACAATGGCCGTCCACACCCGCGGCTATGGAACGGCCGGAAAGGAAATTAGAGACAAAGGCACAGATGGAGGGATAGAAACCGAAGGAGGGTAGTTTAGAAATTAACACTAGATTAGCGGGCTAGCAGTTTATTTATATGTACCGCCCAGCGGGGTGTTTTTAGCCAAAATAGGGCTGTTTACGTGATCATTTTCATGCTTAAATAAGACCCAGAGCGTAAAACAAATATCTATCCCTGAAAGGGCATAAACAGAGCTTTCCAATGACACCATAACGATCCTTTTATGACGGCTAGTTTTCTTGCAACAACCGCGCAACGCGAGTGCAAAAAGCATGTAATTCGGTACTTTCCCCATTAAATTCAGTATGTAGCGAGTGAGAGAGGGAGGGAGGAGGTGGGATTCGTGTCAGTAGGTTCGCCGCGGTGGTCTGGAGCAGTCATACGCTCGCTACTCTCCTGCCACCACTAGTCTCTCTCTCTCAGCAACATTACGTGCTGAAATTGCCACACGATCTATGTCGCGCGCCGCCAGATAGTCCAGATTTATTATACTCGACTTATGTTGCGCGCCGACAGTTAGGGGTTAAAGATTTATGCCAGACTCTATCGAAGGCTTTCGATATGTCTAGTGCAATAGAAAAAGTATCACCGAAGTCCTGAAAGGAGGATGACCAAGAGTTAGTAAGATATGAAAGAAGATCACCAGTAGAGCGACCCTTAAGGAAGCCATACTGGCGATCTGAGAGCAGATTATGAGAAGAGAAATGCTTAAGAAATTTGGAAGCAAGAATAGTTTCAAAAACTTTAGAAAGACAAGAGATAAGAGCAATTGGACGATAGTTGGAGGGTTGAGAGCGGTCACCCTTCTTTGGGACAGGTTGAATGTGAGCAAACTTCCAGCATGAAGGGAAGACGTTAGAGGATAGACAGAGACGAAAGAGTTGCCTAGGCAGGGAGTCAGCACGGAAGCACAGTTTTTGAGAAAAACAGAAGGAACACCGTCCGGACCGTACGCCTTATTAGTGTTAAGCCCAGAGAGGGTTTCATACGTTGCCTGGCTTTAGAGATATTGTGTGTGATATTTTTGGGCTCGTATTGGAATCTGTATCAAAATAAACATGCAACACTCTGAAACAGTGCACCACACATTGTTCCAGTCTCAAAATTACTGTTATTTTTGTTGGAAAGTTGGGGTTGTGCAGAGGTGTTCCATGTGACGTCACTGGTGGAGTTTTGGAGTCTAGTAGTTAGCAGTGATATTAGAGAATACAATTTACAGCATTGCTCAAATTATATGTTCTACCTCACTCCACTGTATTCATAACCAAGAAATGTATAGCAACCAATCCTGATTCACAAAATGGTTGTTATTTTCAAGACGTATTTATATTTATTAACCCACAGAACCCCAGCGACGACACGTTTGCGTCGGCAATGTATGTAACGCTAAACCCCAGGGACGCATAATTACTCCGGTCCTATGGCACCCTCAGATTTGTATGGGAACTGTGTAAGTATCCCACGCAATAATGCCGATGGTTGAAAACTCTCAAATTCCAACCGCGTGAACGTGCAAAAACCTGTTTTTGCCTGTTTTTGCCTACCCATTTCCCCATGTTATTTCCGTCTTTCGGGCGCACCGTAGGACCCCTTAATGACCTAGGGGATCGGGTTTTTGTGGGTTTTCCTTCATTTGTAACCTGTAACAGCGCATTTTGTGCAACTGTACACTCTAGGGTAACTCATATAATCACATATATAACTCACACCCTTATAACAATTATTCACTTACTTAAGTATACTACTGTACATTCTAGTTGGGAATGATCCCCCTATAGATAGATCATCTCCCCCACCTATAAAGCCCTTGGTACAATTCTTGCAGAGTAAGCAAGGGTTCCCACAGTCTCCTCAGAGTATTGCAGCAACTCCAATATGATTGCTAGCAACTATGTAACGTGTAACACCACTCTAGTAAGAAAGTCGGTGCCCAAGGAGGGAAGCCAGGCTAGTAGCAGATCAGACAGCCCCATTGGAAGGTCGACCCTTCATTCGGCTGTGGTAATTAATACAGGGACGTATACAGTGACAGTGCGATACTGTGCGATATTAGTGTGTGTACCGTTATCTATTTTCGCTATTCCTATCTTTTATTCTTTTACAGGGAAGAATATAATTTACAGGAATCTAGCTCAAATCTACTCTAGTTGATTTTATAATATAGTGCAAGCTGTAGGTATTTCCCAGTCGGGTAGCTACAATACCTACAAAGACAATTAATAAATCAAACAACCATAATTAAGCATAGTATATTTTGCTGGTAATAAAACTATAGAAAACCCAACAGTGTCTTTGCTTCAAATCAGTTACATTAACAATTTACCTTTCAACATGTTTTACAGTGAACACCTGAACTACAAGCATAACCAAGACAAATTAAGGTAAGAAGCAAAAAGGCAACCAAACAACCGCCCGCTACAAACTCATTCCTGGTGTTTTCTAGATTTTTTTTTTTTCACAACCTGCTGGTCCTAGGGTGTACATTAATGATTAATTAGCTGGTGCTCAGTGGGTTAAGGAATAATTATTCATATGAATAGAGGAAATCAAATTGAATGATGGTAGGACGCAACGTAGATGCTGTTTGCAGTTGGCTTCGTTATACATGTACAGCTAATAATGGGAACATACTTTTTGGGCAGTGGCATCTGGGGTGACGCATCAAAAATACTGGACTTAACCCCAACATTACTTCTACGGTAACTTTGAGGGGTAAAAGTCATTGAAATAACATCATACTCAGATTACTCGCCCCCCCAAAAAAAAACTAAAATGTGGTATAATATATTATTCTAGACCTTATAGTTTTTGTGATGGCGACCATATTGGATTTGCCAATATGGCACCCGTCTAAAATTGAGATAGTATTGTATGAGCAGTATCTGACCCAAGAAAACCTTATATTGCCCTAATGCCCCTGACTACCAGGACATAATTTACTAACACAGTGGAAGAAGAAGACTAAATATTATGTTTAATTTTAGTTTCAACGCCATGCATGTTATGATCCTGTTGTCCTTTTCTCAAATGTATTATACCCACACACACACATAAATACATACTGAATAAAAGTTCCTAAGTGACATTAACGACATAAGGTAACTTTCACATCAAGTTGACAATTCTATCAATAATTAAATACGAAAACAAACAAAATTGAGAAAGATTATAAGGGAATCTCCCCCGACTTTATGTTAAATATTCGACTGGAAAAGTTAGAGGTCACTTTTGATGAGGGATCCAAAGGTCACCCTCCGAGCCTGATGAGTCATTTGTGTGAATAGTGACTGGGTGGTGGTGTTGGTGTGATGGTGCTGTAGGGTGGTATTGTTGGTGTGTTGGTGTTGTAGGGTGATAGTGTTGGTGTGATGGTGTTGTGGGGTGGTAGTGTTGGTGTGATGGTGCTGTAGGGTGGTATTGTTGTTGTTGTAGGGTGATAGTGTTGGTGTGATGGTGTTGTGGGGTGGTAGTGTTGGTGTGATGGTGCTGTAGGGTGGTAGTGTTGGTGTGTTGGTGTTGTAGGGTGATAGTGTTGGTGTGATGGTGTTGTGGGGTGGTAGTGTTGGTGTGATGGTGCTGTAGGGTGGTAGTGTTGGTGTGATGGTGTTGTAGGGTGGTAGTGTTGGTGTGATGGTGTTGTAGGGTGGTAGTGTTGGTGTGTTGGTGTTGTAGGGTGGTAGTGTTGGTGTGTTGGTGTTGTAGGGTAGTAGTGTTGGTGTGATGGTGTTGTAGGGTGGTAGTGATGGTGTGATGGTGTTGTAGGGTGGTAGTGTTGGTGTGATGGTGTTGTAGGGTGGTAGTTACTTAGTTACTTGTTCGTCAAGGGAATCCACGCAATGCGAGCTAAGCTTATTATTATCGCGCCTCCTTAACTGGGAATGTATTGCGTGAAATGCATGTTAAGTGTTTTATGTATTGTTGGAATGGCTGTGGATGTGTGTGTAGTCTGTATTTTTAGCCAATTGGCGACATCGGAAACGAAGGCTTAGGGTGGATCTGTATGGTACCATTCTCACTATAGACGGTACCGTCTCGCTCGAAGGCTTAGGTAGCCATCAGCTTAGTTGAACCATATGATACCCATCTCGCCTTTGTGACAAATGTCCAGTGTGAGCATGCTGTACAGAACGCCTAGTCATGCCCCACTCTCGTTAGGATCGTCAGGGCAGGAACTTTGGCTGTAGTCTATGTAGAGTTTCCTAACTTAGTTCGTGTGAGCCGTTGTACTATAGGTAATATGAATATGTATTTTGTTTTCATCTGAGTCAACGAGTTCTATTTTATATCATTAGTTATAAGTATTATGTGTAAAACTTATTTGTAATGATGGGAGAAGCAGCAGCCACAGTTGGGGGTCAGTGGGTGCGCCATGCGGGAGGTGGGCCTAACTCACTAGCACTCCCCCCTCCCCCCTCCCCTCAGTGCTAGGGGAGCCTTTGTCTATCCCAGAGGAGAGAGAGAAATTACGTAATGATTGTCAGTGGGCGGTCCTTAGTAGTTCACGTTGGGCTCATTAGAGGGCTGGGTATAAAAAGGGAAGTCTAGCCATTTTTTCATCAGAACTCATTAGGCAGATCGACTTCTCATTTCCCTTGCTAACTATATATATTCTTCTGACTGATGTGAACTTTCTCTACTACCTTACATTCTTATCTCCTCTTTTCCCTACCCTTATTAACTTCCATGGTCCCGTTGGTGCAGAGCTAGTCAGCCAACGTATTATCGCTTGAGTTCTCACGAGATACATGCCTATTAGATAGCCTATTTTGGAAGGGTTAACTTAGAATAGGATTGATTTATGTTTGTTGCACTTGTATATGCATTTCCCTGTGTGTTATTATTATTATTCCTGTTTTCTGCTGGTCTAGGTAATGCTAGACTGGGGTAAGGCTTTTCTGTGTTACGAGTTGTTGTTTGATGCAGTGGTTAAGCGATAAACCTGCATACTCCTTTCGGTTCAGTGAAGCCTAGGTTGTCTTCGCGGCTGACTGTGTTGAGTTAATAATTTACAGTGCATGAGGGCAAGAGCCTAACCACCCTGTATTTTATTAACAGTTTGTTTTTACTTTGTCAAGGAGCCGGGAGAAAACCAGATACAAGGGATCTGGATTTCTCAAAGTGCACTTGTTAGTTTTAACGTAATACTTTAAACAGTTGTGAGGACTTCGCTAGGCTACGAGCCGTTTTTGCTCAGTCACTGCTACCTTTTGCCCACAGTACCCCAGCTAGACTTTACTCGATTAGTAGATACAGAATAGTATTGAAGCTTTCCTTATGTATGATATTGTTTATGCACTATTGATTTCATGTGTTGCAAGCTTGGCTACTTTAGTGATTAGTGGCCCACGAGCACAATCCGAGTAGGCTATTGCCGTTGCATTTGCGGAGTACTTCTTTTTAATGTTTGCCATTTACTATTGCATATTCTTTTAATTATTCTTATGCCAATTTAAACCTTTAATAGTATTTAATTGCCAGTGTTTTTGCTTATTGAATTACTGTTCAAAATCCGATACGTACTTCTTACGAGCATCCGAGAAGCATCTAACTTTTTCAGAAGATTCCTTGCTCGATGCTTAAGGACTATTAATTAACGTAACGTAATAGTGCCGATCCGAAGTAGAGGGTGGAGGACTTCTTAAGTTCTTAGTCAAGGGTGGATTACTTCGGCTTCGGCCAACACTATTCTTTGGTGTTGTTGTTTCTTACTTCTTTGTTTGATTGTTGACCAGACTAGAGAATTCCTGTCTCTTTATTAGTCTGTTGTTGAACACTAGTACCGAGTTCTTGTATACCCCGTTATAGCAGATTGAACTCTGGAGGGTATTGGTGTTTTTTGTTCGGCTGGCAGTACTCAGGGGTTGGGATCGTGTGTTTCCGTTGTGGCAGCGAGCCATATTCGAGTCCTGATTGAGAGCCCTTGTGTACCCGAGTGCCAGGTCGTAACAAATGGCGACCTTGCTTAGGATTTTGTGAACAGTATAAATTTTTGCAGAGTTGTACAACATTTGTTTGTTTGTATTTTAGCGTGCATATTGAAGAATTTTTTTTTTTGTATGGCAATTAGTAAAGCATTTAAGAGACTCCAGTTAATTTAGTAATTAGTGCTTGCATAGGAAGTTTAACACTTTTGTCTCGAGAATTTTTTTGTGGACTTCAGTATGTCGTGCATTAGCACTGACGATGAGCGAGAGATGCCATTTGAAGGTGTGCCGTTAGTAACCAGTGAGGAGGATGCTAGAGTTTTTGTGAGTAAGCGGTACCACGTGACGGAGGAGAGGCTGACTGGGGTGGATGTTTGTGGCTTGCACCTGATAGCCAAGGTTTTGGGCATTTCCAATGTAGTAGGGATGTCCAAGGGGCAGCTGATTTCCTGGGTGTTGCGTGGGCGACATGGGGTTTCGGAGGAGAGGGCGTTTGGGGGGGTTCCTCCGCAGATCCCCTCTCGCTCGACTCCCACAGTGCCGTCCACTCAGTTACCGGAGGTTAGCACTCTCCCACAGAGGGATGAGAATTGGCAGATTGGAGTGCCCTCGGGTGGTGCACATGGTGGTTCCCCAGTTTTTGCCCCCCCTCCTTCAGTAGTGGCAGCTCCCTCTTCCTGCCTGTCTCCAGATATGGTATTTTTATTTTTTTATTTTTTATTTTTTTTCTATATTCCAACTTACTTCCTCTCGGGCATAGGCTGAGAGCCTTAACATTCACCGCTTTACAATGAACAGTGAAGCCCGTGAGGTCTTGTTCCAGTCTAGGGAGTGAGACATGTGAAGAACGTAGAGTACAACGAGCACCTGCCATCTTGCCTTCACATGAGGCACGGTGCTTACTCATGGCCCGAAACGACCCCATCTCTGAAGCCACCTCGTTCCCGTGCTTCACTGTCTCAACCCCTACACTCGGACTCTCACACTTACACACACACAACGCCACCTGTTGAGCAGATAACTCACCAGGCATTGCACCCCTATAGCATATTTTGAATATGGGAATATTCATAGAGTGCTATTTAATCAGGGAACAATGAGGGTATTTTATTGACGTTTCGGTGGGCTTGTGGTAATGCACTGATACCAGGTACAGCACAAATTCCATCCCAATAATATCTTCCCATTGATACATCGGGATTTGAACCCGGGACCTTTGGATTACCAGGCCAGTGGCAAGACCACTCCACCACACCTCCCCTGTAGACTTGAGCTTGCTAAGATTGAGGCTAGGAAGCAGGAGAATGAGACTAGGAGGCATGAGATTGAGGTTAGGAGGCAAGAGGATGAGACCAGGAGGCATGAGGCTGAGCTTAGGTACGACTCAGAGAAATATTGTGCTAAATTAGATTTAGATAAGACTCGTGCAGAGTCGACAGGGACTCGGATGGGCCGTGAGGGCCAAGTAAGAGAACAGTCCTTGGCCCAATTAGTCAAATTGGTGCCGGTATTTAGTGAAACTGAAGTCACAGAATGTTTTAATTGTTTTGAGAAGAAGTGTAGGGAGCATAATTGGCCTGAAGAGAAGTGGGCAGCTCTAGTCTCCTCAAGACTTACGGGTAAGGGTCTGAAGGCTTATGATGCACTGCCTTTAAGAGTCTTGCATTGACTACCCAGAATTGAAGAGAGCTGTCCTACGGGCATATGAGTTGCAACCGGAAACATATCGATTGAAGTTTCGGGGTGTTACAAAGACTAGGGAGGCGACCTTTCTTGAACATGCCCGGGACTTAAAAGATGCACTTAAAAACTGGACACGTTCTGAGAAAGCTGAGACGGCCGAACAGTTGACTGAGCTGTTTCTGCTCGAGCAGTTTTATAAGTGTACTGGTGCAGAAATGACTTTAACTATTAAAGAAAAGAACCCAAAAACTCTACAGGAGGCAGCTGAGATGGCTGACCTCCGGCTATCACTAATTCGTGGGTGCGGGTCTGCCCAGCGTAGTGAGGCAGGTAACAAGGGGCGTGACGCCCCACCCCCCCGAGTTAGTGATATACCTTATGCAAACAAGTACAAGAGCCATGATACCAAGACTGACCACAAGACTAGCACCGTCCCATTTAAGAAGGGGCCGGGCCCTTCCCAGTACCAAGGGAAGCCCAAAGGGGAGTTGGAGTGTTATCAATGTCATAAAAAGGGGCACTTTGCAAGAGTCTGTCCTAGCAAACCACCTACAGCAGCTGTGTCTTTGGCCTGAAACATTGATGTGTCTCCGAAGTCATCTGAGTTTGCCCGGGGCAGTTCGTCAGAGGCTGAGGCACAGCCAATGCAGAAGCACCTGGGAGGCTCGAACCCTGCTCAGGATGTTTTTTGCGACCATAGAGGGCGGCGGGGTTGCGTGATGTGGGCGGGGCGCAAGCATGGAGTAGAGGTCTTGCGTGATACAGGTGCTTCCCAGACTCTGATGAAAAACTTGACTGGCTACCCTATAAACGCAGCTCGGGTGGTAGTGGTGCAGGGTATTAATGCAACTCGGTCATACCCGCTGGTGCGGTTGGAGTTGGAGGTGGATGGTGTGGCACGTGAATTGGATGTCGGGATTGTGGAGAAACTGCCAGTGGAGGGCGTCGACCTTCTTCTCGGCAACGACTTTGCAATGCCCGCTTCTGAGGTTCTACCCTTAGTCGTTGCCGAGAGGCCGGCCGACATGAGTAGGGAAGAGCAAGAGTGGGTCGAGCGGTGCCAGACACAACCCATGGCGTGTGTTGTCACCCGAGCTCGGGCAGCTAAAGTGTCACAGCCTAGTCCTCCGTCTTCAGACCAGCGGAGGAACGATCAACAGGAGGAGGCTAAAGCTGGAGTTGGTTTTAAGAGTTTTGACTCGGCGGCTCTCCTGGGTGATTCAGTATTAGCACCATTACTTAATTCTGGAGTAGCCCCTGGGCCTGTCATCGAGAGTGACGAGGCTGGGCATGACGAGTCTCCACGACAGCAACGTTATGTACATCGAGAGAGACAGAAGGAGCAGCCCAGTATCGGGGAAGGTCATGCATTGCTCCGGGAGCAGTTAGATCGCTTGGCACCCTCAGATATACGTCGGTTGCAACTAGAGAACCCTGAGCTCCAAACGTGTGCTAATGGAGCTGTAGAGCTCGACGAGGACGGCGATGCACAGCCAGGAGATTTTTTTTATTTAGAAGGCATCCTCTATAGGCGTTTTCAAGACCCTAAACGTAGTTGGCAAAAGGGGTCCGGAGTAGTGGACCAGTTGGTGGTGCCACGGGAGTGCAGGGATAGCCTACTGAGGTTGGCGCATGACACACCACTGGCAGGACATCTAGGGGTGAGAAAAACGGTGGCGGCTTTGGGGAAATTGTTTTGGTGGCCGGGGATGAAGTCTCATGTGCAGTCATGGATAAACTCATGTGATATTTGTCAACGTGTTGGGAAACCGAACCAAGTTATTCCTAAGGCTCCGTTACACCCTATTCCTGTGATTGGGCCACCCTTTAGTAAAATTATTGTTGACATGGTTGGTCCACTCCCTCCCACTAAGGCTGGAAATAAATTTGTGTTAACCATAATGGATGTTGCCACTAGATACCTCGATGCATACCCTATGAAAAATGGAATGGCTAAGACGGTAGTCGGTAACTTGTTGTGGTACTTCTCAAGGTACGGGTACCCGGAGGAGATTCAGTCTGATCAGGGATCTAATTTCACCTCCAACATGTTCAAGCAAACAATGCAACAGCATGGGATACGAGCAGTAGTATCGTCAGCGTATCACCCTGAGAGTCAAGGGGTGCTTGAGCGGTGGCATGCTACACTTAAAAGCATGCTCAGGTGTTATTGTGCTGACAACGGTATGGATTGGGATCTTGGATTGCCTTATTTGCTGTTTGCTGCTCGGGAGGTACCTGGTGAGAGCCTGGGCTTTAGTCCAAACGAGCTGATTTTTGGACACCGTGTCAGGGGCCCCCTTAACATGCTGAAAGAAATTTGGGAGGGGACTGTGCAGCCTTGTCCATTATTAAAGTATGTGCTTGAAAGCCGTGAGCGCATACTTAAGAGTCTGGAGATGGCAGGTAGAAATTTGACAGAATCACAAGCTTTGATGAAGGACAGGTATGATCGCAAAGTGAGGCTCCGGAAGTTCACTGTAGGACAAGAGGTATTAATTTTGTTGCCTTTGGTTGGTAACCCCCTCTCTGCGAAGTACACTGGACCTTATAAAATTGTAGAACAAATTTCAGACTTAGATTACCTTGTTGCCACTCCAGACAGGAGGAAAAAGAACCAGTTATGTCACGTGAACCTTATTAAAGAGTATGTGAGGCGCCCCTCCGAGCCTCTCACTGTCCCTGTGTTGGCTTGTTGCGGCCGTGGTGGAGAAGGAGAGGGGGACAGTCAAGCTTCAGAGGAGGATAGCTGGGATCAACATGTTTCAGCAGATCAGTGGGCGGGGAACTCGAGCCTAAGGGCTGACGAGGCTATAGCTCATTTGCCTGAGCCGCAGTTTGATGCTATCCGTCAGTTGTTCGGTTCATACCCCACTGTATTTGCTGAACACCCAGGCCTCACTACTCAGGCTATGCATGATGTTGACGTGGGGGACCATCTACCCTTTAAGTCAATCCCGTACCGTGTGCCCCCCATAAAACTACCAGCTCTGAGGGATGAGTTGGAGTATATGCTCGGTAGAGGGTTGATAGAGAAAGGCACAGTTAAGTGGACTTCCCCCGTAACACTGCAGCCTAAGCCAGATGGCAAGGTACGCTTTTGTATTGATTTCCGTAGGTTAAACGGTTTGACTCCAACTAACCCATATCCTCTTCCTCGGGTTGATGATAGTGTTGACAAAATTGGTAATGCTCGTTTTTTGTCTAAAGTAGATTTAGTAAAAGGTTACTGGCAAGTACCTTTGTCCGAGCGTGCTAAAGAGGTATGTGGTTTTGTTGTGGACGGGAGTACCTACCGGTGCAATGTTATGTCTTACGGACTTAAGAATGCACCAGCAACGTTTCAGAACCTGATGAATGAAATTGTAAAGAACATTCCAAATTGCACCGTATATTTGGACGATGTAATCATTTATGATGACGACTTTGAGAGCCATTGTGAGCACCTTGAGACCTTGTTCCGGAAACTTAGTGAAGCAGGTCTGGTAGTAAATTTGGCAAAGTGTGACTTCGTAAAAGCCACTGTGCAGTACCTTGGGTTTGTAGTGGGAAGGGGACAGGTGTGCCCTCCTCAGAACAAGGTACAGGCTATCAATAAATTTCCGCACCCAACAACCAAGAAGCAGATTATGAGATTCTTGGGTATGATAGGCTACTACAGACACTTCATAATAGGTTACTCAACGGTGTTGGCACCTCTCACAGATTTGTTATCTAAAGACAAAAAGGTTTTGTGGGCACCTGAGTGTGAAAAGGCTTTCACTTTGGTGAAACATTTGCTATGTACTCACCCGATACACAGGGCCCCAGACTTTAACAGGCCTTTTCAGCTGGCAACAGATGCTAGTGGTGTAGGGGCTGGTGCCGTCTTGCTACAGACAGACAATGAAGGTGTGGAACACCCAGTAAGTTTCTTTTCTAAGAAGTTCAATACTGCACAAAAGAACTATTCTACAATAGAAAAGGAATTACTGGCGATTGTGCTGTCGCTCAGGCACTTCGAGGTGTATGTTCCAGCCTATGGCCCAGTCGTGGTTATCTACACTGATCATCACCCTTTGAGATTCCTGAATCAATTTCACAATCGCAATATGAGACTGACCAGGTGGTCTTTGATGTTGCAGGAGTATAACCTGGACATCAGTCATATTGCTGGATGTGACAATGTGATCGCGGATTGTTTATCAAGGGTGGATGATCAGTCGTAGGCTATCACAGGTGTGTGGGTTTGAGTGGAGGAAAATAGGCTGCCCTTATAGTGCAGCCGGGAAAAACATATTAAAATATAAAAATCATATAAAAACTCTATCTTTTGATATAGGTAATCGTATAAGTTTGTCATAGCCTATAGAGTTTGAGTAGTCCACGAACTATCAAACGGCTGAGCTGCTGTAAGCTCGCTCAGGGAGCATGATATTGTGTCTTTTTGCTATTGTTGGGAGGAGTTATAAAATGTGATTTTTTTTTTTAATAATAAGATGTGTTTTGGTGATAAACTCAGCTTTGTTTTAGTGCCATGCGGTCGCTGGGTGTGAGGGGCTTGATGGGGTTCTGTGTTTGTCAGATTTTAGCTCAGGGTTGAGCAAGTAAAATCTTGGGGGAGGTGTGACGCATGTCCAGTGTGAGCATGCTGTACAGAACGCTTAGTCATGCCCCACTCTCGCTAGGATCGTCAGGGCAGGAACTTTGGCTGTAGTCTATGTAGAGTTTCCTAACTTAGTTCATGTGAGCCGTTGTACTATAAGTAATATGAATATGTATTTTGTTTTCATCTGAGTCAACGAGTTCTATTTTATATCATTAGTTATAAGTATTATGTGTAAAACTTATTTGTAATGATGGGAGAAGCAGCAGCCACAGTTGGGGGTCAGTGGGTGCGCCATGCGGGAGGTGGGCCTAACTCACTAGCACTCCCCCCTCCCCCCTCCCCTCAGTGCTAGGGGAGCCTTTGTCTATCCCAGAGGAGAGAGAGAAATTACGTAATGATTGTCAGTGGGCGGTCCTTAGTAGTTCACGTTGGGCTCACTAGAGGGCCGGGTATAAAAAGGGAGTTCTAGCCATTTTTTCATCAGAACTCATTAGGCAGAGCGACTTCTCATTTCCCTTGCTAACTATATATTCTTCTGACTGATGTGAACTTTCTCTACTACCTTACATTCTTATCTCCTCTTTTCCCTACCCTTTTTAACTTCCATGGTCCCGTTGGTGCAGAGCTAGTCAGCCAACGTATTATCGCTTGAGTTCTCACGAGATACATGCCTATTAGATAGCCTATTTTGGAAGGGTTAACTTAGAATAGGATTGATTTATGTTTGTTGCACTTGTATATGCATTTCCGTGTGTGTTATTATTATTATTCCTGTTTTCTGCTGGTCTAGGTAATGCTAGACTGGGGTAAGGCTTTTCTGTGTTACGAGTTGTTGTTTGATGCAGTGGTTAAGCGATAAACCTGCATACTCCTTTCGGTTCAGTGAAGCCTAGGTTGTCTTTGCGGCTGACTGTGTTGAGTTAATAATTTACAGTGCATGAGGGCAAGAGCCTAACCACCCTGTATTTTATTAACAGTTTGTTTTTACTTTGTCAAGGAGCCGGGAGAAAACCAGATACAAGGGATCTGGATTTCTCAAAGTGCACTTGTTAGTTTTAACGTAATACTTTAAACAGTTGTGAGGACTTCGCTAGGCTACGAGCCGTTTTTGCTCAGTCACTGCTACCTTTTGCCCACAGTACCCCAGCTAGACTTTACTCGATTAGTAGATACAGAATAGTATTGAAGCTTTCCTTATGTATGATATTGTTTATGCACTATTGATTTCATGTGTTGCAAGCTTGGCTACTTTAGTGATTAGTGGCCCACGAGCACAATCCGAGTAGGCTATTGCCGTTGCATTTGCGGAGTACTTCTTTTTAATGTTTGCCATTTACTATTGCATATTCTTTTAATTATTCTTATGCCAATTTAAACCTTTAATAGTATTTAATTGCCAGTGTTTTTGCTTATTGAATTACTGTTCAAAATCCGATACGTACTTCTTACGAGCATCCGAGAAGCATCTAACTTTTTCAGAAGATTCCTTGCTCGATGCTTAACACCTTACGAGCGGCCTATGCGGTTTATTTATGTGTACCGCACAGCGGGGTGTTTTTAGCCAAAATAGGGCTGTTTACGTGATCATTTTCATGCCTAAATAAGACCCAGAACGTAAAACAAGTACCTATCCCTGAAAGGGCATAAACAGAGCTTTCGAATGACACCATAACGATCCTTGTATGATGGATAGTTTTCTTGCAATAACCGTGCAACGCGAGTGCAAAAAGCAGGTCATTCGGTACTTTCAGTACATAATTGAGTATGTAGCGAGTGAGAGAGGGAGGAGGGAGCTGAGATTTGTGTCAGTAGGTTCGCCGCGGTGGTCTGGAGCAGTCATACGCTCGCTAGTCTCCTGCCACCACTTGTCTCTCTCTCCCAGCCACATTACGTGCTGAAATTGCCACTCGACCTATGTCGAGCGCCGCCACATAGTCCAGCTTTATTTAACTCGACTTATGTTGCTCGCCGCTAAATAAGGGTTAACCTGACAAGCGCGATATAGACCTAGGTGCTAGGGTAGTTATTTGTGCATTTCTAGCCCTGGATTCTGACAGAATTCGTTATATTTACAATATAAAGCATTATTTGTTTTCGGTATGCTTTTATTTTACATATATGATGTATATATGAACCTTCAAGAGTTCTAAAATAAGTGGGAAAAGCATTTGGGTGGTGAAAAACGAAGATATTGGCCACCCGGTCATAATCACAGGCGAGAGAGAGCCACAGGCAGCCCTCCCCTCTCGCTGTCTGGGAGTCAACTGAGACGAGCGGGGCGGTGTGTGCCGGTGTCTGGGTGTTGCATAACGATCTTTTATGCAACCCACTTGTGCTACATTATCGCGGGAGAGAAAAATAACCGATAAATGATGATAAGAAGAGGAAAAATAGGTGATAATTGAGGAGGGGGGGGAGGGGGGAATAAGGTGGGGAAGGAGGGGAGGGGGAGGGGTGGGAAACACATGGATGAGTACTAGAGGGGAATTATCTCACCTAGAGAAAAAATCCTTTGTTTTGATAGGCCCTTTTTTTTTTTGGAAGGCTTTTTTTATGATCATGCTTCCGTGAGGCATATCGCGTTCCCTATAGGAAGCCTTCCGTGAGGCCTATCGCGCTTGCCGGGTTAAGGACTATTAATTAACGTAACGTAATAGTGCCGATCCGAAGTAGAGGGTGGAGGACTTCTTAAGTTCTTAGTCAAGGGTGGATTACTTCGGCTTCGGCCAACACTATTCTTTGGTGTTGTTGTTTCTTACTTCTTTGTTTGATTGTTGACCAGACTAGAGAATTCCTGTCTCTTTATTAGTCTGTTGTTGAACACTAGTACCGAGTTCTTGTATACCCCGTTATAGCAGATTGAACTGTGGAGGGTATTGGTGTTTTTTGTTCGGCTGGCAGTACTCAGGGGTTGGGATCGTGTGTTTCCGTTGTGGCTGCGAGCCGTATTCGAGTCCTGATTGAGAGCCCTTGTGTACCCGAGTGCCAGGTCGTAACACCTTGTACCATTTTTGCCAACCCCAGATGGGACGTCACAACGTCGTCCACTTATTCCAGGTACCTATTTACAGCTAGGTGAACTTAGGCTAACACATGAAAGGAGACAAGCCCAATTTGTCTCCGCCCGGCCGGGGATTGAACCCCCGGCCCCTCGTGTGTGAGACGAGAGCTCTACCACTAGGCTACGGGCTGTGTTGGTGTGATGGTGATGTAGGGTGGTAGTGTTGGTGTGTTGGTGTTGTTGGGTGGTAGTTTTGGTGTTGTAGGGTGGTAATGTTGGTGTGATGGTGTTGTAGGGTCGTAGTGTTGGTGTTGTAGGGTGGTAGTGTTGGTGTGATGGTGTTGTAGGATGGTAGTGTTGGTGTGATGGTGTTGTAGGGTGGTAGTGTTGGTGTTGTAGGGTGGTAGTGTTGGTGTGATGGTGTTGTAGGGTGGTAGTGTTGGTGTTGTAGGGTGGTAGTGTTGGTGTGATGGTGTTGTAGGGTGGTAGTGTTGTGTTGTAGGGTGGTAGTGTTGGTGTGATGGTGTTGTAAGGTGGTATAGTGTTGGTGCTGTAGGGTGGTAGTGTTGGTGTGAATGTGCTGTAGGGTGGTAGTGTTGGTGTGATGGTGTTGTAGGGTGGTAGTGTTGGTGTTGTAGGGTGGTAGTGTTGGTGTTGTAGGGTGGTAGTGTTGGTGTTGTAGGGTGGTAGTGTTGGTGTGATGGTGTTGTAGGGTGGTAGTGTTGGTGTGATGGTGTTGTAGGGTGGTAGTGTTGGTGTGATGGTGTTGTAGGGTGGTAGTGTTGGTGTGATGGTGCTGTAGGGTGGTAGTGTTGGTGTGATGGTGTTGTAGGGTGGTAGTGTTGGTGTGATGGTGTTGTAGGGTGGTAGTGTTGGTTTGATGGTGTTGTAGGGTGGTATAGTGTTGGTGTGTTGGTGCTGTAGGGTGGTAGTGTTGGTGTTGTAGGGTGGTAGTGTTGGTGTGAATGTGCTGTAGGGTGGTAGTGTTGGTGTGAATGTGTTGTAGGGTGGTGGTGTTGGTGTGATGGTGTTATAGGGTGGTAGTGTTGGTGTGATGGTGCTGTAGGGTGGTAGTGTTGGTGTGATGGTGCTGTAGTGTGGTAGTGTTGGTGTGATAGTGTTGTAAGGTGGTAGTGTTGGTGTGATTGAGCTGTAGGGTGGTAGTGTTAGTGTGATGGTGTTGTAGGATGGTAGTGTTAGTGTGATGGTGTTGTAGGATGGTAGTGTTGGTGAGATGCTGTTGTAGGGTGGTAGTGTTGGTGTGATGGTGCTGTAGGGTGGTAGTGTTGGTGTGATAGTCTTGTAGGTTGGTAGTGTTGGTGTGATGGTGTTGTAGGATGGTAGTGTTGGTTTGATGGAGATGTAGGGTGGTAGTGTTGGTGTGATGGTGTTGTAGGGTGGTAGTATTGGTGTTGTAAGGTGGTAGTGTTGGTGTGATGGTGCTGTAGGGTGGTAGTGTTGGTGTTGTAGGGTGGTAGTGTTGGTGTTGTAAGGTGGTAGTGTTGGTGTTGTAGGGTGGTAGTGTTGGTGTGATGGTGTTGTAAGGTTGTAGTGTTGGTGTGATGGTGCTGTAGGGTGGTAGTGTTGGTGTGATGGTGTTGTAGGGTGGTAGTGTTGGTGTGATGGTGTTGTAGGGTGGTAGTGTTGGTGTGATGCTGTTGTAGGGTGGTAGTGTTGGTGTGATGGTGTTGTAGGGTGGTAGTGTTGGTGTTGTAGGGTGGTAGTGTTGGTGTTGTAGGGTGGTAGTGTTGGTGTGATGGTGTTGTAGGGTGGTAGTGTTGGTGTGATGTTGTTGTAGGGTGGTAGTGTTGGTGTGATGGTGTTGTAGGGTGGTAGTGTTGGTATTGTAGGGTGGTAGTGTTGATGTGATGGTGTTGTAAGGTTGTAATGTTGGTGTTTATGGGAGCTGTTGGGTGGTAGTGTTGGTGTGATGGGGCTGTAGGGTGGTATAGTTGGTGTTGTAGGGTGGTAGTGATGGTGTTCTAGGGTGGTAGTGTTGGTGTGATGGTGCTGTAGGGTGGTAGTGTTGGTGTGATGGTGCTGTAGGGTGGTAGTGTTGGTGTGTTGGTGTTGTAGGGCGGTAGTGTTGGTGTGATGGTGCTGTAGGGTGGTAGTGTTGGAGTGATGGTGTTATAGGATGGTAGTGTTGGTGTGATGGTGTTATAGGGTGGTAGTGTTGGTGTGATGGTGTTTTAGGGTGGTAGTGTTGGTGTGATGGTGTTGTAGGGTGGTAGTGTTGGTGTGACGGTGTTGTAGGGTGGTAGTGTTGGTGTGATGGTGTTATAGGGTGGTCATGTTGGTGTGATGGTGCTGTAGGGTGGTAGTGTTAGTGTGATGGTGCTGTAGGGTGGTAGTGTTGGTATGATGGTGCTGTAGGGTGGTAGTGTTGGTGTGATGGTGTTGTAGGGTTGTAGTGTTGGTGTGATGGTGCTGTAGGGTGGTATTGTTGGTGTGATGGTGTTGTAGGGTGGTAGTGTTGGTGTGTTGGTGTTGTAGTGTCGTAGTGTTGGTGTGATGGTGTTGTAGGGTAGTAGTGTTGGTGTGATAGTGTTCTAGGGTGGTAGTGTAGGTGTGATGGTGCTGTGAGGTGTTAGTGTTGGTGTGATGGTGCTGTAGGGTGGTTGCGTTAGTGGGATAGTGCTGTAGGGAGGTAGTGTTGGTGTTGTAGGGTGGTAGTGTTGGTGTGATGGTGTTGTAAGGTGGTAGTGTTGGTGTTATGGTGCTGTAGGGTGGTAGTGTTGGTGTGATGGTGTTGTAGGGTGGTAGTGTTGGTGTGATGGTGTTGTAGGGCGGTAGTGTTGGTGTTGTAGGGTGGTAGTGTTGATGTGATGGTGTTGTAAGGTTGTAATGTTAGTGTGATTGGAGCTATAGGGTGGTAGTGTTGGTGTGATGGTGCTGTAGGGTGGTATAGTTGGTGTTGTAGGGTGGTAGTGATGGTGTTGTAGGGTGGTAGAGTTGGTGTGATGGTGCTGTAGGGTGGTAGTGTTGGTGTGATGGTGCTGTAGGGTGGTAGTGTTGGTGTGTTGGAGTTGTAGGGCGGTAGTGTTGGTGTGATGGTGCTGTAGGGTGGTAGTGTTGGAGTGAGGGTGTTATAGGATGGTAGTGTTGGTGTGATGGTGATGTAGGGTGGTAGTGTTAGTGTGATGGTACTGTAGGGTGGTAGTGTTGGTGTGATGGTGCTGTAGGGTGGTAGTGTTGGTGTGATGGTGTTGTAGGATGTTAGTGTTGGTGTTATAGGGTGGTAATGTTGGTGTTGTAAGGTGGTAGTGTTGGTGTGATGGTGTTGTAAGGTTGTAGTGTTGGTGTGATGGTGCTGTAGGGTGGTAGTGTTGGTGTGATGGTGTTGTAGGATGGTAGTGTTGGTGTGATGGTGTTGTAGGGTGGTAGTGTTGGTGTTGTAGGGTGGTAGTGTTGGTGTTGTAGGGTGCTAGTGTTGGTGTTGTAGGGTGGTAATGTTGATGTGATGGTGTTGTAAGGTTGTAATGTTGGTGTGATGGGAGCAGTAGGGTGGTAGTGTTGGTGTGATGGTGCTGTAGGGTGGTATAGTTGGTGTTGTAGGGTGGTAGTGATGGTGTTGTAGGGTGGTAGTGTTGGTGTGATGGTGTTGTAAGGTGGTAGTGTTGGTGTGATGGTGCTGTAGAGTGGTAGTGTTGGTGTGATGGTGCTGTAGGGTGGTAGTATTGGTGTGTTGGTGTTGTAGGGTGATAGTGTTGGTGTGATGGTGCTGTAGGGTGGTAGTGTTGGTGTGATGGTGTTATAGGGTGGTAGTGTTGGTGTGATGGTGTTGTAGGGTGGTAGTGTTAGTGTAATGGTGCTGTAGGGTGTTAGTGTTGATGTGATGTTGCTGTAGGGTGGTAGTGTTGGTGTGATGGTGTTGTAGGGTTGTAGTGTTGGTGTGATGGTGCTGTAGGGTGGTATTGTTGGTGTGATGGTGTTGTAGGGTGGTAGTGTTGGTGTGTAGGTGTTGTAGGGTCGAAGTGTTGGTGTGATGGTGTTGTAGGGTAGTAGTGTTGGTGTGATAGTGTTATAGGGTGGTAGTGTAGGTGTGATGGTGCTGTAGGGTGGTAGTGTTGGTGTGATGGTGCTGTAGGGTGGTAGTGTTGGTGTGATGGTTTTGTAGGGTGGTAGTGTTGGTGGGATAGTGCTGTAGGGTGGTAGTGTTGGTGTGATGGTGTTGTAGGGTGGTAGTGTTGGTGTGATGGTGTTGTAGGGTGGTAGTGTTGGTGTGATGGTGCTTTAGGGTGGTAGTGTTGGTGTGATGGTGTTGTAGGGTGGTAGTGTTGGTGTGATGGTGTTGTAGGGTGGTAGTGTTGGTGTAATGGTGCTGTAGGGTGGTAATGTTGGTGTGACGGTGCTGTAGGGTGGTATAGTTGGTGTTGTAGGGTGGTAGTGATGGTGTTGTAGGGTGGTAGTGTTGGTGTGATGGTGTTGTAAGGTGGTAGTGTTGGTGTGATGGTGCTGTAGGGTGGTAGTGTTGGTGTGATGGTGCTGTAGGGTGGTAGTGTTGGTGTGTTGGTGTTGTAGGGTGGTAGTGTTGGTGTGATGGTGCTCTAGGGGGGTAGTGTTGGTGTGATGGTGTTATAGGGTGGTAGTGTTGGTGTGATGTTGTTGTAGGGTGGTAGTGTTGGTGTGATGGTGCTGTAGGGTGGTAGTGTTGGTGTGATGGTGTTGTAGGGTGGTAGTGTTGGTGTGATGGTGTTATAGGGTGGTAATGTTGGTGTGATGGTGCTGTAGGGTGGTAGTGTTAGTGTGATGGTGCTGTAGGGTGGTAGTGTTGGTGTGATGGTGCTGTAGGGTGGTAGTGTTGGTGTGATGGTGTTGTAGGGTTGTAGTGTTGGTGTGATGGTGCTGTAGGGTGGTATTGTTGGTGTGATGGTGTTGTAGGGTGGTAGTGTTGGTGATGTAGTGTCGTAGTGTTGGTGTGATGGTGTTGTAGGGTAGTAGTGTTGGTGTGATAGTGTTCTAGGTGTGATGGTGCTGTAGGGTGGTAGTGTTGCTGTGATGGTGCTGTAGGGTGGTTGCGTTGGTGGGATAGTGCTGTAGGGAGGTAGTGTTGGTGTGATGGTTTTGTAGGGTGGTAGTGTTGGTGTGATGGTGTTGTAAGGTGGTACTGTTGGTGTGATGGTGCTGTAGGGTGGTAGTGTTGGTGTGATGGTGCTGTAGGGTGGTAGTGTTGGTGTGTTGGTGTTGTAGGGTGGTAGTGTTGGTATGATGGTGCTGTAGGGTGGTAGTGTTGGTGTGATGGTGTTATAGTGTGGTAGTGTTGGTGTGATGATGTTGTAGGGTGGTAGTGTTAGTGTGATGGTGCTGTAGGGTGGTAGTGTTGGTGAGATGTTGCTGTAGGGTGGTAGTGTTGGTCTGTTGGTGTTGTAGGGTGGTAGTGATGGTGTGATGGTGCTGTAGGGTGGTAGTGTTGGTGTGATGGTGTTGTAGGGTTGTTGTGTTGGTGTTGTAGGGTGGTAGTGTTGGTGTTGTAAGGTGGTAGTGTTGGTGTTGTAGGGTGGTATGTGTTGGTGTGATGGTGTTGTAAGGTTGTAGTGTTGGTGTGATGGTGCTGTAGGGTGGTAGTGTTGGTGTGATGGTGTTGTATGGTGGTAGTGTTGGTGTTGTAGGGTGGTAGTGTTGGTGTTGTAGGGTGGTAGTGTTGATGTGATGGTGTTGTAAGGTTTTAGTGTTGGTGTGATGGTGTTTTAAGGTTGTAGTGTTGATGTGATGGTGTTGTACGGTTGTAGTGTTGGTGTGATGGTGTTGTAGGGTGGTAGTGTTGGTGTGATGGTGTTGTAGGGTGGTAGTGTTGGTGTTGTAGGGTGGTAGTGTTGATGTGATGGTGTTGTAAGGTAGTAATGTTGGTGTGATGGGAGCTGTAGGGTGGTAGTGTTGGTGTGATGGTGCTGTAGGGTGGTATAGTTGGTGTTGTAGGGTGGTAGTGATGGTGTTGTAGGGTGGTAGTGTTGGTGTGATGGTGTTATAGGGTGGTAATGTTGGTGTGATGGTGTTGTAGGGTGGTAGTGTTAGTGTGATGGTGCTGTAGGGTGGTAGTGTTGGTGTGATGGTGCTGTAGGGTGGTAGTGGTGGTGTGATGGTGTTGTACGGTTGTAGTGTTGGTGTGATGGTGCTGTAGGGTGGTATTGTTGGTGTGATGGTGTTGTAGGGTAGTAGTGTTGGTGTGTTGGTGTTGTAGGGTCGTAGTGTTGGTGTGATGGTGTTGTAGGCTGGTAGTGTTGGTGTGATGGTGTTGTAGGGTGGTAGTGTTGGTGTGATGGTGTTGTAGGGTGGTAGTGTTGGTGGGATAGTGCTGTAGGGTGGTAGTGTTGGTGTAATGGTGTTGTAGGGTGGTAGTGTTGGTGTGATGGTGTTGTAGGGTGGTAGTGTTGGTGTGATGGTGCTGTAGGGTGGTAGTGTTGGTGTGATGGTGTTGTAGGGTGGTAGTGTTGGTGTGATGGTGTTGTAGGGTGGTAGTGTTGGTGTGATGGTGTTGTAGGGTGGTTGTGTTGGTGTGATGGTGCTGTAGGGTGGTAGTGTTGGTGTGATGGTGTTGTAGGGTGGTAGTGTTGGTGGGATAGTGCTGTAGGGTGGTAGTGTTGGTGTGATGGTGTTTTAGGGTGGTAGTGACGGTGCTGTTGGGTGGTGGTGTTGGTGTGATGGTGTTGTAGGGTAGTAGTGTTGGTCTGATGGTGTTTTAGGGTGGTAGTGACGGTGCTGTTGGGTGGTAGTGTTGGTGTGATGGTGTTGTAGGGTGGTAGTGTTGGTGCTGTAGGGTGGTAGTGTTGGTGTTGTAGGGTGGTAGTGTTGGTGTTGTAGGGTTGTAGTGTTGGTGTTGTAGGGTGGTAGTGTTGGTGTGATTGTGCTGTAGAGTGGTAGTGTTGGTGTGGTAGTGGTATAGTGTGCTATAGTGTATTGACAAAAACATGAGGCGAAAGGTCTTAAAATTGCCAAACTAACAGAACAAACGTATTTACATCTCAAAACTATTATGCTAAATACGAGGGAAAACGGAGTCCAGAAAAATCGACTACCTCCCCCTTTAGGGGAGGTATGGCGGAGTGGTCTTGCCACTGTTCTGGTAATCTAATGGACCCGGGTTCGAATCCCAATATGTCAATGGGAAGATATTATTGGGATGGAATTTGTGATGTACCTAGTATCAGTGCATTACCACAGCACACCGAAATGCCAAATAAATACCCTCATTGTTCCCTGATTTAATATACATTGTATGAATATTCCATATTCAAAAATATGCTACAGGGGGGCAATGCCTGGTGAGTTATTTGTTCAATAGGTGGCGTTCTGAGAGTGAGGGTCCGAGCCAGGGGGATGAGACTGTGAAGCACAGAGGCGGAGCTGCTTCAGAGATGGAGTTGCTTCGAGCCGTGAAGCTTCACATGTCTCACTCCCTGGACTCGAAAACAAGACCTCACGGGCCTCACCGTGTTCAGCGGTAGAGTGTAAAGGCTATCAGCCTATGCCCGAGAGGGAGTAGGCTAGTTGGATTAAAAAAATAAAATAAAAAAATAAAACACACACCAGGAAGATAAATTCACAAAACTATATGATAAGAGGTCAAGGTAATTGGTCAAGGTATTTTTAGAGGACTTACATATAACTTACTGTATGTGTTGTTTAATTTGTTTTCAATTTATTGTATATACTTGGTAGTATCTTGATTAACATACATATGATCACTAAATATTGCCTGCTATTGTTGTTTGCTAAATATTGTCACACACACACACTCACACACACATACACATACATACATACATACATAAACCCCCCATCCCACACACACACACTACGACTCACACGCTAGCAAAAATTGGACTCACATTTAATATATACTGTTAATATTGCATGTTTGTATTTATCAATTATTGTGCAAAAGTAATTTAATTATTAATTTGGCAATTTAAGAATTAATAATCTGATATTTAATTATATTTTCAAATGTACAGTCGACTCGATTAATTCGCGGAGACATGTAGATATGTATATAGAGAGAGAAATAGATTTGATCTGGCAATACCTACAGCGCTTGGGAACCACAGACAACAGTTATCGTACCGAGTTGTATGATGTAATTTACCTTTCTAGGTGCATGAAGTAAACATTTGTCTTAATCGGTGTAAACCTACGTAAAAGGCAACACAGTAATGGTTAAAAAGAAATGTCTAGGACAACAAGCAAAATAGGGTAATTCTTCCTTCTCTGCTCTGCGCTCAACCTGCCCGGACGTGTCTCCCCACGCTCCGCTGGTTCCGCATTTGCTGCGTCCCTAGTGAGTTTTTTCTCATTTGTTTACTCCGGAATGTATCGAGTAAGGTTAGGATATGTGTAGCAGGAGTCCTGGGCTGGTTTCCCGCAGTGCAGTGTATTTTGGGTCGTGTGTTTGGGGCATCTATTTCGGATGTACCCTCGTAGTCCTGTTGTGGACTTGTGATCTTTTCAAAGTTGAATTAGCTTGTGATGCAGGCGGCTTTCATTACGCGTTATTTTATGCTGCCTCTTATCGTTCTGATGAGGTAAGCTGTGCTTCTGACGTTCCCAGCGTATTTTTCTTCACTTAGTGAAGTTTTTTTCTGGGTCCCGAGTCAGTCTTCCCTTAGTCGGAAGTCTTTACTACAGTGGTGTGTTGGCGGTGGTTCCTGTTGTTATATTTCCAGTGTTTTTGTTTATATTTCAACTTTCGTATGCCGTCTGCTTAGGCCTAGCCAGCCGCTCGTAGCTTTGCCACATGTACAAGTGTTATTGTTTATTTATAAATATGTCCTACTGTGTCATGTGGTCCTGATGTGGCGGCATCTACGCCGTGGGACCACCTCCCGGAGCTGCCAACCGCGGATGGCTGCCGACCCTCCACGGCCGGAGACAAGATCAATCGACCAGTGGAGGACAACCGGATGCCGGCCGCGGGGAGCAGTTTCGGGAGCCAAACCATCAAAACTATCCCCTGCCCCCCCCCCTGGGGGCACGGGTCCTTGGAGTGGCTTCGGTCGCGCCGGGAATTTCCACACCTCTCACACCACACACACACATCACACAGTTTTTGCTACACCGAGAAATGACTCTCCGGCTGTTATTTCTCGAAGACTTCTTCTAGCCGGAGACATTGAGAGCAACCCAGGACCCACGTACACATACATATGTCCAACTTGCTCAAAACCCATCACTTCTAGCCACCACACTAAGGGTTCAGTTCTCTGCAATTCATGCAGGAACTGGACCCACTTCACCTGTACAACACTTGCCTCCAAGAAACACTACACAAACACCTGGACCTGTTCCTCATGCCCCTCCCTCTCCCAGTCAAATCCCTCGCCTAAAACCCGTCCACCTCTCCTCCCCAACCCACCTAGCATTCCCATATCATCCACTCCCCCCCCTAAAACCCGTCCACCTCTCCTCCCTAACCCACCTAACCTTCCCATACCATCCACATCCTCAACTCAACACACCACACCCCATCCTAATCCATTCCAACCCCCATCTCCTGCTCCCCAATCCCCACCCCACCTCACCCATCCCAACCTCCAGCCCCTCCCTCACCCCCACCCTCACTCCCACCCCATCCTCGTGCAGCAGCAGCACCCAACATACATCGTGCACATAACATTAACATTCTCCAATTGAACATAGATGGCATTAACACAAAGAAACACGAACTCTCACACTTCATCAAACAACACAACATACACATTGCCATCTTACAAGAAACAAAACTCCGCACATCACAAAAAACACCCACATTTCATAATTTCACCACCATCAGACAAGACCGGGTCGGCGGGGGCGGTGGACTCATCACCCTGGTACACAATGAAATATCATACATAGTAACCAGTGTACAAACCAAATCCCTCCTCCCCCCAAATGATAACACAACAGAAATACAATCAATTAAAATACGCACTGGCAACAAATCCAACATAACCATCATAAACACATACATCCCTCCCCAAACATCCCCTACAGTACCAAATGAATACAGACCACACTTACAACACGTCACAAACACCCCACACATCATCCTGGGTGGTGACTTCAACGCCAAGACGTCGGCCTGGTTTGTCGACAACCCCGACACAGACAGAGGGCTGGTACTACAAAACCAAACAGATAACCTCATCATCCTTAACGACATCCATCAACATACCCATATTCCTCACCAAGCCCTCTATAACCCATCATCTCCAGACATCACCTTTTGCTCCCCAGAACTCGCCCCCACAACATCCTGGAGGGTGGTCAGAACCTTAGGCTCTGACCACCTCCCGATCATTATCACCACCAAAACCAGACTCACCCCAGCTAGCCACAAACACACATACACCAATTATAAAAGAGCTAACTGGGAAGCATTTACAAATGAGACAGAACAACACTTCACAACTCTAAACAGTACACCCATCACTAACATCAACAATGCTGTACACATACTCAATAAAACTATCCAAAATGCTGACAAGAAACACATTCCAAGAGGTAACAGAAAAAGACACAACCCCAACTTCACACCAGAAATTCAAAACCTCATCAGACAACGCGACACACTGAAACACTCCCCAGCACCCCACACACAAGACATCACACAACAAATTCAAGCACTCAACACCCAAACTAACAACAAAATACAAGAACAACAAAAACTAAATTGGAATAACTTCCTACAAACACTTGATCACAAAACAAACCCCCAAAAACTCTACAAAACACTAAACAGCATCACACTTTCCAACAGCAACACAACACAATCACATGCTGCAATCACAACAACAGACTCTACTCCTTCATGTAAACAACAAGCAAACACTCTCATCAATCACTTCTCACATGTCAGCCACCTAAAACCTCACAAAGACGACCGACGTGTCATCCGACGTAAGAGACAATTCCCCACAGACCCTGACTATACACCCTTCACCAATCACCAGATAAAGCATATCATCAACAATCTCAAGCACTCACCCGCCTGTGGCCTAGACAACATAAGCAACATACACCTCAGACACCTGGGACTACAAGGCATACAAACACTCACTAACATATCAAACTACAGCTATTCACACAACACAATACCAGACATTTGGAAGCATGGTATCATCATCACATTCCCCAAACCCAACAAAGACCCCACGCTACCCTCCTCGCACCGCCCCATCACACTCCTTTGCTCCCCCTCCAAAGTCATGGAACGCCTAGTATTACAACTAATTACACCCGACCTACCCCTAGCTCCAACACAACATGGCTTTAGGCCACTGCACTCCACAAACACTCTTCTCACAGACCTTACACAAAGAGCTTTCGACGGCATCAACTCAGCTAGACAACCACACAGATCACTATTAGCCACACTCGACATTAGTAAAGCCTTCGATGCCATCCCCCGCCACAACCTAACAAACAAAATCTACAACACAAACATGCACAACACAAAAAGGTGGCTGGCCAACTTCCTAGCAGGCAGATGTGCACACGTATCTTTTGCCGGTCAGTCATCTAAAATCAGAAACTTTCCAAACGGAGTCCCGCAAGGATCCGTCCTATCGCCCGCACTCTTCAATCTGTACATGCACGATATAACTACACCAAATACTCCCCAAATAAACTTAGCCTCCTATGCAGATGACATAACACTCACATGCACACACCATGACCCAAGCAGAGCAACAGATCTCCTTCAACCCTATCTCAACACACTACATGGCTGGTGCACTACAAACAGACTTAATCTAGCCCCAGCCAAATCCACCGCAACCCTGCTCACAAGCTGGACAGGTGAACACGAATACATCCCTCAACTCACCATAAACAACACACCCCTAACACATACACACACACCCAAAATCCTAGGAGTAACATATGATACTCATATGACATTCAAACAGCACACCACAAACATTAAAAAGAAACTGACACCCAGACTTAACGCCCTCAGGTCAGTTGCTCACACAAAATTTGGACACAACAAAGAAACTACCACCACAGTATATAAACAATACATAAGATCAGTAATGGAATACGCAAGCCCAGCCTGGGCTTCTAACCTAGCTGAAACACATCATAAGACCTTACAGACTATTCAAAACAAAGCCCTGAAGATCATTACAGGCTGCACAGCTACTGCACCCACAGATCATTTACATCAAGAAACCAAAATCCTCAAAGTCAAAGACCATCTGGACATGAGAGGCACTCAATTCCTGGCAGCAGCCTCCACGAACCAAGACCACCCACTAAACTACATGGCAACACACCCACAGACACCAAGAAATATCAAAACAACACCCAGCACACGGTATCACACACAATTATTGTCCTCTCTCCCTCCCTGCCCACCCCGAACCAACTTCCAGAAGCACATCCATACTCATATCTCTCGCCAATCCATCCACTCACTCACAGACAACACGCAGCTGCATGCACGACCTCCCGAAATCCATCCTTCCGAATCCTCCCTCCCTCGCGAGGACAGAGTCCACCTGGCCAGGCTGAGATGCGGACACCATCCAGCTCTCCTGAGCTATCAGAAGAGACTGGATGACTCCGTTGTCGACGCCTGCCCGGGATGTAACACAGCACCCCATACCATTAAACACATCATCGAAGACTGCATTTCACACAACCACTTACGCCAACAACACAACCTACACTCAATGAGAGCTCTGTGGGAAAGCCCGATCGTGGCCATGGCCTTCCTCAGGGACTCGGGGCTGTTCGGCCAGGCAGCTTAGGGAACAACAACAACAACAACAACTGTGTCATGTGTATCCTGGTTTAGTTGTGTATTGGCTAATTTCACGGACTATGTTTGTTTCCTGGATTAGTTGTGTATTGGCTAAATCCACGGATTATTGTGTGGGCCCTGGGCTAGTCGTGCTTGGCTTATTCCCAGGTCCGTTGTGCGTTCAGTTGGTTTCTGGACGGGGTAGGTTACTTTCCGGCGGGTTTTTCTCGGTTTCACCATGAAAAACCCGGCCGAGAGCCGTGTTGAGCCACGCGTAGTTTCAACACAGGCTTGTGTCCCCGGCGAGGAGGTGTCTGGGCCTCTCCAGAACTGCGTCTCTGTGTTGGTGCCTGTTTCAGGCTCCCTATGATCCCCGGCGGTCTGGCTGTACCCATCTAACTTTGTTCATGCGGACAGATGTTATGAAGTTTTTCTACCCGGTTTTACAAACCACATAGAACAAACCTAGCTGTTGATTGAAGGCTTTCCTCCCCGGCGATCTTTTACAAAGAAGTGGGGACAGGAACTTATGGGGTTAACGTTGTTTACATCTCACCCGGCGGGTGCACCTTGGTAGGGTGGGATGAACGTCTTGGTCATTCAATTTCGTTAACTGATCCATTTTAACCCAGTGAGACCCAGCGTCGCACGTGATGCGTCGGCAGTGTTTGATCACCAACTCCCAGAGACGCATCACGTGCGTCCGACATATTAAAATCAGTTACGTGGCTCGTAAGGTAGGAAATGGCGGGAGAATAGGAGGGGGAGGTACCGTAGTGTGTGTGGGAGCCGGGCCGGTAGGTGTGAGCGGGCCAAGACAGCCGCGCGGCTGGTGGTGGTGGGCTTAGTGGGGATACTTTACACCCTTAGTTCACCGCCACTTTGAACCTTCATTACTCCGGTCGTATGGGAGCTAGAGGCTTGAGATTTATGTGAGACACTCCTTAGGATGTATGCCGTACAATGCCATACTCAGTTTTCACCCTAGTGCTCCCGGGCGGGTGGTCATGCGGGGGAGACGAACTTTCGACCCCCCCCCCCCCCGCCCCCCAAATGACCGAGGTGAGTTTTTTTTATTTTTTTATTCATTTCTCACCATTCTCTTCCATTTTGGCTCAACACATTTTTTTTAGGCTCCCCCCCCCCCCCCCCAACCCCCCACCAAAAAAAAAAATATCCGAGGTGATTTTTGTTTTTTTATGTTTTCATTTCTCATCCTTGTCTTCCATTTTAGCAAACAAAAAAAAGAAGTGAAAATGGCTTGGGACTGGGGTGAACAAAATATTATAACTAGCCGGGGCTCAACGGGTTAAGTGGTACTTTAGGTATCTCCGCCTTCAGCCGGACAGCGATCGAAGGCTCAATTAGGTTTAACATCTTTTTTAAAAATTTCTCACACCCGGCGGGTGCTCCTGGGAGGAGGAAATAAGGAATTTACAATTCCATATAGTTAACCAGTTAATTGAGAGATACGTTAATGTATCGTCGCCTTCAAACTTACGGCGATCCTTTGTGACAATTCGTTAGAAATCAGATCTCGTATCAGCCTGCCCTGTGTTATTCTGCTAAATAATTCTGGTGCCGGCGTCTTTGTGGGGGGGTTGTTTTTCCACAATTGAATCTTGAGACAGTCACCACCAGAAAGACTATGTTATAAACGCCATACTGGTCCTTTATATTATGTCAGAGGGTATTCTTAACTTTCTTAGGACATGTTTCGATATGCGAAATCTTTATAGGATCCCGCCGCGTAGCGAGCTGTGATCGTGGTGACATTAAGGCTCGTTACCCGGCAGGTTAGTGACACAGTGGTGTGTGTGTGTATGCGATCATGTTGGGTTAACCTTATGAGCATTAACTCCTGGAAATTTTCTTTTTTTCCAGAGCTGGGCCCCGGCGGACCAATACAGACCCTGCAGTAGTTTCCCACCAGTCTCTGTCATGGCTACCTTTGCCCCAGTTTTTGCTTTATGCATTACCCCTACCTGTGCCGGTATCCCTATTTTTGCGCACACTCTTTGCATCTATCTATCTATCTATTGCCTGACGCCGTGATCCCCGAAGGGGTGGCCACGAACGAACCGCCCCATGCACCTCTGTCCCCAGTCAGTCGACGCCCCTCCCCCCAACCAGCACCGCCTTCGTTCATGTACTTCCTCACTCCATCCTTCCACCTCATATTCGGTCTACCTCTCCCCCTCTGTCCCTCCACCTCGCTCTCGTACACCCTCTTAGTCATTCTCTCGCTTTCCATACGTTCCATATGGCCGAACCATCTCAAGTTGTTCCTTTTCACACTTTCCAGCACATCTACCTCCACACCTCACCTCCTTCTTACTTCCTCATTAGTCTGTCTATCCCTCCATGTAACTCCGCACGCCCTCCTTAAGTAATTCATTTCCACTGCTCTCACTCTTGGTCTGAGTCTCTCAACCAACGTCCATGCTTCACTTCCGTAAGTCAGTGTCGGGATTACCACACTGTCATGCAAGGACTTCTTCACTTCCATACTGACCACCCTATTTCTTGTTACTGCTTTTAGCGTTCCTACAATGCATCAGGTGTGTTAAATGTCTAGACCGTTCAAGGGGTCTGTGGGTGACACGCAAATGTTCATTTTGCTCCCAATTAAGTGTCAAAGTCCTCTGCGATAATGATAAGACCGCAGCGGTCGCCTTACGAGAGGTTAGGCAACAGATGGCAGCATATACTACGATTGTGGCTCATAAGTCACTTCAATGTGACAACGTCCCTCTTTGGGATAGGCTTCTTGTTGAGCACCCTCCCCCTAAACGTCCCTCTCGAGTAACTAGTCGTAAGCCGGCAGAGACTGGTCAAGTTTCTGTGTCTGCCCCTACTGCTACTGCGAAACGTCGACGGGAGCCTACACCCCCGGCGGCAGCCTCCTCGTCCCGGGAGAGATCTCGGTCTAGGTCACCTCTCAGACACCAGCCATCTAGTCTTGCCTCTTCACTATCGAGTAAGAAGAGTAAGACAGAAAGTTCCACCAGTGGTCACGGCGATAAATCCTATAAATCGAAGAGTAGTTCACGGTCACACCGCAGCCATAAATCTTCAAAGAGGGATTCCCATGATAAAAAGGCCTCACGACATTCACCAGTTTCTAGTGCTTCTCATCGTACCTCTACCCCAGACAGAGTTGGTGTTCGGGCTCAAGGGTCCAGTATAGTGCCTGTACCTAAAGATGATTTACCCATTAACATTTTAACCCTGGAATTAGAGAATTCAGGGGGCTCAGGGGGTGAGAGTGTTGCGGACTCCCAAGGGAGTGTAGGCCAAGGCCTAGGTGTTTGGCGTTTTTCTCAGCCAGGACCTGACCACCCACTTCCGGCTCATGCTATTCACACAGTGGCTGACGTCCACCGGGACGCGGCGATCCCATCCTCTATCCCTGACTTATCTTGGCAACAAGGTGATACCCCAGCTTCGGCAGGATCTTCTCAGGAGGAACAGGATAAAAAATACGAGGTTTCAATTATCTCAGATATGGAAGGGCAAGAGTCAGGTTCAGGCTTAGATGCCGCACAAGATCTTAATGATTCACTAGTTAGTACATCATCAAGTCAATTTGTCACTGCACAGGAAATTGATGGGCTACTCAGTAATGCTTTATCTAAATTTTTTAGCCAACAGCAGGAAACTCCCACAGTGGACTTGGGAGCTCGCACGACAAGCTCTACGGTACGGCCTCTGATGACTTATATTGCTTTAACTCAGATCCCTCACCCTCCCCCTCTGTCACCATCAGTGGTTACTAGGCCTGCTACGGCGGCATTGACCACTTCCAATGTAAGAGTGATAACGGATGTCAATCCACCCCCCCTAGACAGAGCGCCTCTCAGAAAGGTGGCTATGCCCTTGCTTTACGGACCAGACGAGTCATGGGTCCTTTTGACCCCCACTAAACCAGAGATTGCCCAACCTACCTTGTCAGGGGAACTCCCAGTACCGCATGAGTGGGTCATCCAGGGCAATAAATCTAGAAAATTAAGGGCCTTGGATACTTTAGGCAAGGTACTAGATGTCAACATCAAGGCTATACCTAGTTATTATCACCAAGATTATTTTGTTTATGCTGCTAAGCCGGCTTTACCCTCTGCCTCAGCTTCAAAAAATTTTGCAGACTGGTCTAAGCATGACGGATTTAATGACATTAAGACTCTGTCAGCTCTCACTCCAGAACTCGATTTGCTAACCGTCACAGACACAGCAGCTAATCCAGTCTTGAAGGTGGGGCAGTTGGGTCCAGGACCTTGGGTGGAATGGGAGGCAGAGGCTCAAAAATTTACGACCACATTTACTTCCAAAACTTCCCACCAGATCCCTCAAGATACTCATTCTTGGTTCTCCATGCCAGTGTGTTCTGCCGGCGGAGTCCCTTCAGCCTTGTTTGCTTTCTTAGCTGCCCCTAAAATTAATCTCTGTGAGCTAAAAGAACCTTTCACTACCCCTACCTCAACTCACCTAGAACGAGAATTTAGGCTAAGGGGAAAAGCTTTTCGCCTGTTCTCTCAATACATAGTGTCTCAACAGATAGCAAAGTCTTTGCTCCGGTCCACTCAGGCAATCGCAGACGCGGACGCCAGACGATCGGTTGAATTGTCCCGGCGACTGCTTCTTCAGTCGTCAATCCAATCTTTGGGTGACATCCGCACCGCCTTGCTTGAGGCGGTACGAGCGAGACAAGACCTCAGAATGTCCTTAGTCCGAAAACTGCCTGATCGCATTGCGAATCAGGTGGTCATATCACCAGTGCTCACTCCCTCTTTAATGACCCCTGACGTGTGGCGAACGGTGTTCAATATGGCTCAGGCCTTTAAACACAATCCCACCCCTTCTAAGAAACCTGCCTTTAACTTCCCCAAACCCAGGCCAGTCGCTAAGGCTCAGCCGGGGGGATCTAAGCCCTTTCTTCCACCTAAGTCCTCCTCCTCCCCTCAAGGTCAGTACAGGCATAGACAGAGTAGGTTTTCAGGTCAAAGAGGACGTGGCTATAATAAGCCAGGTCAGGGCCCGTCTTCAGCCAACGCCAGCCAGCCGGCGAAGCGTCCACCACCACCAACTCCACCACCATCAAAAAACTAAAGTCTCTCTCACTCCCGGTGCCAGTCTTAAGGCCGGCGGATCCGAGGGTAGTACAGCCGGCGAACCCTTGTCTGCTAACTGGGTCGTTCCGAACGTGTCACCAAGCGTGGCCGTTAAAAACTTGGGCACGGATGGTGGCACGCAAAGGCATCACTTGGCAGTGGCTCCGGCGACCTCACTTACGTCAGCCGACAACGGCGAATTTTGTTTCATTAGAGGTGGAGTCACTGGTCCATGAAATGATTGCCAAGAATGTCATCATCCCGGTCCCCCCAAATTACCCTGTATTCACGTCCAAGCTATTTTTGGTTCCCAAAAGGGACAGTGTTCAGATGAGACCAGTCGTAGACCTGTCTTATCTGAACCTTCACATTCACAACGAGTCATTCCGTATGTTAACAGTACACCAAATCAGGCTAACACTTCCGCCGGGAGGTTGGATGTGTTCCCTAGACCTGACAGATGCTTATTGGCACGTATCGGTAAACAAAAGGTTTCAAAGGTTTCTGGCCTTACGGATCAGGCACCAAAATTTTGTTTTTCAAAGGATGCCATTCGGTTTGAACCTGGCACCTCGATTATTCACGAAGTTAGTCCGGCAAGCCCTGATGCCGTTATTAAAGCAAGGAATCAGAGTGTTGTGGTACCTAGACGACTGGCTGGTGGTGGCAGAGACAGAGCAATTATGCATCAAACATGTCAACATAATTTTAAATCATGTCAAATCTCCAGGGTTCAAGGTAAATCTGGTAAAGTCAAACCTTGTTCCCTCACGAGTAATTCAGTGGATATGGCTGGTCTGGGACACAGCTGCTCTCACTCTGAGTCAGAGTGTGGACAATCGCAACAGGTTTCGCAGGAAACTGTTCATGTTTCTTCACAGTCTGACTACGACACGAAGGGTCTGGGAGTCTCTGGTCGGCTCTCTCAACTGGATTCAACTAACTGTAATATTGGGCCGGTTAAAAGTAAAACGTTTAATATTGGAAGGCAACAAATATTTCCCACTCTTACCGGCGTGAAAGTTATGGCCCATCCCAAAATTAATCCACACCTTACTAGCAGTCTGGGCGAAGAGGGAAACGTTGCACTCAATAATGTCATGGACCTCTCCTCCGCCAACAGTAAGGGTAGACACGGATGCGTCAGGCACAATAGGTTGGGGATTTCCGTCAAATCAGGGGCACCAGGGTCAGGGGCTTTGGTCCCACTTAGAAATCTCCCACATCAATGTCAAAGAATTACTAGTCCCCTTGTATTTCCTTCAGGCTCACGGCCCTGCGTTAAGGGGCAAGTCGGTGGCCTTCAGAATGGACAATCTGAACGCAGTTCACTGTATTCAGAAACAAGGGACAACGAGGTCAAGGAAGTTGCTAAACGTGTCGGAAGAGATTTTTACTCTAGCCAACAGACTAGACATTTATCTTCACGCATCTTATCTCCCAGGCGTAGCAAACGTCTGGGCAGACGCTCTGTCCCGGAGACAGAGCACGCCAGTAGAATGGGAGCTCAAGCAACCCATTTTCAACCAAATGATTGCAGAGCTCTACCATCCACAAGTGGATCTGTTTGCGTCCGAGGAGACTCACAAGCTCTCTCTATACCTCACCCGCCGGACGAAGACGCCGGCAGGGGGGCCGGACGCTCTGGTGACAAACTGGAACAGATTGAGCTCCATCTATCTGTTTCCGCCACCAGATGCGTCACTAATGTGCCACGTAGTGAACAAACTACAATATTATCGAGGCTTAGTCTCGCTAGTCGCGCCCCTGTGGCCGGCGCAGTTGTGGTACCAGCAATTAAAGACGTGGTGCCCGCACCCGGTGTCACTCCCGGTCGGGTATTTCCACTTAGACACGATTGGCAACCTAGCGACCTCGCTGACTTTTGCATTATGGACATTCAGGAGGCCAAGTGGCTAGCACCATACGGTAGAGAGGTGACCAATAAATTATTAAATCAATATACTCAGTCTACGAAATGACAGTATCAATCACATTGGCAAACCTTTACGTCTTGGATCATTAGAACAGAACAGACTGTGCCGTCGGTAGCTTTAGTTTTCAATTATTTAAATTATCTGTTTGAGCAGAAACGTTTATCTGTGGTAACGTTAAAAAATCACTTAACTGTGATTAGAGTGCCCTTTTTGGACCTTACAGGTCTCTCCATACCGGTAGCGGAGGAAACAGGTTTTATGAGGGCATGTTTTAAACTCCGGCCACCTCCCCGTCAGCTCATGCCTACTTGGTCTCTGGACAAGGCATTGTCTTTACTTCACTCTCGTCTGTACCAAAATACTGCAGATTTTGCATTACTCTTAAAAAAGGCTGTATTCCTTTTGGCATTGGCCACCGGGAACAGAGTGTCTGAGCTGGCGGCGATGAGCAACACACCTAATTGCCTTAGGTTTGGTAGACTTAATGAATGTATTCACATTGCACCTTCCCCGGGATTTGTAGCCAAGAATGAGCACAGTGCACACGTGTTTTCTGAGTTCACGGTGCCAGCGTTAAAAAGGGGAAAGGTGCACCATAATCTATGTCCAGTGCAGGCTCTAACCAAATATTTGAGGGTGGCTCCTCTCAACCCCCAAGGTGCTTTATGGGTAGCGAGTACGGGTAAACGCTTACTGAAACGGAGATTAGCTTCTCTTCTGGTCGAAGTCATTAAAGAGAGTAATCCCGGCGTTGTGGGTAGGGCCCACGATTTACGCAAATGGGCGGCCTCTTTACGTTTCCTGAAGAATTTTTCAGTAGAAGATATTGCGTCCACACAGTTGTGGGCGTCTAATCATACGTTTTTGACTAGATACTTGTCAGTTACTCTGGACAAACCTTCCTTACCATGTATAGCTTTAAGGCAGAGGGTCTAGGTGGCCCTACTGTCACTTTTGTATAATTTCAAGGAAAAGGGGGGGGGGGGGGTGCAGTCAGTGTAACATAGGACACCCTAGACCCCGCCAGAGTATAAGAGCTGTGATACAATTAGGGTTAATGTGATATGAAAATTTCTCTGCGAGAAATTGTGCTAGTACAATGTTAGTACAAAACAATGGAGTTGTTATAGTAGTTTTAGCTGTGAAAGCAATTTAGGTATTAAACAGTGGAGATTTTTGGCAAATTATTTTTCACGAATATTATGGGGTTTATTATGTCCACATGTAAACTTATAACTTGTTATTTTTTGTCACCACTCGTTGAGTGGGGTGCCTTGGTAACTACAGATCTGTTCACAGAATCTCCAGAGTTACCCCCTTTTTTGTCAAGCAGGCTTCTTTGAAGCACGCACCTGCTTGAACCCCCTTTTTTGTATTTATATGGTCTGCGCCGTATTTAAATATATTTTTCAAAGTAAGAATACTATGTGGTTGTTTGATTATCTGCTTTGCTAGAGTTATGATATGATTACGAATGTCCCCCTCCAGTCTTAGAAATCAGGCATGTTCGTCAATGATGGAGGGGCCACTAATAAATTATAGGTTTGACTCCTTTAAGGAGATTAAGAAAACCTAATATTTAGTAGTGGCCCCGTAATCATTGACGACTGGGGCCCTTCCGACCGTCCCCTTCCCATTCGTTGTTATATTAAGGATTTTGGTTTACTTGATATGTCAGTGAAGGAAGAATGACGCCTGAATCAGCGTCTGGTCAAAGATCCACACAAGTACATCCACGATATGATGGAAAGCTTATTGGATAGTTATTCTTATTTTCTTTTTGTTTTTATTTTTTACGAAGTTTTTTCGTAGTGAGAACCCAATTCATAATGACTGAAGCCATGAGTGAGGTCGCGTGCGCTCATGATGAAGGCTCCTCAGATTTTAAATGCTCTGCGCGATAGATTCAAAACTACGGCGGATTAGTGTTTGAAGAGGATGCCTTATGTAATAGTCATGTTCGTCAATGATTACGGGGCCACTACTAAATATTAGGTTTTCTTAATCTCCTTACAGGAGTCAAACCTATAATCGGAGGATACTACATAAAAGAGGTGAGCGAAGTGAGACTGTTAGAAGGGTAGGGAAGTGGAGGAGGGAGTGACGGAGCTAGTGGGGGAGTGAGAGGAGAGAGAAAGGGATGGTAAGGGGGATTGCGGGAAGGGGTGGCGTGTGTTGCAGAGGTAGGGAGGGGGTCGTTAGAGGAGTAAAGGGAGTGAAATCAGGGGTAGACAGGAACAAAGAGTGAGTAGGGAGTGATAGGAGAGAAATAATTGCCCGGGAACTGCGGGAAGACTCTTAAGAGTTCCCCCGGCGGACTGCGGGAAGTCTCTTAAGAGCGAGGCTTTTGAACGCGTACCAAATCCGCGCGTTTATAGGCAGGCGGCTAAAAATTGGTGTGGGTATAGTACTACATGTCAACTCTAGATACCACCCCGCCACACGCTCGCCCCGCACTCGTGCAAGCACCACCGCACCAGTAACCAAGCACTAGTCATGGAGCCCACACGTCCCTCACGCTCGCTCCCTGATGACACAACCAGCCCTCCTTCTGGTGGTGTCAGCCGCCGTGGAAGGCAGAGGGTGGCTGCTAAAGACCCTAGCTACCAGTACGACATGCTCTACAGCTCGGAGGACGAAGCACCAGCACCCAAAGCACGAAAAACACGTGCAAGCAGGGCAATGGCACAGAGGTCATTGGTCTTTCGGGACACTGCCACCACGACCCAGGCCACTGCAACAACCACTACCACCACCACTGCCACCCCTGCCACCCCTGCCACCAGTACCAGCGATGCAGGAGGCCGCCCTAGGGCTGCAGAACCTGCGAGAGCAGGCAAAATCAAAGGCACGGGCGTAGGGAAGAGAACCCGTACGCCTGCCACAGTGACCCTGCCACCACCACCACCACCAGCCGCCCTTGGCCCGGCTGCCCCTGCTGCCCCTGCCACCCCTGCTGCCCCTGCCACCCCTGCTGCCCCTGCCGCCCCTGCTGGCCCTGCTGCCCCTGCTGCCCCTGCCCAAGGAAAAGGGAAGGGGAAGGGGAAGGGGAATGGGAGAGGGAAAGCGACTGCTGGCCCTGCTGGCCCTGCTGGCCCTGCTGTCCCTGCCGGCCCTGCTGCCCCTGCTGCCCCTTCCGCCCCTGCCGCTCCTGCCCAAGGAACAGGGAAAGAGAAAGGGAAAGGGGTGACAGGCACCACCATCATCTTGCCTGCCTCCAGGCCCACTGCACCACGCACCACTGCCGCCCCTGCCGACGCCGCCCCTGCCGGCCCTTCTGCCCCTGTCCATAAGATGCCCGTACGTGCAAGAGTGACCAGAAAAACTCTGACACCATCCAAATACGCCGCCCTGCTGTTTGATGGTGATTCGCAGGGCATTGGCAGCCCTGGTTTCGACGACGACGCTCTAGCACGGGACCAAGGGTGGGGGGATTTGGGAGTGGACAGTGGCAGTGAGTCCGACGTCGGTGACGAGAATGAAGAAGGGCGTCTGTCTAGTGAAGAGGAGGGTGATGATGATGCTGTGTTGTATCGCGAACATGACAGCGATATTTCAGATGCAGAAGCAGACAAAGACGACATTCCGATCCCTGGCATGCCTTCGTTTGAGTGGTCTGACGGGGTCAATTTTGTGCCTGACATGCCCCAGTTCAATCCTGGGACGTCAGGTACAACTGATGACTGGCCCTGTGACGAACACGCAAACGAAAGCGACTTCTTCCTCGCTTTTTCGATTTTGAGGTAATGACTTACATCGTTGCCCAAACAAACGCCTACTACAGGTGGGTGTTTGGCAGATTGGACGTCATTTCTCCAAAAGCGAGAATACGAGGCTGGGTGGATACGACTGTGGAAGAATTCATGACGTTTTTTGCCTTGTTGTTCCTCATGCCTCTTTGCAAGAAGCATGTGTTGCAACACTATTGGAAGCACGACCCTCTCATCGCCACCCCAACTTTCAATAAGTTCATGACTCGTGACAGATTTTTGTTGCTGCTAAGATTTATGCACTTTGCAGACAACGAAAATCCTAACAGGATTGACAGGATATGGAAAGTTCGGGATGTGTTCACCATGTTGTTGGAGAGGTATAGGAAATACTTTTACCCCTTCCTCAATTTGGTGATTGATGAGTCGCTCGTGCTCTTCAAAGGACGTCTTGTTTTCAAGCAGTATATCCCCTTGAAAAGGCATAGGTTCGGAATCAAGCTCTTTGTTTTGTGTGACTGTGAAACTGGAATAGTGCTTGACATAATCATGTATACAGGCACTGACATTGACGTACCGAAAGCCGCTGCCGGTGACCCCATGGGCATGTCAGGTGCCATCGTCAGGAAAATGTTGGCACCTTACCTGGGCAAAGGCCACATCATCTACACTGACAACTGGTATACTTCTCCTGCTCTCTGCTAGTTTCTTCATGACAACCAAACGGGGTCATGTGGGACTGTCAGAAAGACAAGAAAGTTTATGCTTAACTTCACAGGTAATGTCATTCCTCTTACATATGCCTCCTCCAGTGACACACCTTCTGAAGACGAACTGGCCCAGGAACACCGCGAGAGGTATGTCCGAAGAAGGCGACGAAAGGGGCAGAAGTACAAGCAGCTTGAAAAGTCCGGGAAAGTGGTAGCCCTGAAGTGGAAGGACAAAAGAGACGTCCACCTGCTTTCCACAGTCCACACAGCTGCCCAGATGGACTCTGGTAAAATCCACTACAGAACCAGGAAGACCATTTATAAGCCCGACATGGTAGCGGACTACACTAAGAACATGCGCCTGGTGGACAAGTCTGACTGTCAACTGTCAGGCGTTGAGTGTCTGAGGAAGACTGTGAAGTGGTATCACAAGCTCTTCCTCCACCTAGTTGACATCACGATGCTCAACGCCTACAACTTGTGGTTGGTGAAGAGAGAGATGTCCCCAAACCAGAAGCTAAAATTCCGGGAGTTTGTGTATAACGTGGCATATCAACTCCTGGAGAAGTATGGCACCACCACTCACAGACGTACGGCATGGCGTGGGGATCACGTTCCTGACCGCATCCAGCTGGATGTCGAAAGACACTACCCAACCGACACCGAGCTGATTGGCACTCGTCACAGGCAGGTGCAGTGCCACGTCTGCAGCACCAGTGTCAGAAAACCCCACGTCACCAAAAGAGTCACCTCAATGTGCGTGGAGTGCAAAGTTGCACTCTGCTTGGGTGACTGCTTCAGGGACTACCACACATTCAAAAACTACTGAGTGCCACCCCCTGCCCTGCCCTGCCCTGGACTCGCCCCCTGCCCTGCCCTGCCCTGGACTTGCCCCCTGTCCTGCCCTGCCCTGGACTCGCCCCCTGCCCTGCCCTGCCCTGGACTCACGCCCTACCTTACCTGACCTGACCTAATTGATCACGCTACCTCATAATGTAACATATATATTATATAATGTATAAGTTCCAAAGATGTCCCTGTGATATAGCTTTTACATTATATAATTGTATGTTTCATTATTTAGTTTATATGTTTCAAAGATTTACATGTAATATGCCCTCTTTTTTTAGTATATCAATATATATGTTTGTTATAACCTAAGTAATGTGTATATATTTTCTTACCTCAAATGAATTGTACAAAACTAAATATGTTTCAATAAATCCTGTCAAACCTACTAAGATAATAAAATAAAACAATAAAAAAAAAAAAAAAATACAAGGTCATGTCATTGTATTCTTACAATATGATATATTCTATGAATATTTCATATTGTTTGAGTACAATGGCATGATCTTGTAAAACATTTTTTTATCAAAATTTATCTAAACAGTATAAAACCTTCCCCATAACCCCCTCTTGGATTCGATCCCACTGCCCTACCACACTTTGAGTTTTCCAGTCCGCGACCTTACCAACCATGCCACAGGAGCTCATACCAAATGTCACTCAAAACTTCGTGTCTACAATCGAAATAACAATATACAAAAAAATAAGAATTATCCCACCAATTTACGTTTGTAAATTGATGGGATTATCAATTATATCATGCCAAGGTTTATAAAAGTTTGTCGCTGTCAAGAATTAGTAATTATATAACTTTATTCTGTCAAAAATTGCCCAAACACTCAGCAAAATTGCCCCTCTCAGTGTGACTCCAGTCATTATCACATGGTCAAGCGATCACTGGGTGACCCTTGCTGCTCCCTCCAGCCACAGCAGCTCTCTCTGGGAACAACATTTGTATAAATACAATAATGCATAAAATACTCTTCACAAATACATTTGTATTGTATAATATTGTAAATAATAGTGAATAATAACTGTGTGGGTGTCGAAAATTGCTCAACCATCTTTCTTATGTCTCGCCTACGCCCTTACGCACGTATATTGGATTATACATAGTCATGACTGTCATACAAATACTTGCAGTAGGTCTCGAATATACATTTAGATTGCATATTACTTGGAAATAAAAAAATATAAGTTTTCTGGTGGCAATCTACCATTTCGCAAGTGTAAGGCGACACCAGTCTATATTTAGCTCTCTATCAAAAAAGGTTAAGCCGATATTTACTGACCACCCTCGTTCCTGGTCTATAATATAGTACTTTATTTACAGTCAATGGCCTACATATTTCTGTGGTACTTCACATGTGTCTAAAATGCAATGTCTGCTTGCATAAAAATGCAATTCTGAAGTCCATTTATACGTACGACATACGCATGTCTCACTTTCTCTCTCTCTCCATTCCTGACTCATGTTATTGTAGACCTCTTGGTGGCAACGAACCCCAGACACCTGCTAGACATAAGGTTCAAAATCCCAAGACATCCATACGCCTGGGGCGCCTCCACAATTATCACACAGCTGCATATGTTTCCTGCTAGATCTCCCTGCCTTCACTCTCTCCACGACTCACTCCCTGCCTCCCTCCCACCCACCCACCCCCACCCACCCTCTTAGGCTTCCGTTTGCTAGAAACTCATTGATAATGTGCGTAAATATCGCATGAATTGGTCTATAGCGGTATATATATTGATATATGGCACGTCTACATACGTACAAGTCTGTATTATAGAATGACAGTGCTCTAAGTACGAGATATAAGTGATATGTATGGCGTAACACACCCTCTCCCCCTTTCATTCCCAGCACTACTCAATCACACCTTGGTTCACGCATAGAAACTCATTGATAATGTGCGTAAATATCGCATGAATTGGTCTATATGCGGTATATATATTGATACATGGCACGTCTACATACGTACAAGTCTGTATTATAGCATGACAGTGCTCTAAGTACGAGATATACGTAATATTATAGCGCAAACCACACTCTCATCTCATAAATTGCCGCCAAACCTCCAACCCATCTTCATTCCCGCCTAAAAATTCTTTGATAATTCCCTTATATATTGCAATTTTTGGTCACTATGAGGCATATTCATTGTTATATGGGTGGCCTACACATGTATACGTACTCTACATAGCCTAAAAGGAATCAAAAAAGGAGATATACGTGATAATACGCGGTAACCCACCCCCTCCTCCCTCTGGTTCTATCCCCTGGGCGCGTGAAAATTCGGTCGGGAAATCTCGCCGCTTGATGACAATCTAGCCGCGCGGTGCCATTCGCTCCACATTTTTCAACTACGGACCGTTCCCCCACCCCCCCCAGACATTTTTGGGGGGTCAAATATATATGGGCCGATGCACGCAAACATTCTCTACATGCTGATGAACTTTTTATCGAAATTGGCAATGGGTCCCAAAATCATCATACATGCGCACAGTATGACCCTGTAAAAAAAAAACTGTGCGCCGCGGAGAGGTTAAGGGGGGTTAAAATATGGGTAGAAAATGTGTGGATGGCGGGTTGGAAAGTCTGGAAATGGTAACAGATTGGGACAGGCAATATTGCAAGGGAGGGGAGGTTAATACTATTGTTATGCTCTTCTTATCATGCAGGCTCTTCCCACAGTCATATACTGGCTGTGACTGTACTGCCTGTTGTCCGTGACTGTACCCCCCTCCCGCCTCGCCTGCCTCGCTCGCTCACCCGGGTTCACTCTCTCTACTCCTATCAAAGGAAGCCATCTTGACTCCAGACTGAACCCCTCAATGAACCATATGACCCACAATGGCATACGGGACTTCAATAGTTCGGCTCCTCACCACTACGTACCCACTTGCGCTTCTTGGTACATCACACATAAAGAGAGGTGACATAGGGTTTGAGCTGGAGAGCTTAGGCAGTTCATAATCTGGTGGTGTTCTCGACGGGTGGTGCTTATTGGATTCTACAAGCCTGGCAGTGGAGATGATAGGGGTGGTTGTGAGTTGCTCCAGGACTTAAACCCATTTTAACCAAATATTAACATTTCATTTGATATTTTATTTGTTTTAGTTTTCTTTAATATTTCTTTATAATTAAATATTTACTTTATTTATAAACATTAAAATCACTTAGATTATTTATTAACGAAATTCACTTTTGATTTAATGGTTTAACATATTCATTTTATAACTTGAATAACACCGTGTAAGTAAAACTTTATTTTATTAAAATTATTTTATAAATATATTGGTTATATAATTCTTCCCCTGTTTTTTTTGTATGTATTAGTGTGAGTGTTTCTTTGTTGTTTTACTCTGGTGACTATTTATTATTTTGCTCAAGCCATACTAATATTTTGTTTTACCTATATACCTGGGATTATTATAATAGTGCCTGCTAGGGGGTGTCTGGTGGGGAGAGGATATACTCTAATAATCACTTAGATTATAGAGACATATATTATCATAGTGCCATTAGAACTTGGGTTTCTGGTACTTATACTAGTTAGCGTCTATATCCTCTCACGTATGTCTTTGTGTTGTCCCTCTGGGGTGTCTACACCTCTGGATAATCAAGTCGATTTACTTGTAAACTATTACCTAGCTTCTAGTCCCAGAGGGGCGTAACACTATTAAATGAACATCGGGTATTTAGGTAACAAGTATGTCATTTCAAATAGAGGGTCAATTATGGTAAAACTTGCATTACTTAAGCCAATTAAACAAAACATTCACTGTTCGTGTTAAACATGAGTATCAAGTAAAACGCAACTTCAATTATACTTACACAATGTTTATTCCAAACTCACAATTAATGTCGATACTGTCTACCTACGCAACTGAAATTAGATATCAGGCGCGTTTGATATTTCCCTTTGTTATCCATATATTAATATTGCTACAAAATCTTAGTTACCAATTACCGTCATATTTGAGTATGCCAAAACACAGGACTCTCTCTCTCTCTCTCTTTCTCAATGTTGGCGTAGTAAAAAGATGTTTCTCAAACTTTCTACAATTCAATATCGTGGTTGTTGTTTTGTTATCAACTTTCACTAACCCATTCTGTACCGGTGAGGTTCTTATCATCAGACTCTGGACATTATTAGACGATTTTATTCAACATAGGAAGGATCTGTGGTTGCTAAAAGGATTAACTGATATAGTGTGCAGATCATTGCGAAGATTAATACAATCATGCAATAGCTGCCAGAATATAATGAAAAGAACGTCTCCGGTATTTATAGAGTGAAGAAATATTATACTTTATTATTATTTTCAATGAAGAGTGACCTTAAATATAGACAATTTGCAATTAATCATGTTATTATAATTAGTATAGTCTAGGGGAATATATGGGTCAATGTGTAACCGACCATAGGCAAACTTCACTATAGCTAGGTGTTGTGAAGCAGTTTAACTTCATCAACCATAAAAATAAGAAATTTTAGTTTATAAAAGGTCCGTATAACTGGCAGTCGAGCCTTTGACAGAAAACTAACTTGACATTTGTGTTTTATCAAATAAAAGTTTTTCGTAAATAATGACCATGTGTCTGTTTGTATATCTGTCATTCAATTTGTCTGTTCATCAATGGTTCTTCGTAGTGAAGTGGTATTTGCTCGCACCTAAATCTATATGCTTACTGATAATAAGGGTAATGTAATGCTGTTATTTTAGCAATGAAAGATCTCATTAATACATCGACCATCAAGATATATATATATATATATATATATATATATATATATATATATATATATATATATATATATATCTGTATAATGAAAATAAGCTATGGGGATAAGTATATTCAGAACATCTTGAGGCATCGTTATTCACCCTTCCTCATTTTTCCTAAAAAGTCTGTTCTTTGTTAATTACCAGTTTCGTACCCATTATATCAAATAGTGTGTATATATTTCACAATTGTAATTTTCCTGCGAAGTATATATACTGTATTTAATACTTCCTGTAATAAAAAATATATGATTGGATGGGGTATATTAGTTACCATGTAATGAACTAAAACTGTATACACCCTGGGAATATATACATCCTTCTGTAAATAGTATTGAATGCTACTGATGATGGTCTTTTTCTCAAGCAATATTTAAATTCAAATATAGTAGAACAGAACATAATTTCATATATATATATATATATATATATATATATATATATATATATATATAATTATATCGTATATATGGCATATCACACAAATACGGTGATAATGATCATGTTATTCTTAGTAGTGTTGTATTATATTGGTATGGCACATCAATATAACCCCAGAGGGAACTCTGAAGATGGCCACTGATGAGGTATTTAAAGTATGCCAGATTATATATATACATATATATATATATATATATATATATATATATATATATATATATATATATATATATAATTGAGGGGGGCATATCTGGTCCCCCCCCTCTTGGGAACTCCAAGGCGGGTCGAGATTTCGTAATATGTGTTTTTTTTGTTTTTTTTGGAGAAAGCTAGCGTAGTATGTAAGGTGCTTGTAGTATAATGTATTGATAGGAGAAGGTGTTTTGGAGGGTAGGCTGGGGTTCCCCTCAATATTGACGAGTCACTGAAAGAATCAGCTAGGGAGGCCAGGTGGTGAAACAGGAGTTTCAGCTCTCCTTATCAGCCACCTAGCACTTATATTATTTATAAATATATATATATATATATATAATTATATATTGTTGCGTATCTTGATCCTCAAGTGGTTAACTTGATGAATCTAGATAGCACAGAGATATATATATATAGGTATCAGTCAGCTGAAGGCAAAACGAAAGTAAAATCTAATAAAATTATTTCCTGTTGTTGCTTCCTTTCCTTTTGGATCTTAGGACTTAGTATCCTTTATTGACTGATACTCTTTAATTATGAAAAATTAGGAAACTAATTAAAGTCATGTAGTATTTATAAAGAATTATTATTTAACCGAAGCTTAGTAGGCTATGGTTATGAACCGAAGAAGTATATCTAAAGAAGGACTATTAATTCTATAAAAAGTCTTGAAAGATAAATATTAAAGTAAGAATATTTCTGTCTCTTACCCTTATGTCCTTTTAATTATATTTAATGTAATTATTCTTGGTTCTTGTCTTACGTTAATAGTATTATATTATTATTATCATCAGGATTAATATCAAAGTCACATAAAAAGTTAGATATATATTTAATAATTAGTTAAATGTATTTCTTAACCACGTAACATTGAGGTTTGATTATGAGTAAATTAAGTTACAGGATCGCTTCATAGATTCGATTCAGGTCTCACTCAAATAATATGAAAAGCAAAAATAATAATTTGAAGCTAAAAGAATTGTCTTCAGCTTAGGAAATCACTATAAGTAATATTAACACAGCCATGTTAGTCTAAGGCGATATTACTAATACGAGACAATAGCATCACCGTACTAAGCACCGTTAAGCAATGTAAGCTTAATTAAAAGAAAATGAAAGAACTCGTAAGTATTAATATAAAATAATAATATTACTTTCATCATAACCCAATTACTTAAAGAGTTGCTTTAGTCCACAAGTTAGTCAACTAAAATAGTTAAGTACATAATAGTAGCGTTAACGTAAATTCGCAATCAAATAGTTAAGTACATAAATAGTAGCGTTAACGTTAATTCCCAATCAAATAGTTAAGCACATAATAATAGCGTTAACGTTAATTCCCAATCACATATCTCACTAACCAACATAACGTAAGTGTTTACACCGAACACACTTAACACACACTTATATAATCTGACTGACAGTCACAAACCCATTATAATACTTCACCCCGTCTTCCTCCAGCTGCAAGTTCACCTTCCCCAACTCCAAATGAGACTGATTTGAATGCCCACAACTCGGGTCTTATATACTAAACAATGATGGTGTAGGAACGAATCAGGAGGCGAGTGATGGTGCGCGCCCCTATCATAGCTCCTCTAGTTGCATAGCAGGTGCCTGGTCCAATCACAGCTCCTGGCGTCGATCATACGTCATAGCGTCGGGTCATCGAAGTAGTTTGCAGGGTCCCCTATGACCCACGCAGGTGTGAAGGCTTGTTTGCTGGTATGCGGGCGAGCTGGTTTCCCACTCGCTAGTTCGCTCGCTAGTCTGCTTCGCCGTTTGGGTAGTTTGACTCCTTCAACTCTAATTCTAACTCTTAAATTAACATACAGGGCTCCGTATGTCAGAATATATATATATATAGAAGCAATACTCTCTTGTTGCGGGAATCGGATTCGGATGATAAAAATCAACACCAGCGCTGGTACAAACATCTTTATTTTGGTAACGTTTCGGTTTAAGCATAAACCATCTTCAGACCTGAACTGAAATGAAATAAAAGCCTATATGAATGGCAGAGTAATTTTCTAATGTTAATATTCTTATTATTAACTAAATTTAACAAATCTAGAATAAAACTTAAAAGTAATAGTTATAAAAACAACCTAATACATATTAGAACTAGTAAAGTGAAAGAATAAAATGCAAGACGAAGAAATATTATGTCAGCAATAAAAGGGGGGGAGCAAAGTTAATAAAAAATGTTTTCATAAATATAAGAACTAACCTTTACATATTAGAAACAGAGTAGAGGAGTGGAAGAGTCGTGCACACCCAGGCTGGGTTTATGTAACTGCCTCATTTTGTCTTTTGAGATGCTTTTTAAGAAATTGTTAACTCACGAGTGTTACCCCCATGCCAATAAATCCTTTGATTTTTTAAAGAACTCTCTGAAGCACATTGCACTTTCGAATTATTATTCCCATAATTCTTCTTTGATTTCACTCATCTTACAGGTATTATCGAGCGAACTAATGTTAACACTCTAGATAGGATTAAATATATGCAAAATAAGAAACTTCTTAACCAAGGTTATGTAAACCCTAACGGCGTATCTACTGACAAAGTTCTATTTAATTTTTCCTCAAGAAAACTCACTAAAGATGAAAAATCCCTATTATCCAAAGGTCTAAAATTCGCCATGCCCTCTAATAAGCCAAAATTCCTGCCTCATTTTCTGTCTTTTGAAATGCTTTTTTAAGAAATTGTTAACTCACGAGTTTTACCCCCATGCCAATAAATCCTTTGATTTTTTAAAGAACTCTCTGAAGCACATTGCACTTTCGAATTATTATTCCCATAATTCTATCGTACATTCCCTATCTGACGGCGAACGAAATGCTTTGAAATCCCTTGCTGCCGATCGATCAATTGTCATAGTTAGGCCAGATACAGGAAATGGTGTAGTCTTGCTAAATAAATCTGACTATATAAATAATATGTTAATTATCCTTAATGACCCATCAAAATTCTCAAAAGTTACAGGGGACCTATTTCCATTACTATTAAAGAAGGAAGATAAGATAAATAATTTCCTAAGAAAACTGAAATCCCTTAACGTAATAGATGGTATTCTTATCTCTTCGTATCTGGTTCCCAACCTGGCCTTCTATACGGCCTCCCGAAAGTCCATAAACAAGACTGTCCACTTCGCCCAATTCTATCAGCAATGAACACATATAATTAAAATTTGGCCAAATATTTTGTACCTTAATATATTTATATTTTGACTTAACTTCTAATGAATTCACTGTTAAAGACTCTTTCTCATTCGCAAGAAACATCTGTAACTTAACTTATGAAAATTGTACTATGGCCTCATTTGACATAAAATCCTTGTTCACGAATATCCCCCTCGATGAAACTATCGACATTTGCATCAATTAATTATTCACTGAAAATAATAACATAGTTAATGGCTTAGATAAATCGCAATTTCATCAAATGCTTTCCCTTGCTGTTAAGGATTCCATATTTCTATTCAATGATAACATATACAAACAAAACGACGGCTTATCTATGGGAAATCCACTCGCTCCAACTCTCTCGAACGCATTCTTAGTGTTGCATGAATCAAAATGGCTCCGTGAATGTCCAGATAGCTTCAAGCCTCTTGTCTATAACCGTTATGTCGACGACACATTTGTCGTTTTTAGTTCACCCGACCACGTTCCCCTGTTCTTGAATTACTTAAACTCGAGACACAAAAACATGACTTTCACTTGCGAGACAGAGGAAGACAATAAATTGCCATTTTTAGATGTTCTAGTGGAAAAACAGAATAGCTCATTAGTACTTCTATATATAGAAAGCCAACCTTTACAGGACTTACAACAAAATTTAATTCTAGCATTCCCATACAATATAAGACAAATCTAATTATTACTTTAGTCACCAGAGCCTACCATATATGTTCGTCTTACATGTCCGTCCACCTCGAATTTGAATTCTTACGTAAAACGCTGAAACTTAATGGCTTTCCAATAAATTTCACAAATACCTTGATTGGTAAGCAACTAAATATATTAAGAACCTCCTCAACTCCGATCCTTACAGCTCAGAAAGCCATTGTTTATTTCACTATCCCATTTCTAGGCAACAAATCATATTCAATTCGAAATAAAGTAACTAAATTGATTCGTGAACATTACCCGCAAATATCACTGAGAGTGGTATTCAAATCTCCCCAAACTTTGTCTCACTTCTTTAAATTTAAAGACCGAATCCCCGATTCTCTACAGTCCTCGGCGGTGTACTCCTTTAAATGTAGTTGATGCAATACGACTTATATTGGTCAGTCCAAGAGACATCTCACCGCCAGGATCTCGGAGCATCGGGGTAGGTCATTTAGAACTAACCGGCCTCTTTCAAATCCTTCCTTTTCTGCCATTCGAAACCACTCTGAATCATCTGATCACCCCATAAAACCCTCCGATGTTTCAATTCTCACCACTGCCCCAAACACAGTCACACGTCTTCTCATAATCTGCTCTCAGATCGCCAGTATGGCTTCCTTAAGGGTCGCTCTACTGGTGATATTCTTTCATATCTTACTAACTCTTGGTCATCCTCCTTTCGGGACTTCGGTGAGACTTTTTCTATTGCACTAGACATATCGAAAGCCTTCGATAGAGTCTGGCATAAATCTTTAATTTCTAAACTACCCTCCTTCGGTTTCTATCCCTCCATCTGTGCCTTTGTCTCTAATTTCCTTTCCGGCCGTTCCATAGCTGCGGTTGTGGACGGCCATTGTTCACTTCCTCACCCTATAAACTCCGGTGTTCCTCAGGGCTCTGTCCTATCTCCTATTTTCTTTCTAATTTTTATAAATGATCTCCTTAACTGTACCTTAATTCCCATCCATTCATACGCAGACGACTCAACCTTACACTACTCCATTAGTTTTTCAGAACGCCCCAGCCCGCAATCCCTCAACGACAAACGTAATGAAGCCATAGAACTCTTAAATGCTGATCTAAATACTATTTCCAATTGGGGCAGAGAAAACCTTGTTAACTTTAATGCTTCCAAAACCCAATTTCTCCATCTATCTACCCGTCAGGATCTCCCAGCGGACTATCCCTTATTCTTCAACAATACAAAAATCAACCCTTCATCTTCTCTCAATATTCTTGGTGTCTCTTTTTCTTCTGCTCTCATTTGGAAGGACCATATTACCAGTCTTGCTAAGGCAGTCTCCCAGAAGCTGGGTGTGCTCAACCGCCTTAGGGGGTTCTTTTCCCCTGCACAGCTTCTTGCTCTGTACAGGGGCATAGTGCGCCCTTGTATTGAGTATTGTTCACATGGGTGGGGAGGTTCCTCTCACACCGCTCTCCTAGACAAAGTTGAAAGGAAGGCCTTTCGTATCATTAACTCCCGTCCACTCACCAACTCTCTGCAATCTCTCTCTCTCCGCCGCAATGTTGCATCTCTCTCGCTATTCTATCGCTACTATAATAATCAGTGTTCCTCAGAGCTATCCCAGTGCATACCACCTCCTTTACGTAGGGCACGTGGTACCCGTCTTGCAACTCAATCCCACCCCTACTCTGTGCAACTCTCCAACCCAAGAGTGAAACGTTACTCTCAAACTTTCTTCTATTCAATATCTGAGCTCTGGAACTCTCTCCCAGAATCAGTCTTTCCCTCTTCCTATGACTTAAATTGCTTCAAACTCCGTGTGTCCAGGCATTTTGGCTCGAACGTCCCTTGATTTTGGCCCTGTCACTCTTTCAACTATGGGGGAGGCACTCGCTATAGGCAGTTATGCCTTTTGCCTCCCTCAATCACATAGAAAAAAAAAAAGAAAAAAAGAAAACACGATTCCTGTCGGAGACCCTGCTCACCCAGTTACATAAACCCAGCCTGGGTGTGCACGACTCTTCCACTCCTCTACTCTGTTTCTAATATGTAAAGGTTAGTTCTTATATTTATGAAAACATTTGTTATTAACTTTGCTCCCCTCCCCCTCCTTTTATTGCTCACATAATATTTCTTCGTCTCGCATTTTATTCTTTCACTTTACTAGTTCTAATATGTATTAGGTTGTTTTTACCAAAATAAAGATGTTTGTACCAGCGCTGGTGTTGATTTATATATATATATATATATATATAAATATATATATATATATATATATATATATATATATATATAAATATAATATACTAGAAGCTGCTACTAAACTAACGCCTGAGCTAGACTGTCGACATCATTACTGAACACCTGGATTTTGCAAAGTAAAAAACTAAATATATATAATTATATGATTATACATGTATACGGTATATTATCTAATTATTATGTTCTATCCAACAACCAACTCTACTCCTAAAATCGATTAATGAAATTTAACAAACACATGTGGCAGTCCGTGGATTCGAACCCAGGACGCTCACACCGAAAATCAACACCTTATACATTGCGCCACGAAGACAGTTAAAGCATGGTGGACACTGCCTACGATTTATTATGCAACTTCGAATCCTGCATATCAATCTAAGCATGTACACACATCCCAACTGCAACTCACGTAGGCTATGCATATGTGAATGGAAAGAGCAATTAATGGGGCCTTAACCACTGGGAAGTCCTCTCGATAAATTACCCCTGAACCAATATAGACGATTACAGTAAATGCTTATATATTATGATAGTCCTGGGAAATTCCATATGCACATAATGACTAAAAGCATAAATATAATGCCAATTAATTTACATGACAAAAAGCCTCAAAATAATTAATGACTGCAATATGTGTTGGCTACAGAAATAAAAAAAACAATAGATTATACTAAAAACTTTTGGATCGAGAGAGAAAGGAAAACTAACAGGTTATATTCAATTAATAGGCCAAGTTGCTTACAGAACAAAACCATTTTAGGCAAGCGGCAACTCCAGGCAAACCGATGGTAGGGAAAACTGCCTACACATATGGTTCAGTCAAGACATTTTCGTATAACCACACTATATAATAGTATATTAACGGTTCTATGTATTTCTAACGGGATTTGTGCGGATAATTTAAATCAATGTAGTCACCGTCTGCCAATTGACTATTCAAATGCATTCACTCGACACCACAATTTTATTATTGATTTCGCTCTTAATGAATCAATCTGCTAATCCTTCATTTACTTTGAAATTGGCGTTAGGGTAACACATTCAGGTATGGTTAAATATAACTGATAATTAGTCACAATTAGGCAAGACCATCAGTCTGTCACATGCGTTGGAGAACTTTATTTTGTGTACAGTCTGATGTTGTCCAGCTGAGCTTAAGAAGAGTAGAGTCAAAAGCATTTCGCCTCATCAACTCACTTCCTCTTATTAGTTCCCTACAATCTCTTTTTACACGCCGCGATGTTGCATCTCTTTCTCGTTTCTATTGCAATTACAATAATCAATGTTCTTCAGAGCTCTCTCAGTGCATACCCATTTTCTTGCGGCAAGTGTGAGGCACCCGTCTTTCAACACAGGCCAACCCCTATTTTGTACAGCTCTCCAACCCAAGAATTAGCAAAGTTTTTAAGTCTTACTTCTATTCCACGAGTGAACTCTGGAACTGTGTCCCTTAATTAATCTTTCCTTCATCCTATGACTTAGTCTGCTTTAAACTTTGTGTCCAGGTATATGACCCCAACGTCCTTTGAATTTGGCTGTCACTCATTTGGTTATGGGGGAGACACTCGTTGCACGCAACTTGCCTTTGGCTTAGTCATACACATAGCAAAGAATATGACAAGTCGCTGTCATATAAAACGAGGGTGTTTGCTACACAGCTGTCGAATTAATTAAGTAACAAGTGTGTGAAAAACTATCAATGCAAGCAAAGGTAACGCCTAGGGTTAGATACTATCGGATCTCTATTTATAGGACAGCTGCTCTTCCAATGCTTCGTATTGCCTATAGGTGCCATACACAAGTCGTTAGTCATATTCCTTTGTAGCGTACTCTAATAAAGTTGAATGTCCTACAATCAGCTACGGTATCTACCCTTCCTAGACAACCAAGCCTCATAGATAGATCACCACATTGGCCCTTTATCTTTTTCGTCATTTTATCTCCTTAACCCCTTCTGTACCGGCACCGCCCTTTTATATTGTATTGTGGCTACTATTATAGAAGATATTATTCAGTTTAAAAATGGCCTCCAGCAATTAACAGGCTTAGAACTATCTTACTTAACCCTTTTTACTACCACAGATCTGTCTTAAACTGCATAAAGTCGTCTAAATATAGCTAGAATATAATAGCAAAACGTCGCCGGTACAGACGTGGTTAATTTTCGCTCATGGTCTTTTTATGAAGTAATTCTCTCGATAAATTATTCATAGGTTCATTTTCATACAATTGATTAACCTATGCAGTTCGGATATATATAAAATGTTTTGGGATATGGGATCATAAATCTAACATAGATACTCTACATAATATTATGCATACATAATTGACCAAGCGTATTTATAGCTTTTTCAGAGAGAGAGAGAGAGAGAGAGAGAGTTCACGAATACAGTTCTATGATGTAATTTGTATTATGTAAATATGTCAATTTTCTAGTAAATATGGGTAATGGATGCAATCAAATTATATGCAAATAGTATATTCCTTCCAAAATCGGTTTTCAATGCCTAATTGCTATATCTTTTAGTTACAATAGCTCCTGGACAATGCAATGCATTCATTTGCAATAGCATGATAAATATACTGTAATGTTTAGGTATATTCTTATTTATTGAATGGGCACACAAAAGATATATTTTGCAAACTACATTATTATTATTTAATTGGCCACCCAGCAAGTGTTTAATAATGCGTTGTGCAGGTTGATGGTGTAAACGGAGATTAGGGGTAAAGCGGAGAAGGGTATGAATGGAAAGGGTGGGTGGGTGAAGGAAAGGGAAAGGAGGTGATGGGAAGCACTTGGGTTTCTGTTGGTGGTGGTAGTGGTTGATTGATTGATTGATTCTTTATTGAGAAAGCATAAATACATGTGGTGTCTGTGTGTGTGGGGTGTGTGTGTGTGTGTGTGGGGGGGGGGGGGGTTTATCATGCGTTTGGCAGCCGAGTAACCTGCAGTGGTACCAGAAACCGAATCTCAGCAGAAGCAGGATGTCTCCGCGAATTAATCGAGTAAACTGTACCAGGTATTTGGAAATGTATAAAGCTTCAGAATTCCTTGTTAAATTTAGTTAATTGAGCCCTGACAAGTTCAATGGTTATCATAATATTGCAAGTGCAAATCAAATTACGTGTGCAATTTACGACTGCTGCTAATATTTGAGAATAATATATTATTCTTATTCCTCCTCTTCATTCAATGTGTCGCCGTCATGTATGTATAGCTATGATCCCCCCCCCCCTCTCTCTCTCTCTCTCTCTCTCTCTCTCTCTCTCTCTCTCTCTCTCTCTCTATCTATCTATCTATCTATCTATCTATGAGTTCGAGTTTAAAGTATTTTCAAATATACAGTATACAGTGATGGAATGAAGCTATTAAGAAAGCAAACATAATATTGGGGTCTAATAACAGACATTTCACTTGGTCCCCCAATTCAGGAAAATACTTTGGCAACTTGGAGTCAGTGCAGTGAAGTACTACCAAATTGATTCTTTCTCTTAAAATCAAATTATTACGAGTCGAGTCGAGGTTTCAGGAATTTAACCTGTTTTTCACTTAAAAAGAGGATACCTAGATGTAATTTAATAGAATGGCAAAGGATTTATCAACATAGACTTGGACACTTGATATTCCTTTGCCCTACGTTTTCCTACCAAAGGAAATAGTCTCAAGTTATGGGGTCACAAAGTAAATCTAGACACAATATGCACTATTTTACTTATGGCGTAATAGATAAACAAAACAAGCTTCCTGAATTAGTTATTGGATATGTCACCAGTGATTTATTTAAGTAACATTATTCAGTATATCTTAGCTATTCGTGTATTGTAGAAACAAAATGTGGTGTCGAGAAGCTTGCGTAAATCATAATTCTCATACAGGCTTCTCTCTTTCTATAAAATGTCCTTCAAGCATTTTCAGACAAGCTAGATAATATTCTACCTAATTAGCAGTACGTTTTTTGTAGAGGGTGGGGGGAGAGCTGTTTTCATTACTGTCCTTTGCTTCCACTGTCTTAGTGTATGGGATGAATTATGTACCAGAAATGTATAAGGTCGGATTACCTCGTTTGGAAAAGGTCTGTACATCCATGTACAACAATGCATCTCTCACTCTTCCCCTCTCTCTCTCTCCCGATGACATTTAGCAAGGCGTTGATGTGTCACCTAGGTAATTGTTTATGAGTGTGTGCTCTCTCTCTCTCCTTCCTTATTGTTATCCATAGAATAGCTTTTCTGTTGTTTGGTTGTTATTTACCTAGCTGGTTGACTACCCCAAAACGTTTTATATTGAGTTATTGCCGATTTAACTTTTTAATGTAATTGATCTTGTGAAGTTCAGTAGTTATATATATGTTACCATATGGTAAATCCAGACATTTAAGGTCAAATGTAAACAAACTTACGAATTATTCAAATGTCATCAGGTTCACAGTTCAAGCTGCATTTCACATCGACTTGATAATGTCCCAGCAGTTTAGGTAAGTACACAAATACCAACGGGTTATTAAATTTCTAAAATAATTTTCTAATCATTTTTCCAAAAGAAAACACATTCTCAAGGTATTTCAGGATGAACCATACCTAAAGGGCTAGGTCATAATTATGTAAATCAAAGAAAATAAGCTCAATGTATTAAATTGTAGGATATTTCGATGAACTAGTTACACTTTACAAAGCATATGTCAGTAGTTGTAGTTGTATTAGCAGGAGAGTTTGCCGATTGTAATGAGACTATAGTACGCTTAGCATCAAGATACAAATGTTAGTGGGATGTATTGATTTCCAGACAAATACACAGGTAGCACGTTCACCTCTAAGCAACATAAATATATAACCTCAAACACACACACATACACACAACAGAGACAGACATGCATTCTTAAATATATAATAACTCACGCTTGATTATAATTAAGTTGGATGTTGCTGGAGTCATAGGAGCTATAGCTTCATAGAAATACACCACTGTCACCATTGTCAAAGGAGCTATGACGCGCACACCTATTACGTTAAACAAATATTCTGTGCTCATTAACCATAACCATCCAAAAGGACAACAAACATTTGATTATCAATATCACTAGGGCGAAGTGATGTGAAAATTAACGTTCACCACCGCTGGCCGCTGCTCAGCCTTGGTAGTGACTGGCGACCGATCTGTGAGATTCGAGGACCAGTTCACCGAATTTCACGGGTTAGTTGGTTACTGTCGCTAGCCCAACCAACCATTGACGTGTACATTGTATGAGGGTACTATTTGAACGGCTGTGCATGGCAATGATCACTGTAACCAGTGTAATCGGCTCGATCATGCTGATCAGATGTTATACCATTTAATTGTGTACATGTGACACTGGTTTAACACACCTCTTGTATCCGCCATTGCAGTGAAAAATGCTGACGTCCATTCGGTTGTTGTTGTTGTTGTTGTTGTTGTTGTTCCCCAAGCTGCCTGGCCGAGCAGCCCCAAGGCCCCGAGCAAGGCCAAGGCCATAACCGAGCGCCCCCACAGAACCCTCCCCGCCGACCACAATAAAGCCTGGGTAACCGAAGCCACTCCATGGCGGGGAGCTTGAGGAGGGTGCGGAAACGCCCGGGAAACCAAAGCCCCACCCAGGGCCCTGTGCCCCTCAGCAATTATGAAGAGAAAGTTGAGGGGCAAGGGAAAAATGTGACGCTTTGGCTTCCAATCTTGGTAGATTGGGAGGTCAATCCACGTTAGAGACGCCGTCACTTGAGATCTAGAAAATATATAAGTAAAAGGAACAGTCAGAGTAAGCTATGGGTATGGCAGAGATTGCTCAGTTCTCACTCTGATAGACCAGCCCATCACCACCGTCCACTCGGTTAGGTCAATTATCGTATTGGATTGGTGTAGGGAGGCAAACCCTGACCTAGCTGCATACTATTTGAGCGCATTACCATTTAGCCACGCATCCTCTAGAGCCATGGTTGCTCTCGGGTCCTAATATTTCAGATACAACATATCAGAGGGACGTGACAAGAAAAGCTGAATTCCATAAAAATCAGACCAAAGGAAATGAAGAGGAAAATAAAATTGATGATAACCAAAATGAAAGAGTGTGAGAAAATAGGAATATATAAGTGTGTGAGGGCTTAGAGGAATAAAAAGTACTTATTGGTAGAATGCAGATAAATTGCAAGACAGTGAGAGACGATAATTATTATGAAAGTGTAGCTGAGAAAGAGGAGGGAGTAAAAGGCAGGAAATAATGAATTGGAGAGAAAGAATAAGAGACCTTACAAATTAATAAAAGAGAAGCGAGAGGGAGAAATAGAGAAGAGGAAGGAAAATGATGAGTGAAATTATAAGTATGATAATTTAGTTCATGGTTTAGAATAATGTATAGATTAAGGCTCCGCATGTCTATCATTTCATTATTCAATTTAAGATATTTGAGCTCTGTAGTAATACATGTTATACCCATGATCACTTTATTTGAATGGTTTTATTTGTTTAGTTTAGAATGTACCAACAACAAGCAAGCATCTGCAAAGCCATACACATTACTGACAAATATATTGTATTCAACAATTGTCACTAGTTTTATGGATTCCGTGGGTGTAGACTGTAGAGTAAGCATCGAATAATATGTTATATAAATATTTGTTTTATGATTATTATATTTTTAAAGAGTGATTATGGGCATACAAGTTATAAACATTGCCATACATCTTTTCGCTTCCACCTAGTTCCATGTGATTGAAAGAAAGGACAAGATAAAACGTTTAAGGAAAACAAAAACAAAGTGTAAGGAAGGGTAATACTCTAGTAAAATAAGGAAACGGAGAATAATATGAGGAAGATATAAATCAAACTAACAACTCTCGAAGAGGGAAAGGATAAGTAAATACAGGAATAATGCCACTAGACTCAATAATGCCAAACCAAAACGGTGACAACGATACCATCTTACTCTATACTCAATACTCTTCGAAAAGTAGATATGGGGTGCCGTTGCAATACCTTCACCTGACCTGTTAGAACGAACAAGCGTGATCTCCCTTGTTTGTCGCCATGTACTGTACGAAATGCAGTATGATAAGTGGGGCATATTTGTTTGTGTTGTTTTCCTCTACTGAAAACAAAAACTTCCATTACCTCCAGGTGATAAAGGCAGAATGATAGACACTAATACGTTATAGAAAACAAAGTAAAGCAAGAAGCAGATGACATAAGAATGATGGAGAATGAACAAAGCGAGTTCATTGATCTAAATTTTGAGATAAAGCAAGGGTGTGTGATGTTCCCAATATTTATATGAATGAAGCCATGACAGAAATCCAAGGAGGAGCAGTGGATGTTGGTGTACCCCTGAAAAGGAAAGGAAATGAGTGAAAGTTTCTTGTACTGCTGTTTGCTGACGATACAGTTCTGATGAGTGATAATGAAGGGAAGCTACAGGGTCTGGAAAATATGTTTGGAACCTTGTATGAGAAACGGAATCTGAAGGTAAATGTGGGAAAGAGTAAGGTTATTGTCTTTGAAAGGGGTGCAGTCACAGAGTGTGAGGTGAATAGTCCGGGAGCAGATATTCAAAAGTGGCCTAGAAATACGAAAACGTAGCACACCCAGTATTAACTTTGTCTGACTTTTTTTTCAGGTTGAGATACACCTAAGAAACATTCCTAGCCCTGTAGTAGTGGTGAATTGTGGTATAGGTAATTTGGTACGAGCGATAGAACATACCGAGGGTACGCGGCGGACTTTCGGAAAACTAAATATTCAAAAATAGTGATATCTTTCTACATAATAAAGCTACATACTTCATTTTGGTGTCAAAATGTAAGGAATAACAAGATGTATACTGAAAATAACACTTGGTAGCCATATCTTTGATCTTACGAACAACAAAATGAACAAAAACTCAAATAATTCAACCAAAAAATACTTTGGTTTCGCCGCAGTCAATATACACAAATGATAATATTCTCAAAACTATAGCACCTAGTTACATGTTTGATGTACCAAAATCATCCTCTGCTATTCCCTCAAATAACCAGACCAAATAACTGACTCACTTCTATACATAAGGTTTGTTTATCACCACAAACATAACCCAACCCCCTAATTTTGTGCAGATGGTAAAATTGTCGCAATTTAAGGATTATCAAGTTTTGCATCTCACTGTACAAGTTTGTGATGTTAGTTATGGCCCAGCTATGATTGTTATATTATATTATAGTAACATAAGTCACTAACACACATTTGCAAACCAATTTGCAGAAACTACTATGGTCAAATCAAGCAAATCAAGGAAGAAAATGAAGTTTTCTATCATTGGTCTCATGTTCCAGGGTTAATAGACTTTTTTTCAGCCACAAATTCGTACATGTTCATCGTGCAGGCTTCTATACAACAGCAATGCAGGGATAAAACTGGATCGACCGTGTTTCATAAACATAGAACCCAACTGGTTATTAAGAATTTTACTACTAATATTTTGTTCAAAATAAATTATTAAATAACACTAGATACGGTAAACATTTTTTTTTTTTTTTTTTTTTCATATTTCAGCTGCAGTCAAATGCTACATTCTATCTAGTTAGGTAATGAATTTGAAATAATTCATTCGCATGGTACTAATTTTGTTTCTGTTTACTTTTTCAGAAACACTGACGATGGAGAGTGACAGTAGTGATGAACATTCGGGGATGCGTCTACTACCTGCAAAACGAGCAAAGGCAACAGACTGGAACAAGACAGTGTGTTATATGTCAACTGCGTAAGAAAGAGACAGTTAGTAGTGCAACCAGTACAGGCATCACTAGGTTTCAGGATGCAATGCGACAACGACAGGATGAAGTTAGTGATCGCCTGCAACATGAAAACTTGTCCGAGGTCAACATAACCTGGCACAGAAACTGCTATGCTAAATACACTAGTACACGTAATCTGAGCTACATAAAGAAAAAAACACTCGAAACAGCCTTTGATACCGGTGTAGAGGCCGGCGATACAAGGGATGATGACCACAGACGGTCGTCCAGATCTCAAAGTGGTGGAATGGACTGGTCCATGTGTATGTTTTGTCAGAAAAAAAGCCACAAGAAAGAAACAAAGCTACTTAATGTGACAACTTTCTCCGCATGTCAGGTTATACTTAATTCAGCTGAGGAAAAGGTAGATCTTGAAATGCTTACAAAAATACGAGGTGTCGATCTAATAGCAGCTGAAGCCAAATATCACCAGAACTGCAAAGCACAGTACACAGCAAGGCGAAACATAAGCTACACATCCTACAAGCAATCCGTTGATGAGGACATCTTTTCTGAATGCTTCAGTGAGTTGGTGACCGAAATAAGCCCAGATCTCAAAGCTGGAAAAGCTTATACCATGACGTTTTTGTTGAGCTGGTTCAAGTCACTACTGGAAGAAAAACATGTCTGTGCAGATAGTTATCGAACAGCGAGACTCAAAAGCAGGTTACAAAATCACTTTCAGACGTCGATTCTCTTTCACCAACAACCAAATCCATCAAAACCAGAGCTTGTGTATTCGAGTCATGTGTCTTTGCAGGATGTAATTAATGCATCTGCCACCGCACACACAAAACAAGCACAAATTCAGGAAACAGATCTTAGTCAGCAAAAAAAAAAAAAAAAAAAAAAAAAACAAAAAAAGCAGCTAGTCCATACACATCAAAACAGATTTTGTATCATGCATCACAGATCATCAAAGCCGATGTGCAAGACTGCAAAGGAATCAACATGAAGCCTGTTGATGTCGATGACTTTACCCTAAGAAGAGCAAAGGAAATCATTCCACAGATTCTCTACTGGATTCTAAGATGGCTCATTGCAGAAAAGAAGATGGACCTTGACGAATATGGAGACGTTAACTCACAATGCAGTAAGGAAGTACCGGGTAGATGAAAGACATATCCTCATGATCTGTCAAGACATAGTGCATGCTGCATCACATGGAAGGAAGAAAATGCCCAAGCATGTTAGTTTGGCAATGACTATGAGGCACATTACAGGCTCCAACAAAGTTGTCACCATACTCAATCGAATGGGACATTGTGTTTCATATGATGATGTCGAAGTGATGGACACAAGCCTGGCCATGGAAGTTGTAGCACAATCGAAATCCCACGGTGTCATCATACCAACGAATAGTGTACCTGGTGGATTCGTTCAGATGGCAGGAGACAATAATGATTTTCTGGAGCACACCTTAGACGGAAAACAGACGACACACTCAACAACGGTAGTGATGTATCAGAGACGACAGTTTGGCCCAAGACCACAGAAATCAGTATGTGCAGACCATACTGTAAGGAAGAGAAGCCTGGCAATGACAGGCAATGCACAGGATATTTTAGAATGTGGGATATTTGGAAAAAAGACCACCTGCCAAGTTCTTTATTGAGGGCATAAAGCAGGATTGGTATGAGCAGGACAAAGCAAGCATAGACAAAATAGACATGGGCGATTGTTCGAATGTGTCCAACAAAGCTCTTCACAATTGATCTAATGTGTGATCCAGCAACGCAAACAGTACCTAGTTGGAGTGCCTTCAATGCCCTTGTAGCACAGGTTAATCCATGCATGACGAAGTGGGATATTGTCCAATGATTCCCGGATCGCCAACAGAGCTCAGCATTGTCTACACAGTCCTCAAAGAAGCTCAAACAATGACAAATCTGCTTGGTCAGCGAGACACAGTCATTACGTTTGATTTGGCCATCTACGTTAAGGCGAAAGAGCTGCAGTGGCGCCATCCTGATGAATTCAAGGACATCGTAATCAGACTTGGTGGATTCCAGATTGCCCTTAACTACTTAGCTGTCATTGGGAAGTTGTTCTCAAATTCCGGCGTAGAAGATCTCCTCATAGAATCAGGTACATATGGCCCCAGCACAGCATCTGGTCTTCTTCATGGTAAATCGTACAACCGTGGTGTTAGAGGACACAAATTGCTTCTTGAAGCAATGCTACGACTCCAGTGGCAGGCGTTCACAGACTGGCTCAAACGCAAAGATCAAGGCGATGACAGATTCACAGAGCTAGAACTTGATGCAATCAACGAGACAATTTTGAATTGCAGAGAGAACACCACCAGTGAAACTATACAGGAAGCATTCCACAAAGTATGTATGCAATGCAGAAACCTCAAGAACTGTTTGAAGCTTTCAAAGCTGAAGGAGTGTCGCAATCAAATGTCTTTGCTTTCTGGAACACTTACATCGACATGATCAAGGTTTTACTTGGCTTCATCCGAGCAGAGAGAACTGCAGACTGGGAGGCACATTTGTCTTTTACTGCTGCGATGACGCCATACTTTTTTGCCATGGATCGACCCAATCACTCGAAATGGATCCCAATCTACCTCACAGATATGCGAAAGCTGCAGGACACACATCCCAGGGTCCATGCAGAATTCATGGATGGCAACCATACAGTGAGTCGGTCTACTCAACCGTTCAGCCAGGTATGGACAGATATAGCCTTGGAGCAAAGTGTAAACTTGGATTCAAAGAAACAAGGAGGGATCATCGGAATCACACAAAAGTCAGGAGCCCTGGAACGATGGTTCCTCACCAGTCATCAAAGAGCAGCCATTACAAAAGCAACAAAGGACATGTGTGGCTTGAACGGCAATGAACACGTTGGAGCACACAAAGAGTCTGGTAGACAACGGATGAATAGGGATGAATCAGATGTACAGAAATTGCTCTCGATGTTTTCATCTGAACTGATGATGAATCCTTTCTCCCTGGAACAAACCGTCAGCAATGAAGTCGTCCAACTTGTGAATATCGCTACCGGTGTTGTAATGCCATCTGACGCCACAGATAAGCTAGTGCATGCGGTCGAGCTTGGTCGAAGTCACATGAAAACCTTCGTTGAGGAACGTCTAAACACACAGACCAAAAGATTCTGGGATCCAATACCACAACTAAAGTTGAAAACCTTTGCAACTGTTGCTCAAAAGAAACAAGTAAAGACAAAAGACGAAAAAGCACAAATTGTCAATGCAGACAGGCAACTGTTTGGACGATTGATAATAGCAGCGAAATCAAGGGATGTTGATCTCAGATACATTTATTTATTTTTTTTTTTTTTTAAGAGACAATGAACGGAGGAAGGAAAATCACAGATAAAACAAAAAGGTCCATGTGCCTAAGGCATCCTCCATTCATAAAATGTTTGTAACAACTGGATTTAAACATTTGTAGATTGTAAGTTTGTGGAAAGCAATTCGAGGGAAGTGAATTCCAAAGAGTAGTAGCTCTGGGGATAAATGAATTCTGATAAGCAGAAGTTCTGCATTGTGGAGGAGAAAGTGTAAATTCATGGGCGCTCTCAGCTGCCCTAGTTCTACGGGGAAAGATGTGGAGAGGCGGCACAATTGAAGCAAGTTCCTCGGAACAATTGCTGTGAAATATCTGTAGAATAATGCAAGGGATGCAACGTTTCTTCGTATGGATAATGTAGGAAGGTCCTGTGTGATTGCAGGGTTATTGATTAATCTAATAGCTTTATTTTGAATTTTGTCCAACTGCCTCAATGCAACCACTCCACTTCCACCCCACAGAGGTGAACAGTAATCCATCTGAGAACGCACATGACTTTTATATATCACGGCCAACTGCTCGTCAGTGAAGAATTCTCGAACTCTGTACAGGAGTCCCAGTTTTTTAGAGGCATTCTTAGCAATGCTTCTAACATAATGTGTCCAGCTCAAGTTAGTAGTTAATGTTACACCAAGAATGTCAATACTAGGGGAAGTGGGAATATTTACACCATTAACAAATATATGGGAGTCAGTGAGATTCTGTCGGTTAGAAAATTGAATGTATTTGGTTTTCTGTGCATTAACCCATAACTAGCGGCGAGCAACATAAGTCGAGTATAATAAATCTGGACTATCTGGCGGCGCTCGACATAGGTCGTGTGGCAATTTCAGCACGTAATGTTGCTGAGAGAGAGAGACAAGTGGTGGCAGGAGAGTAGCGAGCGTATGACTGCTCCAGACCACCGCGGCGAACCTACTGACACGAATCCCACCTCCTCCCTCCCTCTCTCACTCGCTATATACGGAATTGTATGGGGAAAGTGTCGAATTACATGCTTTTTGCACTCGCGTTGCGCGGTTGTTGCAAGAAAACTAGCCATCATAAAAGGATCGTTATGGTGTCATTGGAAAGCTCTGTTTATGCCCTTTCAGGGATAGATACTTGTTTTAAGCTCTGGATCTTATTTAGGCATGAAAATGATCACGTAAACAGCCCTATTTTGGCTAAAAACGCCCCGCTGGTGGCTACGTATTATATACCGCCTAGGCCGCTTGTAAGGTGTTAAAGGAAACTAGATTCTTTTGTCCCCATCCATTAATTCTAGAAAGGTCCTGGTTCAGAGAAATTGCAGTGTTTATTTTTGAATTTATAAGATCGGGTTGGGTGAAAGAATTGGTAAATGTGAAGGAACTGTGGAGTGTTGAGTCATCTGCGTAGGAATGTATTGGATTATGAGTGGTAGATATGAGATCATTGATATGAATGAGGAACAGAATTGGGGCCAAAACTGATCCCTGGGGAACACCAGCATTTATTGAGTGAAATTGAGAATAAAGGCCATCTACCATTACACATATTTTTCCGTTATGAAGATAAGAAGAAATTAGTGGAACTAATGATGCAAGGCCGTAGTGTGACATCTTCGACAATAAGGATTGATGCCAGACTCTATCAAATGCCTTTGATATATCCAGTGCTATTGTATGTGTTTCACCATGTTGGTCTGTAGCTTGGTTGATTTGATGCGAAAGAAGGCAAAGCATGTCTGCAGTTGATCGACATCGTCTAAAACCATATTGCCTATCTCTGATTAATTTATTATTCTCAAGATGCTTAATTATGTGATTATTTAATATAATTTCAAAGACTTTACCAAGAGTGGAAGTTATAGCTATTGGTCTGTAGTTTGATGGATCTGAAGAGGCACCTTTTTTAGGAACTGGATGGATGTTTGCTTCTTTCCAGGGTACTGGGAAGCATGAGGTATGAGTACACAGACGGACAATTTTTGCCAATACAGGAGCGAGCACCAAGGAGCAATTCTTAAGTACTATTGGAGGAATTTCATCTGGACCAGGAGCCTTATCTACTGAGAGATTCTGCAAAATAGTTTTGACATGTCTGGTGTGGATCTTAAGTGAGGGAATTTCAGGCGAATTAAAATTAAGTACAGGGACATCTTGATTTATTTCATCTAAGGTCGAGTTGGTGGAGAAAATATCCGCAAGAAGGTTAGCTTTACCTCGTGGGTCACTTACAAGATTGCCAGTCGGAGATGTTAATGGTTGAATGGATGAAGCAGTAGTGAAGTTGGATTTAAATGAGTTAAGAGTAGACCAAAATATTTTGTTATCATTTGGATTATTTAGAAGTTTATTTGCCTGCTTGTGGAGAAAGTTTGATTTAGTTAGGTTTAATACAGTTTTGGCATGATTTCTGATGTTTCTAAAGTAATTAAAGGCTTCATGAGTTTTTGATCTTGTGTATGCATTGTAGGCTATTGCTTTTTGTTCAGTTACTCTAGCACAATTATGGTCAAACCATTTAGGTGAATTAGATCTTTTACTGTACTTTTGATGAGGAATAAAAGTTTCCATTCCAATTTTTACAAAATCTTGTATGTGGCTCAAGGTGGAGTGTGCATCATTAGAAAAGAAAGAGGTCCAGGGAATATCAATGAAGAAACCTTGAAGACCCTCCCAGTCTGCCCTATAATGCCATTTAGTCACCAAAACAGGTTCAGAGTGGGAAGGTGTGGTAGGTGATAGACAGGTGGCCTGAATCAGACAGTGATCAGAAGATCCAAGCGGGGACCTCACTGTAACATCATAATTTTCTGAATTGGTTGTTAAAAATAAGTCCAGTAGGTGGGAATTATGATTAGGATTATCTGGTACACGGGTGGGTTGGTTGACTAGTTGAGTGAGATTAAATGAGTCTGCAAATAGCTCACATTCAAGACCAGCATCATCAGTCCTGGTTGAATGAGTCCATAATGTTGAATGGCTCATTCAACATTATGGACATCAAAATCACCAAACACAGTGATTTCAGAAGAAGCATTTAAGTTGAGGACACTGAGTTGTGAGGACAGAGAATCAAAAAGACTTTGCTCTGGAGGAGTATTTGGGGAACGGTAGATGCAACATATGTATTTTTAAATTTACCAGCAGAAATTAATTTGTATATAGAATAATCAAAATAGGGACAATTGAAACTAGTAACCTCCTCCAGGGCAATTTCAGATTTTGCGAAGCAACATACACCTCCTTTAGGTCTTAAATTTTGGAGCAGTTGATAACCTGGAAAATTAAATCTAGACGTGTCAGATGTGGATGTTACTTGAGTCTCTGTCAAAAAAAGGAGAGTAGGGGATTCTGCTTGAAGAAATTGGTGTACAGAATTGATGTTAGAGTGAAGTCCCCTTATATTGCTAAAGAAAAAGCTGCACCGACGAGCAGCTTTGGGACGTTGCAATGCTCTTGATACAGTCGCATGATGACGACCGGGAGGGCCCTGTGTCAATGACCCAACCCTGCCGGGGGTGGATATCCGAGGGACCACCAGGTTTGCTCTTAACAATTGTACTGCCATATTTATTGGGTAAGGTGTATGGTGTTACATGTATGATATGTAGTGGAAGAGTAGTGTTTTATGGATAGAGGATAGCAATGTAGGGCAATGTCGTGAAGTTGGATGTGTATGTTATATAAAGAGGGTTTTCCTGATACCCCTGATGTGTGAGGCAGAAAGATATGTATCCAGCTACCAAGGGCTGGGAGAGAATGGAATTCAGGCTATCCCTGAGTCTCCCACTTCGTATTACTCCACTGTCTGCCTACCACTGGTCTACGTGGACACTCTTCATCTTCATGTCTTCCTTTTTTTGTATCTTCTAGACTAATAGAAGGTTTGCCACTCTATTTCCAAATTTCTCCCACCTGATACAAGGTAGAGAACCTCATTTCTGATACGGGGATGCTCCAGATGGGTGTCAGTACCTGACCCTTTCCCCTTCTTTTTTTTATGCGATTTGTCACTATCTTTAGGGTTCTTTTTTACGTAATGGTCGTTCCTTTAACGTTCTACTTCCATTTTTTAGGTGTGCTTTGTTCTTTTTTCTATTTTCTTATGTTTTTTATTATCTTTTTTTTTTATTTATAGAGATTTTTTTTGTATGTTATGTCACCTATGACCGCTTCTTTACTCTCTGTAGCTTCTTCTTTTTACTTATATTTTTTCCCATTCTCAAACTTGTATCTCTTCTTTTTGTTACTCGTGAGACTCTTTTTCCCGGTGACTCTTTTGTCCTCGAATATTGTTATTTTTTTTTTTATTTATTTTTTTTTTTTTTTGGCCAGCCCTCATCTCAGTCCCTCCACCCCTCCTCTCCATCCTTTTTTTTTTGTTATGTTTTTTTTTTTTTTTCTTGGCCATTATCGTTCGACCTTTCACTATTTGCAAGCCCCCACCCCCCCCCTTTTTGGGTTGGTGGTGGGTGGCCTACCTCGTGTTCTGATTTGTGCCATATTCGTCTTCCCTCATGGCCCAGGGCTTTTGGCACATGGTGCCGCTGTGGTGGTAGGGGAAGATTTGATCCTTTTGATAGCTGCGTACCCAGCCCTTAGAAAGGTGGCAATTTTGGGCCACTGCTACGTCAGGGATTTGTACGTGGACCAAGCCGTCCACAGGCCTTTCTTTTCCGTGACTCCTCTGGCCGCCCCAGGTGCCCGCGTCAGCACCTTGAGATCAACAGAAGCCTGGGGTCAGTTTTTAGAGCTGAAGCCCGACTTGACCTTCTTGGTGATAGGAGGAAATGAGATAAGGAGCGGAGTCAGTCCGAGAGGGATTGCGGAGGGGATCGAGGTCCTAGCTGAGGAGGTGGTGCGGCTCTCGGGGAGAAGTCCGGGTGATTGGGGTAGAGAAGCGGCAGGCTCCACGAGGGGTCTCTACGGACGAATTTAACCGCATTAGAAATGCGGTTAACCGATGGCTGAAGCGCCATATCCCATTCACCTGGGAGCGCTATCAGTCAATGAATACCTCTGAGGCTGACTTCAGTCCCGACGGGGTACACCTCACGCACGAGGCATCAAAGCGTCTCTATTCGGAGATCCTGGCCACCTGTCGTCGGTGCTTTATGCAAGACGAATATGCCATGGTCGCCAGGTCATACAACGAGATGTTTGCCCACCATGACGTTAGAGTTGATCAACAAAATCAGTATAGCCTAGATTAGTAATCCTTCAAATCGGTACAGTATATTAATTAAATTTTGATTGTAAAACCTTTAGGCCCAAATTATATAACAATTGATTGGCACTAAGATTAAAATCATCCATACTGTACTGTATAATAATTTCAAAAGTTAAGGTTATTCATTCTATATCAAATTTATACTGTCCAGTAACTTCTTTATTTGATCACATGTCATTCTAAATTCTTCTCTCGTCGTGTGCCCTGGAGGCGGGGTAATATGATAGCTGATAGGCTGAGTGTGTTAAGTTAATCCAACTCAAAACTTTTTTCCTTGTGACTTCTTGAGATGAACTTTTCTTGTGTACAATTTTCACATTTATTAAATTTAATAATATATAAAATTAGCGGTACCATTGAGTTTAGCCTGTTTCAATTACCCTATAGGCTCTCTCTCTCTTAAAATTCTTGAATTTATTATTACTTTAAATAGTACCTCTCTTTTTTACATCTGGAGACTTTTGGCCTATACTGTATTGTACTAAATTTCCCTCCCGGCTTTTCTTAACTTATGGTGTAATGATTCTATAATTTCATAACTATTATGTAAGGAGTTAAATTGAAAAGCTCCAGATTGCTAGTCTACATTGCGCACAATTCTTATTCCGCATTTCGTGAGGGTGTTTTATTTTCGGCTCGCGATTTATTTGATTTCTCGGAGTACTGTATTGTTGGCCGCAACTTATTCGGTCTGGCATTGATAGTTTGATTTAACGTCATTAGATTTCCTTCCCGTATAATCATGGCTAAAAGTGTACAAAAGCGTCAGGCTGGACTTAAGGGCTCTTTGACGGTCTTAACCTCTGATATTGACGGATTCCTTGATTCGGCGTCTGGAGTGGTGGTGGAGGCCAGGTTGCTCAGTATTCAAAAGCAACTTGACAAGTATGAGGTCACACAGGAGGACCTGGCCGACACATACGAGGACGCCGAGTATATCGAGGTGATCAGAGAGGATACCCTATATATGGAGGGCATACAAGTAATCATTGCCACACTGAAGGGGATCTTGACTACAGAGGTCAAGAAGGAGGTCAAGAAAGAGCCAAAGAAATCCGCAGTCAAATTACCACATCTTACTCTTCCAAAATTTGAAGGTGATTCCACCATGTGGTCGGGATTTTGGGAGATGTTCAAGTGTACCATCCATGATAATCCCGACCTAACAGATATACAACGCTTCACCTATCTAAAGGGTCAGCTTCAGGGTGATGCACATAAGCTAGTCGAAGGATTCATTATCGAAAGTGCAAGCTATGCCCCAGCAATTGAGCTCCTGCAAGAGACATATGGGCATCCAGATCGAATCAAGGCAGCTTATGTTACCAAATTCAATCAATTAGTGTCACCCAAACACCAAACAGCTGACCTGAAGGACTTCTATGCCAATACAGAGAGTGTGATGAGGTCAATCATTAGCCATGGTATTTGTTTGGAGGAATTTTGTGTGGTGACTCTTGTCAATAAGTTACCATCACCACTAAAAGAAACCATAAAACGGGAAATGGGAGACTCGAGCCTGGATTATAAGAAATTCACTCATTGCCTCCAGGCTGAAGTGTACAATATGGCGGGTCAAGACAGAGTAGGGGGTACACCCATGGCTACGGCAACATTTACCGCCCAGAGTGAGTACAGGAAATTCAACTGTGTTCTGTGTAGTGGCACCAATCATTTATGGTACAAGTGTATGAAGTATAAGACAGGGCCTCTTAAAGTTAAAAGAGCCCGTCAACTACGTCTCTGCACTGGGTGCTTGTCAAAAGACCATGGCCATTCGGGTTGTACTAATCCTAACATAAGAAGCTGCAAGTTTTGTAAGGGCAAACACTTTCATTCCCTGTGTACACAAAAACAAGGGAAAGAAAGTAGACCACCGGAGGATAACACCAAGAGAGAGCATACTGCTGCTACTTCAACTACAATGTCCGTTGCCACAGGTAAAAATACAGTAATCTTGCCCACCCTACAGCTGCCGGTAAAGGGAAAGGATAATAATTGTGTTAAAATCAGATCGCTACTTGACCAATGTTCTCAGAGGACCTTTGTGAAGTCTTCTGTTCTATCCTCCCTTTCCTACATTTCTAAAGGAACTGAGGAGTTATGTCTTCACGGATTTACCGGGAAACAGGCCTCTAGGGAATATAATGTTGTGGCACTGCAATACAAACACAGAGGTAAATTTCATCATCTAGACGCAATAGTGGTTGATGAATTGCCAGAACATAAAGGTGAACTTAACCTAAAGTCTAAACTGGTTAGTTTACAAAGTAAAGGCATAAAATTAGCCGATCCTCACGCAACGGACGCAGTTCAGCTGGAGCTGCTCATCGGTGCGGATCACTACTACGATATAGTGCGACCTGGGTATAAAAGGTCAGGTAGTCTAATTCTGCTTCCTACCAAGTACGGGTACGCCATCAGTGGTTCATATGTGACACAGCCTATAAGCTCCAGCACAGAAGTAATTACTGTATTGAAAGTAGCAGTAACACCAATGGACGAATACATGTCCACTGGTAATATTCCACCATGCAAAAATGACTTAAATGTTTTGTGGGAATTAGATCATATCGGGATAACCCCTAAGGAATACTCACTGGTTGAGCGTCAAGCACTATCGTCGTATGAGGATACCGTTACCTACGATCCCGACAGCTAACAGTATAAAGTGAGACTGCCCTGGAACAATTCCAAGGATCAGCTGCCATCTAACAAGGGTTTGGCCATAGGCCGTCTTCGGGGACTTCAGAAAAGATTCATCACTTTTGCGAGGAATACTCAAAAGTCATAAAGGAACAGGTGTCCCGGGGTTTTATAGAAGAGGTGCCTTTTGATAAATCAGATACCGGGCATTACTTGGCTCATCATGGTGTAATCAAGGAGAGCAAAACTACGCCAGTGCGTATTGTCTTCGACTGTTCCGCCAAGATGAGTGAACGTCATCCTAGTCTTAATGACTGCCTGTACACTGGACCCTCACTGGTGCCAGATTTAGCGCAGGTTTTGCTTCGGTTTTGACTCGGTAAGTATGCCTGGGTGTCTGATATTGAGAAGGCATTTCTAATGTTAAGGCTCCATGAAGACGACCAGGACTATATGCGATTTATGTGGCCCAAGTATCCGAGGCAACTGGATTCCACCCTAATTTGTTACCGGTTCCGGGCAGTTTTATTTGGAGCGACTTGTTCCCAATTCCTTTTAAACGCCACCATTTTCAAACATTTGTCTTATGTCACTGCAGATCCGCAGATTATTCATCAGATTCGGTCAGGGTTGTATATAGACAATTTACTGGGTACAGGAAATGAAGAAGATTTCCTGGTTGATACCTACGCTGTAGTCCGAGAGATTATGAATGACTCCCATCTACATTTGCGTGAATGGGCGACTAATAATTCTGTTTTGCGGACTGTACTGCAACGGGATGGTGTGGCGGCTGTACAGCAGGAACATGTTAGAGTGCTAGGGTTGTTTTGGAAAACGGACACCGATACCCTCTCATTCGGCATTCAGTACGCACAATATTTGCAGATTACCAAACGAATTTGCTTGAGTATGACAGCTAAACTTTTTGACCTCTTGGGGATAGTTCTACCGGTGTCGATCAAATCGAGATTATTCCTTCAGCAATTATGGAGGATAAAATTAGGATGGGATGAGGTTTTGACTGGCGATCTGGTTCAGGAGTGGGATGACATTATTTCGGATCTTCGTCTCTGTAAGGGTTTTAATTTTCCTCGGAGAGTTGTCATGGACCATCCTGTTTCCATTCATGCCTTCTCAGACGCTAGCAAGGTCGCGTACGGCACCGCCATATACTTTGTTGACACAAGTGGCGGCTGTCTAGTCATGGCGAAGGCGAAAGTCGCCCCGATCAAATCCCTTTCCATCCCAAAATTAGAGCTGACTGCAGTTCTGTTGGCTGCTAGACTCGTTCACTTTGTAGAGGAAACTTTTAAAAATTTGCTAAATATCTCGGCGACAGTTGTATGGAGTGACAGCCAAATTACGCTCTACTGGTTACATAGCCGTAAGAAGCTACCAGTGTACGTCACCAACCGTGTCGACGAAATTCGTACCCTGCTCCCAACCGCACAGTTCCGGTATGTGTCTACCAAAGAGAATCCAAGTGATGCATTACTCGTGGTGTCTCTGCTAAATTTCTCAAATCTTCTGCGTTGTGGTGGAATGGCCCATGCTGGCTTAATGATCCCAACGAATGGCCAGAGAATATAGATTTGAGCGAGCAACACACTGCTATTTTGGCACCGGTAATTGACTCGGTGCCTGACGAAGACACACGGTTATGGGCCTGGGATAGATTCAGCAGCTATGAAAAGTTACAACGTGTTACAGCATGGGTGTTACGATTTGTAGAAAATGTAAAAGCAAAAATTAAAGGCACACCGCCCAAGGTAGTGCTTACCTCAATGTGAAAGAGATCAGAATTGCAGATCAATTATTACATAAGCTCTGTCAACAAGAAATATATACGAAGGAATATAAAATACTGGTTAAGGGAACAAAGTCTAGGAATAACCTGATCAATCAGTTGGGCTTACACTTGAAGGGGGACTTGATACATTGCGGAGGCAGATTACGATTGGCAGCCCTCTCTGAGGCAAGTAAGTATCCAATACTACTGCCCCCCAATCATCCCTTCACCCATCTTATCATCGATAGGTGTCACCGACTCTGTTGTCATTATGGGGTTGGTCATATAGTCACCTATGTAAGACAACGATGGTGGGTGCCTAGAATCAGGCAGGTGGTCAATAAAGTCCTTCGCAAATGCTTAAAGTGTAGAAGAGTACAGGGAACACCTTATGATCCCGTCGGAATTCCTCCCTTACCAAACCTGCGAACTACCCCAGGTGACCCTTACACAGTTACCGGGGTTGACTACAGTGGAGCAATCCCTGTGAAAGATTCACCCAATCTTAAGGTGTATGATACTTTTCACTTGTGCTGTTACCAGGGCAATTCACCTGGAACTGGTCACCAACCTCACTTGTGATAGCTTCCTACATGCCTTCCGAAGATTCTGCAGTAGACAGGGATATCCACGTATCATGCTGAGTGACAATGCAAAGACTTTCATAGGGGCATCTACATATCTCAAAGAAGTGAGCAACAATCCTAAGATTCAGACCTGCCTAGCGGATGTAAAATGCGAATGGCGTTTCATTCCCGCCAGAGCGCCTTGGTTTGGCGCCATATGGGAGAGAGCCATAGGCATCGTGAAGGCGGGTCTGAAGAAGGTGTTGGGTAGAGCTCTCATCTCGATTGAGGAACTCAACACCATACTCTTGGAGATTGAAGCCACCGTAAATGATCGCCCTCTATACTATGCTTCTGGTGATTTGGAAGACCTTACCCCAATCACACCCTCAGTACTGGTACGTGGATACAGACTGCGGGATCTTCCTGAAGAGCATGACGAGGATACTATGGAGGATCCAGACTACATAAGTAAGGAAGTGATATCGGCCCGCTACAAATACATTCGTAAATTATCGCGAGATATTTGGCATCGCTGGTCAACAGAATATCTGGTGACTTTAAGGGAAGCGCAAAAGAATAAACTAACACCATTAAAAGGTCATTGGCCTAGGGTAGGGGACGTGGTAACCATCCATGAGGCGGGCCCGCGCGCATTTTGGAAATTGGGTCGGATAGAGGAGTTATTACCAGGTCGTGATGGTGAGGTTCGGGTAGCAAAGGTTCGCACCAGGACTGGAGTAATCACACGGCCAATAGTCCGACTATATCCTCTTGAGGGTTACCTCGATCGCAAGGACACACCCTCGGATCAGTTATCCATTGAAGTCCCCTCTCTGGCTTCTACTTCGGCGCAGCCTGTTGATGCGTCTGGCGAAAGCCCACGTCGACAGGCAGCCCAGATATCCTCCCAAGCTTGGCGGGATAAGATTGCCTCCGGGCAAATCTAATCATGTAAATTTTGTATATTTTCTGTTGGTGGGAATATGTCCATACTTAGTGTACTCAAACTAGTATGAACAGTCTCGATGTTACGTAATGTGGGTTGATATAGCGTTACGTATCATTCCGTAGTCTTAAGTTGAACGCTTCCATAACCTTGGTCGAACATTCCATGATTGGGTAGAATATATTATTCTATAGTTGTATATGGGAAAGTATTGTAGGATTATAATTCCCATATATATATATATATTTGTATTATTTAAGATTGTTTGCAAGTATCTCATTGAAAAGAAGATGGGATACATTTTCCATATGTTATGCGCGTGCGCGGTATGTCATGACAGAGACAAACATAACGCGCTCGCTCACTCTCCAACCAACCTCCGTCCCAGCTACACACGCTAAGACTTCTTCTCCTAGTTACTTCACCAGGTGTTTTCGCTTCACTTTTCATCTCATACTCCATATAGTCACTACATCATCATCTTTGTTAATTAGCACAACTTAACGTAAATATATAGCCTATCCTAGCCTATTGTAGCCTCTTTTCATACTCTGTTTACTATACTAACCACTTCGAGTCATCTAGCCTATTTTCCGCCATCCTCCAATCACCAGCTGAGTTCATCAAAGGGTAATTATATTTCTATATGGTTAATACTTCTTCATTATCAAATATACAGTCCACTTATCTAAATTAGCCATAATAATAATTCCACCAATGATTTAACCAACCTACCTATACTGTACATATCTACCCTACCAAATAATAATAATAATTCCACCAATGATTTATCCAACCTACCTATACTGTACATATCTACCCTACCAAATAATAATACTAATTCCACCAATGATTTAACCAACCTACCTATACTGTACATATCTGCCCTACCAAATAATAATACTAATTCCACCAATGATTTAACCAACCTACCTATACTGTACATATCAACCCTACCAAATAATAATATAATAATTCCACCAATGATTTAACCAACCTACCTATACTGTACATATCAACCCTACCAAATAATAATAATAATTCCACCAATGATTTAACCAACCTACCTATACTGTACATATCTACCCTACCAAATAATAATAATAATAATAATTCCACCAATGATTTAACCAACCTACCTATACTGTACATATCAACCCTACCAAATAATAATAATAATAATTCCACCAATGATTTAACCAACCTACCTATACTGTACATATCAACCCTACCAAATAATAATAATAATTCCACCAATGATTTAACCAACCTACCTATACTGTACATATCTGCCCTACCCAAATAATAATAATAATTCCACCAATGATTTAACCAACCTACCTATACTGTACATATCTACCCTACCAAATAATAATAATAATTACACCAATGATTTAACCAACCTACCTATACTGTACATATCTACCGTACCAAATAATAATAATAATTCAAATTTATTTTTGGTGAATAGCAGGGTATTGGCTAAAGTTTTTAGTAATTCCTTACTTTGCCAAATGCTTACTTTAATAACAATTATCTGGACCATCAAAGTTTTGACAACTGCCTGTGTGACTCGTATATTAACCCTCCTCCCTCAACCCTAAGTCAAATGTTACCACAAAATACCGCTAGATCTGTTCTGAAAAGTCGCTAGCATGTTGCCTACATAGTCAAAAAAATGCTAGAATAATGCAGCAATCTTTAAAGAGTTTGGTTTGTTTGTTTTGCAAATGTTACCAATGTAATATGACTACAATGTCTAAAATTTTCAAATTATCCCTTGTAGATGGCTCTAGAT
>CM064485.1:44289036-44600967 GCA_032716605.1 Paralithodes platypus
AGCAAAGTGTAAACTTGGATTCAAAGAAACAAGGAGGGATCATCGGAATCACACAAAAGTCAGGAGCCCTGGAACGATGGTTCCTCACCAGTCATCAAAGAGCAGCCATTACAAAAGCAACAAAGGACATGTGTGGCTTGAACGGCAATGAACACGTTGGAGCACACAAAGAGTCTGGTAGACAACGGATGAATAGGGATGAATCAGATGTACAGAAATTGCTCTCGATGTTTTCATCTGAACTGATGATGAATCCTTTCTCCCTGGAACAAACCGTCAGCATTGAAGTCGTCCAACTTGTGAATATCGCTACCGGTGTTGTAATGCCATCTGACGCCACAGATAAGCTAGTGCGTGCGGTCGAGCTTGGTCGAAGTCACATGAAAACCTTCGTTGAGGAACGTCTAAACACACAGACCAAAAGATTCTGGGATCCAATACCACAACTAAAGTTGAAAACCTTTGCAACTGTTGCTCAAAAGAAACAAGTAAAGACAAAAGACGAAAAAGCACAAATTGTCAATGCAGACAGGCAACTGTTTGGACGATTGATAATAGCAGCGAAATCAAGGGATGTTGATCTCAGATACATTTATTTTTTTTTTTTTTTTTTTTAAGAGACAATGAACGGAGGAAGGAAAAACACAGATAAAACAAAAAGGTCCATGTGCCTAAAGGCATCCTCCAATCATAAAATGTTTGTAACAACTGGATTTAAACATTTGTAGATTGTAAGTTTGTGGAAAGCAATTCGAGGGAAGTGAATTCCAAAGAGTAGTAGCTCTGGGGATAAATGAATTCTGATAAGCAGAAGTTCTGCATTGTGGAGGAGAAAGTGTAAATTCATGGGCGCTCTCAGCTGCCCTAGTTCTACGGGGAAAGATGTGGAGAGGCGGCACAATTGAAGCAAGTTCCTCGGAACAATTGCTGTGAAAATATCTGTAGAATAATGCAAGGGATGCAACGTTTCTTCGTATGGATAATGTAGGAAGGTCCTGTGTGATTGCAGGGTTATTGATTAATCTAATAGCTTTATTTTGAATTTTGTCCAACTGCCTCAATGCAACCACTCCACTTCCACCCCACAGAGGTGAACAGTAATCCATCTGAGAACGCACATGACTTTTATATATCACGGCCAACTGCTCGTCAGTGAAGAATTCTCGAACTCTGTACAGGAGTCCCAGTTTTTTAGAGGCATTCTTAGCAATGCTTCTAACATAATGTGTCCAGCTCAAGTTAGTAGTTAATGTTACACCAAGAATGTCAATACTAGGGGAAGTGGGAATATTTACACCATTAAAAAATATATGGGAGTCAGTGAGATTCTGTCGGTTAGAAAATTGAATGTATTTGGTTTTCTGTGCATTAACCCATAACTAGCGGCGAGCAACATAAGTCGAGTATAATAAATCTGGACTATCTGGCGGCGCTCGACATAGGTCGTGTGGCAATTTCAGCACGTAATGTTGCTGAGAGAGAGAGACAAGTGGTGGCAGGAGAGTAGCGAGCGTATGACTGCTCCAGACCACCGCGGCGAACCTACTGACACGAATCCCACCTCCTCCCTCCCTCTCTCACTCGCTATATACGGAATTGTATGGGGAAAGTGTCGAATTACATGCTTTTTGCACTCGCGTTGCGCGGTTGTTGCAAGAAAACTAGCCATCATAAAAGGATCGTTATGGTGTCATTGGAAAGCTCTGTTTATGCCCTTTCAGGGATAGATACTTGTTTTAAGCTCTGGATCTTATTTAGGCATGAAAATGATCACGTAAACAGCCCTATTTTGGCTAAAAACGCCCCGCTGGTGGCTACGTATTATATACCGCCTAGGCCGCTTGTAAGGTGTTAAAGGAAACTAGATTCTTTTGTCCCCATCCATTAATTCTAGAAAGGTCCTGGTTCAGAGAAATTGCAGTGTTTATTTTTGAATTTATAAGATCGGGTTGGGTGAAAGAATTGGTAAATGTGAAGGAACTGTGGAGTGTTGAGTCATCTGCGTAGGAATGTATTGGATTATGAGTGGTAGATATGAGATCATTGATATGAATGAGGAACAGAATTGGGGCCAAAACTGATCCCTGGGGAACACCAGCATTTATTGAGTGAAATTGAGAATAAAGGCCATCTACCATTACACATATTTTTCCGTTATGAAGATAAGAAGAAATTAGTGGAACTAATGATGCAAGGCCGTAGTGTGACATCTTCGACAATAAGGATTGATGCCAGACTCTATCAAATGCCTTTGATATATCCAGTGCTATTGTATGTGTTTCACCATGTTGGTCTGTAGCTTGGTTGATTTGATGCGAAAGAAGGCAAAGCATGTCTGCAGTTGATCGACATCGTCTAAAACCATATTGCCTATCTCTGATTAATTTATTATTCTCAAGATGCTTAATTATGTGATTATTTAATATAATTTCAAAGACTTTACCAAGAGTGGAAGTTATAGCTATTGGTCTGTAGTTTGATGGATCTGAAGAGGCACCTTTTTTAGGAACTGGATGGATGTTTGCTTCTTTCCAGGGTACTGGGAAGCATGAGGTATGAGTACACAGACGGACAATTTTTGCAATACAGGAGCGAGCACCAAGGAGCAATTCTTAAGTACTATTGGAGGAATTTCATCTGGACCTGGAGCCTTATCTACTGAGAGATTCTGCAAAATAGTTTTGACATGTCTGGTGTGGATCTTAAGTGAGGGAATTTCAGGCGAATTAAAATTAAGTACAGGGACATCTTGATTTATTTCATCTAAGGTCGAGTTGGTGGAGAAAATATCCGCAAGAAGGTTAGCTTTACCTCGTGGGTCACTTACAAGATTGCCAGTCGGAGATGTTAATGGTTGAATGGATGAAGCAGTAGTGAAGTTGGATTTAAATGAGTTAAGAGTAGACCAAAATATTTTGTTATCATTTGGATTATTTAGAAGTTTATTTGCCTGCTTGTGGAGAAAGTTTGATTTAGTTAGGTTTAATACAGTTTTGGCATGATTTCTGATGTTTCTAAAGTAATTAAAGGCTTCATGAGTTTTTGATCTTGTGTATGCATTGTAGGCTATTGCTTTTTGTTCAGTTACTCTAGCACAATTATGGTCAAACCATTTAGGTGAATTAGATCTTTTACTGTACTTTTGATGAGGAATAAAAGTTTCCATTCCAATTTTTACAAAATCTTGTATGTGGCTCAAGGTGGAGTGTGCATCATTAGAAAAGAAAGAGGTCCAGGGAATATCAATGAAGAAACCTTGAAGACCCTCCCAGTCTGCCCTATAATGCCATTTAGTCACCAAAACAGGTTCAGAGTGGGAAGGTGTGGTAGGTGATAGACAGGTGGCCTGAATCAGACAGTGATCAGAAGATCCAAGCGGGGACCTCACTGTAACATCATAATTTTCTGAATTGGTTGTTAAAAATAAGTCCAGTAGGTGGGAATTATGATTAGGATTATCTGGTACACGGGTGGGTTGGTTGACTAGTTGAGTGAGATTAAATGAGTCTGCAAATAGCTCACATTCAAGACCAGCATCATCAGTCGTGGCTGAATGAGTCCATAATGTTGAATGGCTCATTCAACATTATGGACATTAAAATCACCAAACACAGTGATTTCAGAAGAAGCATTTAAGTTGAGGACACTGAGTTGTGAGGACAGAGAATCAAAAAGACTTTGCTCTGGAGGAGTATTTGGGGAACGGTAGATGCAACATATGTATTTAAATTTACCAGCAGAAATTAATTTGTATATAGAATAATCAAAATAGGGACAATTGAAACTAGTAACCTCCTCCAGGGCAATTTCAGATTTTGCGAAGCAACATACACCTCCTTTAGGTCTTAAATTTTGGAGCAGTTGATAACCTGGAAAATTAAATCTAGACGTGTCAGATGTGGATGTTACTTGAGTCTCTGTCAAAAAAAGGAGAGTAGGGGATTCTGCTTGAAGAAATTGGTGTACAGAATTGATGTTAGAGTGAAGTCCCCTTATATTGCTAAAGAAAAAGCTGCACCGACGAGCAGCTTTGGGACGTTGCAATGCTCTTGATACAGTCGCATGATGACGACCGGGAGGGCCCTGTGTCAATGACCCAACCCTGCCGGGGGTGGATATCCGAGGGACCACCAGGTTTGCTCTTAACAATTGTACTGCCATATTTATTGGGTAAGGTGTATGGTGTTACATGTATGATATGTAGTGGGAAGAGTAGTGTTTTATGGATAGAGGATAGCAATGTAGGGCAATGTCGTGAAGTTGGATGTGTATGTTATATAAAGAGGGTTTTCCTGATACCCCTGATGTGTGAGGCAGAAAGATATGTATCCAGCTACCAAGGCCTGGGAGAGAAAATGGAATTCAGGCTATTCCCTGAGTCTCCCGAAATCTTGGCGGTAGTACTTCCCTGGGCGGGGCTGCCTACCCCTACTACATACTCACACATGAACTGTCAGCTGTTCCATTTTCCTTGGCCCATGCAGATGGAACTCTGCGAGCAAATACCAAGAGTGCCTTGCTTGCCATACTGGAGAAAGACATAGATAACTTCCAAAGGCTACCCAGTTTGGAACCACCACCTCTCACTGCAATCATTGTGGATGCCATGGCTATGGTCCAGATTATCAAGGTTGCCGGAGTGGCAACATTTGGTGCCTTGGCAGAGATGTATTGGGAAGCTTTCACAAGAGCTCTTAATCAGAATGACTGCCATCGAATTGACATCGTTTTTGACCGATACGACAAGAAACATTCCATCAAAGAACAGACACGTTCAAAACGAGGATCGTCCATGTCACTGGAGATCAAAATTGCCGGGGAAAACACTCCAATACCAAGCCAGTGGAGCAAGTTCCTTAACAACCCTGTCAACAAGGCCAACCTGACAGATTTTTTTGCCAGAAGTGGAACGATACATGTACGGATGCGCTCCCAGTGGGCAAAACAGTTGTTGTTGTTGTTGTTGTTGTTGTTCCCCAAGCTGCCTGGCCGAACAGCCCCAAGGCCCCGAGCAATTCCAAGGCCATAACCGAGCGCCCCCACAGAACCCTTCCTGCCGACCACAATAAAGCCTGGGTGACCGAAGCCACTCCATGGCGGGGAGCTGAGGAGGGTGCGGAAACGCCCGGGAAACCAAAGCCCCACCCAGGGCCCTGTGCCCCTCAGCAATTATGAAGAAAAAGTTGAGAGGCAAGGGAAAAATGTGACGCTTTGGCTTCCAATCTTGGTAGATTGGGAGGTCAATCCACGGAAAAGACGCCGTCACTGGAGATCTAGAAAATATATAAGTTAAAGGAACAGTCAGAGTAAGCTATGGGTATGGCAGAGATCGCTCAGTTCTCACTCTGATAGACCAGCCCATCACCACATGACTAGAACCCAATCCTCTCAGCATCAGCTAGGAAAGGCCCTAGAAAGCCGCCTTTGGCGGGGGGATAGCTCCCCTATTTCAACCCCTTTCGGGGTCGGGCACCCGCCCTGGGCAAAACAGTTGTTCTGGCTGGCGGTTTTCGTGATCCCTTGAGAGTTGTGAAGCTCACTTTGGGCAACTCCGAAGTTCTGGATGAGCTGCGCTCTGATCACGAGGAAGCAGATACGCGCATACTATTACATGCCCTACATGCCTCTCAGAATCATGATCGAGCGGTGATACAGTCACCTGATACAGATGTAGCAGTACTTAGCATCCACTTCTTCACGCCACTGCACTGTCCCGAACTGTGGTTTCGAACAGGTACGAAAGACAAGTTGCGATATTTGCCAGTGCATACAATTGCAAATCAACTTGGGCCATCCATGTGTACTGCTCTGCCATGATTCCATTCTGTAACCGGTTGTGACAGCACCAGTGCATTGTCTGGCATTGGAAAGAAAAAATAATTCAAGTTGCTCAAGGCCTCTCCCTAGCATCAGCAAAGCATGTCTCAGCTTGGAGATACTTTGGAACTGTCGAAGGAGTGCCAAACGTCATGCGAAAAACTAATCTGTGCCATGTACACCACAAATGCTCGCGCCACTGCTGATGAAACCAGGTACTTCTTGTTTTGCCAAAAACAGAAACAAAACGAAAACTTGCCACCAACATCAAACAGTCTTGGACATTCACATAGAGAGGGCAAATTTTCAAGCATTTGTTTGGAAGAAATCACTGAGTGCTATTCAGAATCTACCATCACCAAATGGGCATGGTTGGGAGCTTGTCAATGGAGTTATCAGGCCTGTTCTGATGTCAAAGGAACCTGCTCCGTCTGCAATTTTGGAGCTTATATTGTGCAAGTGCAAAAAATCTGCATGCAGGAGAAATGACCTATGTCAGTGCAAAGCAAACAATTTGGTTTGCACAGAAGCATGGCAGGCGAATCTTGTGAAAACACTCACATGGACGTTACAGATGACTCTGACATTGATGATTAGTGGTAGTCTGTTAAAGCTCTATCTCTGGTAAAATGAAAGCAAGTGATTTAATGCTATAAATGATTGTGCGCAATGTAGGAAACTTCGGTTTTATCCTTGATGTGCTTTATTTGACCATAGTAATTTCTGGAAAAAAATTGTTTCAAATGTGTGGTAGTTACTTATGTTACTATAATATAGTATTACAATCATAACTGGGTCATAACTAACATCACAAACTTGTAAAGTGAAACTTGATAATCCTTAAATTGCGACAATTTTACCGTCCGCACAAAATTAGGGGGTTGGCTTTTGTTTGTGGTGATTAATAAACCTTATGTATAGAAGAAGTGAGTCAGTTATTTGGTCTGGTTATTTGAGGGAATAGCAGAGGATGATTTTGGTACATCAAACATGTAACTAGGTGCTATAGTTTTGAGAATATTATCATTTGTCTATATTGACCGCGGCAAAACCGAAGTAATTTTTGGTTGAATTATGTGATTGTTTTCATTTTGTTGTTCATAAGATCAAATATATGGCCACCAAGTGTTATTGTCTGTATATATCTTGTTATTCCTTACATTTTGACACCAAAATGAAGTATGTAGCTTTATTATGTAGAAAGATATCACTATCACTATGTATATTTAGTTTTCCGAAAGTCCGCCGCGTACCCTCGGTATGTTCTATCGCTCGTACCAAATTACCTATACCACAATTCACCACTACAACAGGGCTAGGAATGTTTCTTAGGTGTATCTCAACCTGAAAAAAAAGTCAGACAAAGTTAATACTGGGTGTGCTACGTCACTGTATGTCACCACCATGCTGCTCCTGGACTAGAAGTTGAATGCCCAGGTTGTTGTTGTTGTTGTTTTTCCCCAAGCTGCATGGCCGAACAGCCCCAAGGCCCCGAGCAAGGCCAAGGCCATAACCGAGCGCCCCACAGAACCCTCCCTGCCGACCACAATAAAGCCTGGGTGACCGAAGCCACTCCATGGCGGGGAGCTGAGGAGGGTGCGGAAACGCCCGGGAAACCAAAGCCCCACCCAGGGCCCTGTGCCCCTCAGCAATTATGAAGAGAAAATTGAGGGGCAAAGGTAAGATGTGACGCTTTGGCTTCCAATCTTGGTAGATTAGGAGGTCAATCCACGCAAGAGACGCCGTCACTTGAGATCTAGAAAATATATAAGTAAAAGGAACAGTCAGAGTAAGCTATGGGGTATGGCAGAGATCGCTCAGCTCTCACTCTGATAGACCAGCCCATCACCACATGACTAGAACCCAATCCTCTCGGCATCAGCTAGGAAAGGCCCTAGAAAGCCGCCTTTGGCTGGGGAATAGCTCCCCTATTTCAACCCTTTTCGGGGTTGGGCACCCGCCCGAATGCCCAGGTTATGGAGACTGTCAGCTTATTTAAGTATTTGGGCAGTGCGATGAGTAAAGGATGAAGTGGGGGAGAGGGTGCAACAGGGAAAGAGGGTTGTAGAAACGCTGAAAGCAGTGACAAGGAATAGGGTGGTCAGCATTTAAGTAAAGAAGTCATTGCATAATAGTGTGGTGATCCCGACATTGTTGTACGGGAGTGAAGCATTGACGTTGTTGGAGAAGCACACATCAAGAGTGAGGGGGATGGAAATGAATTACTTGAGTGCATGTAGAGTTACATGGAGGGATAGACAAACGAAAGAGGAAGTAAGAGAGCGGTATGGTGTGAATGTGGATGTGCTGTATAGTGTGAAAACGAACACCCCGAGATGGTTCAGCCATGTGGAACGTATGGGAAGTGAGAGAATGACTAAGAGAGTGCACGAGAGTGAGGTGGAAGGACATAAGGGAGAGGAAGACCAAAGAGTGATGTGGAAGGATAGAGTTGAGAGGTATATGAGTGAAAGTGGCGTTGGTTGGGAGGAGGGGCGTTGGTTGACAGGGGGCAGAAATGCATGAGGGCGATTCAATCCTACCCACCCCTTGGGGGGGGGGGGGGGGGGATCATGACGTCTGTCAAAAGTTAGGTGGATAGATTGATGGACTAATTTGCAGGTAATTACCGTTTCTAACAGATGACTCCTTGATATATTTATGTTTACTACATGGTGGAAACATTTTTGAACTTTGGAATAATCTGTCAAAAGTAAGAAGAAGAATAAATAAATGTTCAACCCCTCATGTGATGGAGGTTCTTTGTAAGTAGTTGTTTCAATAAAATATTTAAATAATTTGACTGAAGGACTGAAGAGAGTACGAAGAAAATAATATGGCATAACAAAGTATTATCAAATAAACATAAGCCAGTATAGCAAAAGTAATTTGAAATACTCGTACACAATCTATATTATCCTATATAACCTAACCTAACATTAACAGCACAACACAATATTATTATTATTATTATTATTATATGAGATGCCGAAGTCTCCAACCAGGGTGCAGAAACACCATCAAGATCAATCCACACAAAACACCCGGAGGCACTGGAGAGAGACTATGGCAACTTAGGAAAAAATAAAAACATACACTGTATACTGTACTGTACATATACACATATTAAACACAAATAACATATTATGCAGTGGAGGATATCAAGCTTAAATATAATACAATAAAATAGAATAAAATAAGTTTAAAAATTAGAATTAATGCTGCAAAAAAGCATTAACTCTAGACTTAAAAATGGAGATATTAGCTGAATTGACTAGCTCATTTGGCAACTTATTCCACAAGTCAACCATGGCCGGCACAAAACACCGTGAAAACTGTGTAGTAGAAAAATTAACACGGTTCATGGCAATAGAAGAAATAATAACAGAGCGGACTACAATTTGCGAAAAGCATCTCCATGTAGGCGAAAATGGCAGACAGATACTATTATAATGCAAATTTGTTTGATAATTATGATGTAAGTTAGCTCTCTCGCACTTCCTTAAGTTTCCTGGAAACTATTTACCACTACCGTTCCCTCTCAAGTGCTAACCATTACACTACCTCGAGACGACACACGCATGTTATCGCTCTTGCCTCTACATGCAATGTATTATACATCCAAAGATAGAGCAAGACCTATTATGTTATAAACCAGAACAAAAATCCCATAAGATTGAATTATCACATGGAATCATAAGATACATAAGACATATTGAATAGTTTTTCCGAGTTCACACGGTCATAATTTTGTTAAATGATAAGCTATAATACTGTATATATACAGTATATATATATATATATATATATATATATATATATATATATATATATATATACTGTATATATATATACCGGTATATATACCCGGTATATATATATATATATATATATATATATATATATATATATATATATATATGCAATAAACATTGATACTTGGCTAATTAAAATTATGCATGATTGACCAAAATATTCCTTCTACATAGATTTTCAGTATCAAGAATTACGTTTAGCACCATCTATATAATCTCAATAGAAAGAAGAAAGACCGATCTACAATATTACTGTAGCTAAACCCACATATAAATACATTATTGTAGATAAAGATTGAAGACAAATATGTTTTTCCAAAATATTTCGACTATTCACTGTTGGTACTCAAAACTTTCCGTAACAACAATAGGTTTTGATATATGAAATGACCAGCATTTTCAATGCACTTTCCGAATATGGATCATAATTTGTCCATTGTCGTTAGTTTATATTTATATGGATATAATAGCAAAAGTGCATACGCTCGCAGTTCTCGGACTCACACTCGTATACAATACTTTTACATCAATCTCTATATGTTTTGTTGTAAGATGTTTTATAGCTATATATTATAGTTATATGTATTGCTCATGATATGATGAAGAGCAAAACATCAAGCCAAAGTCTATACTAAAATTTAAGTATAAAATATGATTTATACATAGGCATTCGTCAGACATGAATCATAGGACTCCTAACAGGTTTTTGTATTCAGATGTGTTATACACAGCTGTAGCCTATACGGGCATTAGCATACACAATACACTGTATATCAAATACAAACAAATTAAACTCTTCTAAGATACAAAACCCAATTACATTTTTAGATACACTATTAATTTTAGATACACTAACCGGTAGTCCATGCAAAATATTTGACATCTATAAAGGGAAAGGGGATTGCACCATAGCCTGTGACTGATAGAGGTCTTGCTTTGCCTACATAGCGGGACGGGGTAGGTTGATTGGGAGTAGTTTTGCCAATGGTTATATTCAGCATGCCACTACCAAACCTTTTCGTAGGCCAAATTATATGCAATTCGAGTATTCAGTTTTCATTCAACTCATTTGTAAAGTATTCAATACACTAATCGCGAATCCGTGAATTTAGGGACACTTTCTAAATACACGATTTGAGTATTTATGCGTGAGATAACTATGTGAACCAAGGATTCATGATATATGAAGCAGGGTTACAAAAGTGTAGCTATATATCTGAAGGAACCCTCCCAAGTATCCTGAGGGGCTTTAATACTATTTCAATTATAAGCCATGTTTTACATTTATTTGGTTATTTGATGTTTTCATTTATAATAAATATATACAACAATATACGGTATATACGAAGACAAACATGAACATGAAAGGTATCATAATCACCGACCATTTGCAGTCTCGCACAGTTAACATTTGTTTTTGTCTCTTCAAAATAGGGGAAGAAAAGGATGAAGGGAATTGATTGAAAGAGATACAATAGAATCCTAATAAGACAGATAGTCCATTTTGTAGTTATTACTACATTTATCTTGGTGGATACATAAAAAGAAAAGGGTTAGCTGAAATAAAACTAAGCAAGACAAACATGGTGATGAACAAGTAAGAAGAATAAATAACACACCATGATTAACTGTAAGGGCCCCCACACACCTGACGGCCAAACCTATCCGGCGGACGTATTGAGGGCGTGGTTTATCGTACCTGCGTGTGTGTGGGGCTGTTTGCCACCTACCTACCTATGTCACCTATGTGGAGTTCGCCACTCTTGCTAGTGGCACCGAAGAGCGCACCGCCCTTCGTTGTTGTTTGAGAATTGGTGCAGCAGACTATTCGAAGAGGTGGAGCGCACCCTTCTGAAGATGGGCTCGTCTGGCACTTTTTGTAGTTCGACATCGAGAGCTCTTTTGAAGCTGTCTAACGAGACACCTCTTATGTCTCTTACTCGCCGCGGGAGTTTGTTGAAGAGACATGCTCCTCTATGTGTTAACCAGCCCTCTCGCAGAGAGCCCATAGCACCCCGATTTTTCGTCTTGGGGATATCGCATTCCCAGCCACTCCTATCACTGAACTTCATTGCTATTTGGGTATGTAGATTTGGTACAAAACCCTCTGCGATTTTCCACGTATATATTATTAACCCTTAATTAGCGGCTCACCACATAAGTCGAGTTAAATAAAGCTGGACTATGTGGCGGCGCTCGACATAACTCGAGTGGCAATTTCAGCACGTAATGTTGCTGAGAGAGAGAGACAAGTGGTGGCAGGAGAGTAGCGAGCGTATGACTGCTCCAGACCACCGCGGCGAACATACTGACACGAATCCCAGCTCCCTCCTCCCTCTCTCACTCGCTATATAAGGAATTATATCGGGAAAGTGGCTAATTACATGGTTTTTGCACTCGCGTTGCACGGTTATTGCAAGAAAACTAGCCATCATAAAAGGATCGTTATTGTGTCATTCGAAAGCTCTGTTTATGCCCTTTCAGGGATAGGTACTTGTTTTACGTTCTGGGTCTTATTTAGGCATGAAAATGATCACGTAAACAGCCCTATTTTGGCTAAAAACACCCCGCTGGGCGGTACATATAAATAAACCGCATAGGCCGCTCGTAAGGTGTTAAGTATCGTTCCCTTCTACGTTCCAACGAATACAGCTTTAGTGATTTTAAACGATCCCAATAGTGTAACTGTTTTACTGAGTTTATGTGTGAGGTGAAGTTCCTTTGTACACTTTCTAAGTCATTAATTTCACCTGCTTTGTATGGGGATGTTAATACGTTACAGTATTGTAGCCGCGGTAGCACCAGGGATTTGAAGAGTGTTATCATAGGCAATTCACCGCGAGTTTTAAATGTACATAGAATCCAACCTGTTAGCCGTTTCGCAGCTGCAACTTTGACCTGGTTATGTTCTTTGAATCCCATATGTTCAGACATTATCACCCCACAGTCTTTCACATTGTCTTTACGTTCTATTATGTGATTGGATTCTGTTATGTAACTTGTGTACTCTTTAACGAAATCCTCATCTCCGTATCGCATTAATTGAAATTTGTCTTCATTAAACTGCATATTATTTTTCCTGGTCCACTGGAACACCTTATTTATGTCCTCTTCCAGCTGGCCCGTGTCTTCCTGTGTCTTTACTATCATACTCAGTTTCGTGTCATCCGCACAGGAGGATACTGTACTGTGTCTTGTGTTGGCATCTATGTCACTTATTAGAATAAGGAAAAGCAGGGGCGCTAGTACTGTTCCTTGGGGAACTGAGCTTTTGACGTCTGAAGGCTCGGATGTTAATTGGCTTACTGCTACTGATTGTTTTCGGTTCACGAGGAAGTTGTATATCCACCTTCCGATTTTACCTGTTATCCCTTTTGCTTTAAGTTTGTGTTATATCAAATGTTTTAGCAAAATCGGTGTAGATGACGTCCACGTTTTTCTTTGCTTCTAGGGATTTAAGAATCCTGTCGTAGTGTTCCAATAGTTGCGAGAGACATGATCTTCCTGCTCTGAACCCATGTTGACCAGTGGTGTGTAGTTCATTTTTGTCCATAAATGGTGAGATTTTGCCTCGCAGGACTCGCTCAAAAATGTTAATGATGTGGGAAGTCAGGCCCCGCCAGTCTTATCAACCTGCATGTGTGTAAGGTGAAGTGGATGGGGCCTTCAGGCCGGATCAGTAGTGTACAGCTTAATTACAAATGATGCTATATTTTACACAACAGCTGAGAATATAATTATTAAGTTCAATGCAGCTATTACTGAAGACTAACAGTGGCCTTTGTTTTAATTTTACTTATAACCACTACTTTACTATAGTGCATTGATTGAGTAAATAAAGACTGAAATTCAATTGTTGTTTTACCATACCTGCATGTACTTCTCCCAAAATACATTACAGATGGTGTGACATGTTTCTGGTATTATTTGCCCTAGTGCCTGAGGAAATATCACGCTGAATTTCAATTCCTCATAGCTCATTCCAGTTATCAGGAATCTTAACGTGGCTGCTAACCACTCACAGAGTGTAATTGATGGCTTCATTAATGTTTCCTCTTTTTGGATTAATGAGGTTACCCTTCCAAGTAATTCGAAAAATGTAGCTTCACTCATTCTCAGGTAATTGTACCTGTCATCTGGCTCCCCTGTCAATTAATTTATACGCACAGTATGCAACAAGTTGTGTGTGTGTGAGTCAGGGTTTCCTTCAAACCCTTCTCTGTTTATGCATATTCTTTATCTTTAATTCGACACATGCTACATAACACATAGCCAATGTCTGCAGCTCTGTGTCTCGGACGATCACACTCATATCTCAACGACAGCTGGAGCAGGACTGACTCTTTTTACACAGGCCGCCTGAACAGTGTGTGCACTTGTTCGGTCCTTGAAGCTCCGCCCCCATTCCGGTGACCAGAAGGCCAAACCCTACGTGTATGGGGGCCTTAACAGGTGATATAATATACTATGACTTATGACTTGAGTTAAGCCCAATTATACTAAACTTTTTAATTAACACATATGTCGTACCATTCTATCTTTATATATTGATGCATAATTTCAATAAACAAAATTAAAATATTGTTCCAACTAAAAACTAAAACAAATGAGGTTCTTGATAATTAGACAACATTCAGTTAAAGACAATGCATATATTGGAATAAAGTGGAATTATAAAATACCATGTAAAAGGAAATTTGCACAATGAGGCCATCCATGATCAAAGGTGGAGACGGAAAGTAATTTGAACGATTCAAAACTTAGGACCCCATACTAAGACCACATGCTATATGTTGTGACTGTGTAGGACCACAGCCTATATGTTGTGACAATGTAGGACCACATACAATATGTTTTGACAGTGTAGGACCACAGCCTATATGTTGTGACAATGTAGGACCACATACTATATGTTGTGACAATATAGGACCACATACTATATGTTGTGACTGTGTAGGACCACAGCCTATATGTTGTGACAATGTAGGACCACATACTATATGTTGTGACAATGTAGGACCACATACAATATGTTGTGACAGTGTAGGACCACATACAATATGTTGTGACAGTGTAGGACCACATACAATATGTTGTGACAGTGTAGGACCACATACTATATGTTGTGACAGTGTAGGACCACATACTATATGTTGTGACATAGACAATGTAGGACCACATACTATATGTTGTGACAGTGTAGGACCACATACAATATGTTGTGACAGTGTAGGACCACATACTATATGTTGTGACAGTGTTGGACCACATCCTATATGTTGTGACAGTGTAGGACCACACACTATATGTTGTGACAGTGTAGGACCACATCCTATATGTTGTGACAGTGTAGGACCACATACTATATGTTGTGACAGTGTAGGACCACATACTATATGTTGTGACAGTGTAGGACCACATACTATATGTTGTGACAGTGTAGGACCACATACTATATGTTGTAACAGTGTAGGACCACATACTATATGTTGTGATAGTGTAGGACCACATACTATATGTTGTAACAGTGTAGGACCACATACTATATGTTGTAACAGTGTAGGACCACATCCTTTATGTTGTGATAGTGTAGGACCACATACTATATGTTGTAACAGTGTAGGACCACATACTATATGTTGTGATAGTGTAGGACCACATACTATATGTTGTGACAGTGTAGGACCACACACTATATGTTTTGACAATGTAGGACCACATACTATATGTTGTGACAGTGTAGTACCACATACTATATGTTGTGACAGTGTAGGACCACACACTATATGTTGTGACAATGTAGGACCACATACTATATGTTGTGACAGTGTAGTACCACATACTATATGTTGTGACAGTGTAGTACCACATACTATATGATGTGACAGTGTAGGTCCACATACTATATGTTGTGACAGTGGAGGATCCAACTTTTGATCTCTTTGGTTTGGACTACAACCACACTAATCCCGATATCTTATGAGATGTGTAGACTATATAACTGCAGTGATAATTGCAAGTGACTCCGATAAAACAATATTGCATTGTACGCATGCCCTCTTCGCAGATACTAATATATTGTTCTTGTTTCTATATTATAGAAACAAAAACAATATATTAGTATCTGCGAAGAGGGCATGCGTACAATGCAATATAGTTTTATCGGAGTCACTTGCAATTATCACTGCAGTTATATAGACTACACACCTCATAAGATATCGGGATTAGTGTGGTTGTAGTCCAAACCAAAGAGATCAAAAGTTGGATCCTCCACTGTCACAACATATAGTATGTGGACCTACACTGTCACATCATATAGTATGTGGACCTACACTGTCACAACATATAGTATGTGGACCTACACTGTCACAACATATAGTATGTGGACCTACACTGTCACAACATATAGTATGTGGACCTACACTGTCACATCATATAGTATGTGGACCTACACTGTCACAACATATAGTATGTGGACCTACACTGTCACAACATATAGTATGTGGACCTACACTGTCACAACATATAGTGTGTGGTACTACACTGTCACAACATATAGTATGTGGTCCTACATTTTCACAACATATAGTATGTGGTCCTACACTGTCACAACATATAGTATGTGGTACTATATATTAATGATACGAAAGGCTTTCCTTTCTACTTTATCTAGGAGTGCGGTGTGAGAGGATCCTCCCCACACATGTGAACAATACTCAATACAAGGACGCACTGTGCCCCTGTACAGAGCAGGAAGCTGCGCAGGGGTAAAGAACCCCTTGAGGCGGTTGAGCACACCCAGCTTCTGGGAGGCTGCCTTAGCGAGACTGGTAATATGGTCTTTCCAAGTGAGAGCAGAAGGAAAAGAGACACCGAGAACATTGAGGGATGATGAAGGGTTGATTTTTGTAATGTTGCAGAATAAGGGATAATCCTCTGGAGGTTCCTGACGGGTAGTAAGATGGATAAATTGAGTTTTGGAAGCATTAAATGCAACAAGGTTTTCTCTACCCCAATTGAACATATTAGCTAGATCAGAAGATAAGCATTTTATGGATTTTTATCGCGTACATATATACATATTATGTAATCCCTCTAAAATGTTAAATATAGTTAATGTACCGCATTTGTCTAAAAGGACGATATCAGGATAATATACAGTACAGTATATTTAATTGTCGGAACAGGACCCATCGATATATTTGTGTCCTTTAGGTTTTTCATATATATTTACTTCATTGCTATATATTTCATTACCATCGCTAATCCAATATGTAAGATATGTTAACACTATAGTTGTCTAAAACATCTCTCTCTCTCTCTCTCTCTCTAAATATATATATATATATATATATATATATATATATATATATATATATATATAATCTGGTATCTGGCCAAAAACATCTCCAACAACTTTTCTTCCTCGTCTTTCCCTCTCCTTTTCCACTCTGATGGCACAACCATCACTTCTTCCTCTAACTAAGCTGAACTCTTTGCTCAAACTTTTGCCAGAAACTCTACCTTAGATGATTCGAGTGCTATTCCTCCCTCTCCACCCCCCTCTCTCCTATGTATGCCTATTATCCTAATCTCTTCTAAAGATGTACTTTCTACCCTCTCTGGGCTTAATACTAAGAAGGCATACGGTCAGGACGGTGTTCCTCCTGTTGTACTTAAAAACTGTGCTTCCGTGCTGACCCCCTGCCTAGGCAAACTCTTTCGTCTCTGTCTCTCCTCTAACGTCTTTCCTTCTTGCTGGAAGTTTGCTCTCATTCAACCTATCCCAAAGAAGGGTGACCGCTCTCTACCCTCCAACTATCGTCCAATTGCTCTCATATCTTGTATCTCTAAAGTTTTTGAAACTATTCTTGCTTCCAAATTTCTTAAGCATTTTTGTTCTCATAATCTGCTCTCAGATTGCCAGTATGGCTTCCTTAAGGGTCGCTCTACTGGTGATCTTCTTTCATATCTTACTAACTCCTGGTCATTCAACTTTCGGGACTTCGGTGAGACTGTTTCTGTTGCACTAGACATATCGAAGGCCTTCGATAGAGTCTGGCACAATCTTTAATTTCCAAACTGCCCTCCTTCAGTTTCTGTCCCTCCATCTGTGCCTTTGTCTCTAATTTCCTTTCCGGCCGTTCCATAGCTGCGGTTGTGGATGGCCATCGCTCATTTCCTCATCCTATCAACTTTGGTGTTCCTCAGGGTTCTGTCCTATCTCCTATTCTCTTTCTAATTTTCATAAATGATCTTCTCAACTGTACATCCAGTCCCATCCATTCATATGCAAATGACTCTACTTTACACCACTCAATTAGTTTTCCAGAACGCCCCAGCCAGCAATCCCTCAAAAGTAAACGTAATGAAGCCATAAAATGCTTATCTTCTGATCTAGCTAATATGTTCAATTGGGGTAGAGAAAACCTTGTTGCATTTAATGCTTCCAAAACTCAATTTATCCATCTTACTACCCATCAGGAACCTCCAGAGGATTATCCCTTATTCTGCAACATTACAAAAATCAACCCTTCATCTTCCCTCAATGTTCTCTGTGTCTCTTTTCCTTCTGCTCTCACTTGGAAAGACCATATTACCAGTCTCGCTAAGGCAGCCTCCCAGAAGCTGGGTGTGCTCAACCGCCTCAAGGGGTTCTTTACCCCTGCACAGCTTCCTGCTCTGTACAGGGGCACAGTGCATCCTTGTATTGAGTATTGTTCACATGTGTGGGGAGGATCCTCTCACACCGCACTCCTAGATAAAGTAGAAAGGAAAGCCTTTCGTATCATTAACTCCCATCCACTCACCAACTCTCTGCAATCTCTCTCTCTTCGCCGCAATGTTGCATCTCTCTCGCTATTCTATCGCTACTACAATAATCAGTGTTCCTCGGAGCTTTCCCAGTGTATACCACCTCCTCTACGTAGGGTATGTAGTACCCGCCTTGCAACACAATCCCACCCCTACTCTGTGCAACGCTCCAACCCAAGAGTGAAACGTTATTCTCAGACTTTCTTCTATTCAACTGATGAGCTCTGGAACTCTCTCCCAGAATCAGTCTTTCCCTCTTCCTATGACTTAAATTGCTTCAAACTCCGTGTGTCCAGGCATTTGGGCTCGAACGTCCCTTGATTTCGGCACTGTCACTCTTTGAAATCTGGGGGGAGGCACTCGCTGCAGGCAGTTATGCCTTTTGTCTCCCGCATTCACATAGAAAAAAAAAATATACCGGTATATATATATATATATATATATATATATATATATATATATATATATATATATACATATATATATATATATATATATATATTTATATATATATATATATATATATATATATATATATATCATATGTTCCATTCTTTCTTTATCAAATCGACCTATCTAATTGACAGTCTGAGGAAGTCTGGCTCCAGGACATTCAATGGTACGCTCCATCAAACACGACGTCCTCTCTTCTCTCTCACAGTTCGTCCTTGAACATATTTATTTTATTATTATTTATATTTTTATTTTTCAAACTGGCCGGAGAATATAAAAATATTTTATTTAGGTGGCAAGTGAACAAGAACCACAATTGCCAAGTTTTAGTTTAATGCATAAGGCAACAAATATATACCTTGGAAGATGTTGAATCTCTATTCTTCATTAACAGTATAATAAGGTAGTACGATATAGCTAAACAAGGTATGCCAATCACTCTCCCAGGTAATGTCATCCCATGTTTAAAACTGCCTGCCTACCTGTCTCCCACCTAATACCATTCTCACTCGTATGTTACTCAATGTCATCGTTCTACCTGACTTTCAGTGAAACTCTTCGTATCTGCTCTTCCAACTCACTGTCGTACACTCTCGTGGTTATTATCTAGTTCTCTATATGTTCCTCATAACCGAACCACCTCAAGATTATCCTTAGTACATTCTTCAGCACATGTACTTGTACAGATCCTGGAATATGGGTCCTACGACTTGTGTAAGAAATGGAATACTTTCTCCAAGTAGGATTTCCTTTCTTCATAATATATATAGAACAATGTTAAGTATTCATAATCACGCCGTGGTAGAGCTGAGTATAGAATGGACACTCGTCCTGACTGTCGGAGGTTGTAGCCCATCTGAGAGTATTGAAATAAACACACACACACACACATACATTATATATATATATATATATATATATATATATAACATAAGAACATAAGAACATAAGACAATGGGAGTCTGCAAAAAGCCGATCGGCCCATACAAGGCAGATCCCTGTCACACCCAACCCTAATTACAAGGCCCAATTATAGACCCATCTCACTAATACCTTGAGTACTGACCCCACCAAAACGGTCAGAGATTAACACAAGATTACGGGGGTCTGCTGAGCGCCGATTGGCCCACACCTGGTAGATCCCCCTCACACCCAACCAATCTCGTCCATATGCCTATCTAATTTTATCTTAAAGCTCCCTATCGTTCTTGATCACACTATATCACTTGGTAGCCTATTCCACCCATCTACAACTCTGTTACCAAACCAATATTTGCCTATATCTTTTCTGAAACAAAATGTATCTAATTTGAAACCATTTGTACGAGTTATTTCGCTATCACTGAGCTTTAGTACATTTTTCATGTCTCCTTTATTAATTCCACTAACCCACTTGAATACCTCTATCATGTCACCTCTAACTCTGCGTCTCTCTAACGAATGTAAGCCTAATTTCTTCAACCTTTCTTCATACGGAAGATTTCTAATATTATGGATCATTTTTGTCATTCTATGTTGTACTCTCTCCAATGAATCTATGTCCATTCTGTAATAAGGACACCAAAATTGAACAGCATAATCCATATGGGGTCTCACTAATGACAAGTAAAGTTTTAAGATAACATCAGCAGTTCTGTTACTCACACTCCTAGATATGAACCCGAGAATCCTATTTGCCTTGTTACGAACGCTTATACATTGTTGTCTAGGCTTCAAATCATTGCTAACAAACACACCTAGATCTTTCTCACAGTCTGAGTTTTTTAATTCCATATTAGCTAGTTTATATTTAAAATTGGTATGCATCTTCCCTATCTTTAATACCTTGCATTTGTTAATGTTAAACTTCATCTGCCATTTTACTGACCATTCGTGTAAGGTATCTAGATCCCTTTGCAGACACTCTTTATCTCTAACTGAATCAATTTTTCTCCCCATTTTGGTATCGTCTGCAAATTTACTTATCCTACTAGTTATACCTAAATCAAGGTCATTTATGTATAATAAACAACAGAGGACCTAATACAGATCCCTGGGGGACACCACTCTTGACTGATCCCCATTCTGACTTAGTACCATTTATGCGGACTCTCTGCTTCCTACCAATTAGCCATGACCTAATCCATCCTAACAACGCCCCACATATTCCATGTGCCTCAACCTTTCTCATCAATCTCTCATGAGGGACTCTGTCGAAAGCTTTACTGAAATCTAAATATATAATATCATATGACTTGTCATTATCTACTGCTTCATATACCTCTGAGAAAAAACTAAGCAAATTAGTAAGGCAAGAACGTCCCTGAGTGAATCCATGCTGAGAAGAATTGATTAAGTTAAATGTTTCTAAGTGGTTTCTCATTTTCCTAGCAATAATTGACTCTAGTAGCTTTCCTATGATTGAAGTGAGACTAATGGGACGGTAATTGGATGCTATTGATTTATCACCTTTTTTGAAAATCGGAACTACATTTGCAAGCTTCCAAGCTTCTGAAACTATACCTGTTTCTAATGAATTGTTAAAAAGAAATGTTAATGGGTAACTTAACTCATCTCTGCATTCTTTTAATACTCTAGCATATACCTCATCGGGACCAGGCGATTTCTGAGGTTTCAGTCTGTCAATTTCCTTAATCACATCATTTCTACTTATAGTAACCGTACTTAACCTATTTTCTATACTATCGCTATATACCTTACGGACTTCTGGAATCTGTGCCAAATTTTCATTAGTGAAAACGGAGAGAAACTGACTATATAATGTACTGCACATTTCTAAATAATGTTCTGTCATTTCTCCTATCGAAGTTTTAAGGGGGCATATTTTATCTCTAACTTTAGATTTATATAGCTGGTAAAAAGCCTTAGGGTTATTTTTTGAGTCATTGGCTATCCTGATTTCATAATTTATTTTGTCTGTCCTTATACCTTTTTTAACCTCTCTTGATAGATTCTGATAGTAAGCAAGTAGGTGAATTTCGCCTTTCTTAATTTTTCGATATATTCCTCTCTTTTTTTCCTAGAAGGTCTAATAGTCTATTATTCATCCATTTGGTTTTGTGTTGATCTAAATTTTCTTTTGGGGATATATTTATTTTGCGCATTGTGGAGTGAAGAAATAAAATGATTATATGTAGCTGTCAAATTATCCTGAGTTAAGACAGGTATCTGAGAGAGAGTATGATCATTAGCGCACCTGTGTCCACTTAAACTTATATATATATATATATATATATATATATATATATTATACTGTATATACTAAATACAAAGCTAGAAAAAGTATCTAAATTTTGTTTATTCAACAGTATATGAACCTAAGAATCTACCATAGCCTTACATAAAAATATCATCAGCTTTTTATCACAACAAAAACACCTGAAACATTGTAGGATTTTGGGGAACAATATATTGAAAAATGGATGAGGAATGCGAAAGACAAAATGTATATATCAAGATTAAAAGAAAGTGACAAACATATTTGTGTAATATATGTACACATAATATAAACCAATTAATGTTGATTACAGTTTTATACAGTAAATATTTGTTAAGCGAAAGAAAGTAAATAAACAGAAAGTCATTAGGCGTAATGTGTAAATGACAGTAAGGTAACATAATACCTGTTATATACTTCAATTATCAAATTGTATTTGAACAATTATCGACAACCATTGTTTTTCACAGTCTCAAATGCTGAATGTTAGTGGGTGCGGCAATTTTGTTGAAGTTCAGTAGTTGTAATTCCAGTACAGCTCGATATAAATATTAGTGGGTTAAGACCTTCTCAACCATTATGTGCAATTAACCAAAATAAGCATACTCGTTATCAATATATTTCAATTATTATGGTGAGCTGGTCTTATGAAAATTATATACATAATTCAAAATATAGTTATATTAAGGTGTTGTCTTGCTCACAACGGGAGTGTTGTCTTGCTCAACATCGATTTATGAATTATTTTGGATGTATTATTAGTGGTAGAATTAAACGGATGTCCTATAAACTTGGCGTATACTTTTTATACTTTTTACATAGTTTGTTCCGTTTCTATACTGCATAGTATACTGCAGATGAAAATAGCCTCTATCATGACTTCCTTCCTAACATTGCAATAGTCAGATGTAAACACCATGAACCTGGACACAGATTGGACGAGAGGGTAGTAGTATGTATTCAGCAAGCAGTGAGCTTCTGGTCGATACACGGGTTCACTGCCGGATGGACGAATATTTTGAAGCGGTATGAAAGAATGATTGAATATGGATATGAGTATTATCCAACTAAAATAGTTGATAAAGAAACATTGTATACCGTGGAGGAGAGATAGAGAGAGAGAGAATATGAGACGAGGATGAGTGAATCAACTGCACTCCCGTTGACAAAGGGACACTCGGGGTACCAATTTAAAGGTGGGGCTACTGAGAGGAGTCCGAAAAATAGTCATAGAATTATTGGGGAGCTAAGTCAACCATTCTCCCCTCCCCAAAAGGCACCACGGTCCCCTCCAGGCAGTTCATGGATTTTTCTAATACTATTGCACGGATGACCATATTGTTGGTGCCTATTTTCCTTGGGGCATTATGCATGCCTCCATTTATAACTACTCGTTGCTTACGCCCAATAAACCAATTCTCAATCCATCTGAGAACACACATTTTTATGCCCGAGCTTTAAAGTTTATCAAGAAACGCTTGTGGGGGACTTTGGAAATCAAGGTAAACAATGTCGATGGCTGTTCTTTCGTCATACATATTAATAGTATTGTTTCGGAAACCATGCAGTGATTTGTTTATAATTTTATTTTCTACTAAATGGTTTACAAGTTTATATCTGATGATTGTTTCGAGCAATTTACATATGATTGAAATAAAGCCATTTGGACGATAGCTGCAAGGTTGCCATGTTTAAGGACATAAGTTACATTTCCTAATTTGAATTAAGTGGCTACAATAACACTATGCGTTATATTGATAAAAAAGTAATGTTAATAGTTTTTATATCTAGTCTCTTAATTTTTAAGACTTTTAGATAAACAATACCGGGTCCAGGGGTATTATTAGACTTTACTTTCTTGATGCTGCTTATTACATTTACTTCCGTAATTACGATATCACTTACAATGTCATTGTTGTGTATTAAACATGGATTGGCAAGTGGAATCGAGTTAAAATCTTGTGTAAAAATTGATTCAAAATGGTTATTGAGACTATCACTAATTTGGACTTAATCATCAACAAGATCTTAATTTTCATTATTTAGTCGTCTGATTTAAGAAGTGTTCATGTTTACTTCTAATAAATCCATAACATTATTTTGGGTTTGATTTGCTTAAGTTTGCAATACGTCTTTCCACATGTGTATTAATACGTTTAAAAAGTTGTTTGCTTTTTGTCGAAGGGTAAGATAGCTTATCCTGGCTGGTCCGTTGTTTATTCTACTGACAGTCTTATTAATACTTAAAATTATCGGCTATAGAGTTGATCTGTGCCGGTCACATACTGTACAGTACACACTGTAAAATGTATGGAACTTTTGTATATTGATTATTAGAACATATTAAAACACTGCATACCCCGGTGGTGATGGGCTGGTCTATCAAACTGAGAACTGAGCGATCTCTGCCATACCCATAGCTTACTCTGACTGCTCCTTTTACTTATATATTTTCTAGATTTCAAGTGACGGCGTCTCTTCCGTGGATTGACCTCACAATCTACCAAGATTGGAAGCCAAAGCGTCACATTTCTCCTTTGCCCCTCAACTTTCTCTTCATAATTGTTGAGGGGCACAGGGCCCTGGGTGGGGTTTTGGTTTTCCCGGGCGTTTCCGCACCCTCCTCAGCTTCCCGCCATGGAGTGGCTTCGGTCACCCAGGCTTTATTGTGGTAGGCAGGGAGGGTTCTGTGGGGCCGCTTGGTTATGGCCTTGGCCTTGCTCGGGGCCTTGGGGCTGTTCGGCCAGGCAGTCTGGGGAACAACAACAACACTGCATACCCCATATTGGCAAAGTGTACAGTATGTGATATTGTGTGTGTTCATAAGGGGATTAGGAGGGGGTGGGGGGAGTAAACAATTGCAATTTGACGTAATATTGTTATAATAATTATGATATGAAAAGTGATTTCAAAAGCATCATCAATGTCGGAGTATTTAATTAGGGACTCTCTGTTTGTATGTATAGTCACGAGCATAAATGCTGGGACATCAACCAGATAACGTCAACTCCTTCATCACGAGAGGTTTATTATAAGCTGAATAAAATCGTCTGACGGTAGGTAGAATGAAATCAAGACATTATTGTGAGTTTGAATATAAAGTATAGCAATAACTTTGGAGACGAAGGGGCGAACATTATCTGGTTGGTGTCGCAGTATTTATGCTCGTGATTGTACCTGTATGTATTTTACGTATTTACTAAAGTATTGTCTGGAATTCTGGCAAGCTAGGTATACTGTATGTACTGTTGACACTTAGCAAGCATATTAAATGTTAGAGCAAGAGGCTGAATATTTTATGAAGGCTGCATCTGAGGCACTATATCCGACTTTACAAATGTACTGTACAGTCAAGAGCATAAGTGACGAGGCCCCCATTTGAATCAGTTTCGAGAGCCAACGAGACAATACAATGCTTTAATATAGCCCAGCTGATTCAGATCTTGGCTTTAAAGGTTCAAAGATTCAAACTCGTGTAATGTTATATATGTTGAGAACTGTACAACGTCAAATCGGTAACCTTCTATCCTGAAAGTGTGTCGGACTCTTCCCCATTGTTGTTGCCGAGTACAATAATGTCAGTTACTAATTTGATACCATTAATACAGACGTCTTGAAATGTCAAAACTAATGGGTAGCCCATTAAATTTGATATGTCAACATGTGGGAGAAACGGATATAGAAACACGACATACCCCCTTTAACAGTGTCCCATCCCATTATTTCCTCTGCCTTTAGTTTTTCTTCCTCCTCGGTGTAATGGCCAAACAACCAAGGTGAAACTACACTTGTGGTCGGAGTCACCGATTATTATATAAGGGTGTATTAAAAAAACGCTTACAGACTTCAAGTGCTAAGTACCGAATAAAAAATCAAGTTCACTTTATTCTATAACAAAATAACAAACAATTAATCATTAATGATTTAAAGGATATAAAGTAAAATATTCAGTGTCGTCCAAGCATGTGTTATAATCCGAACACTGGCATTGGTCTCCCCTTTCATGCTAGACTTGGGCATCAGCATTATACCCCGTGACCAGAGTTGCACATGTTACATATTTGTTTACGCTAATCTGTCATATAATTATTATTTTTCTGCTAACTACATAATATCATCACCATATTCTAAGATACTTTGATTTCGTAATTTGTAATTTGTGAATAGGTAAACCTATACTTTCCCTTCAGTTAAGTCCATATTAAACATGTTAATCATGTATCAATTATTGAGTGCTTAATTTGTAACCCTGTTTTGCTAGATCTCTAAATAAGCATATATATATCTCATTAATAAAACTTTTGGGGGGGAAAATGTGATACGATACTATATGTTAATTTTCCATTATACAATGTGTTCGTTATAGTCTGTAACAGTTATTTCAATACACCCTTATATATATATATATATATATATATATATATATATATATATATATAGAGAGAGAGAGAGAGAGAGAGTATTTTAATTTTATTTTATTATTTTTTTGTTTTTATTTGATTATGCTAGAATCACTTTATTTCCAGCTGATGGTAAATTGCTATGTTACTGAATTGGTTACTCGGTTACGGTATTACGTAGATTTTGAAGCGAAATGTGGGTTTAATTATGAAAACTTGGCAATAATACGACGCAGAGACATAGTAGATTCATAGCCGAAATAAAACTGTCTTTAGATGGTTCTTTTGTCACAATATAAACCTATTATCCTAGAGCAATATTCAAGAGGGGTATACATATATTGCATGCACCAGAACCTGAATACCCAACCTTTTGATAATACAATATGTGAAAACAATATAGTTTATTGGTGTCCGTTAACCCCTTCAGTACCAGTGACGTCCTTGGCATTATATTCCGGCAACTATTGCCCGATTTTATTCAGCTTTGGAAGGACGTATCCCCATGCAAGCGCTACAGAATATCTCAATTAATCCTTTTAGCTACCGAACATTCATCCTAAGCTTCATAAAATCGCCTAAATCTAGCTGAAATCAAATAAAAAGACGGCGCTGATACAGAAGGGGTTACACTTTCTCTCCTCCTTCCCTCCCCTGCTGTTGTAGTCTCTTCCATTGTTACCTCCCTTAAATCATTATATACTGCACTGCCAACACCTAGCGAAATATAGAAACAATGCCATAGATAAGGTCGATGAATAAATTATATGGATGTTCAAAAAATATGATTACTCAAATAATTGCCAAATGCAAAAATATACAATACATCGTAAGGTAAATATACATAAAACAAAGTAAAGGATTTAGTGTTATGATTATTATGTAATTGATAGCTTCATTATATAATTAGTGTTATTATAATAATAAATGTGTATGTATATACTGTATATTGTGACATTTGTGTGTTATTGTATGAATGAATGTGTGTATATGTATGTATGTAGGTATATGTACATGCATGTGTGTGTATTGTGTGTATGTATATGTATGTATGTGTATATACAGTATGTATGTATATACTGTATATGTATATATGTGTGTATGGATGTATGTATGTGTGTGTATATGTAGGCATGTTCTTATGTATTAAACTGGAGTGGGAGGGTCATTCTATGACATTAAGGAAAGTAGCAGGATTATAACAAACCCGCGCTAAGCCTAAGCCCAGCTTAGCTAAGGGTCCTTCTTAAACAGTTAGGGACAACTGGTGTGCTAACAAGTATAGAGATACAAACTTACTAAATGTTGTTTTTATGTTTGTGTTTATATTGTACATGTATAATATGAGTAGGGTAAAAGACTGTTTTACCACCTTTGCCCTTTTGAGACGTGTAATTATGTATTCCCATGTATTTATTCTTTCTCAATAAAGAATCAAATCAAATCAAATCCCTGACCCTCCGAGCTTGTATAAACCAGGGCTACACCGAGGCCCTGAGGTAAATGAGTTTGGAACAGTGTGCGAAAAACGGAATTTGAAGGTAAATACGGGGAAGAGCAAGGTTATGGTCTTCGAAAGGGGTGAAGTCACAGAGTGTGAGGTGAAGCTGAACGGTCAGGCTATGGAGATCGTCAACTCTTTTAAGTATCAGGGCAGTGTGTTGAGTAAAGATGGGACTATGGATGAAGAGGTGCGGGAGAGGGTACAACAGGGGAAGAGGGTTGTAGGAACGCTAAAAGCAGTAACAAGAAATAGGGTGGTCAGTATGGAAGTGAAGAAGTCCTTGCATGACAGTGTGGTAATCCCGACACTGACTTACGGAAGCGAAGCATGGACGTTGGTTGAGAGACTCAGACCAAGAGTGAGAGCAGTGGAAATGAATTACTTAAGGAGTGCGTGCGGAGTTACATGGAGGGATAGACAGACTAATGAGGAAGTAAGAAGGAGGTGTGGTGTGGAGGTAGATGTGCTGGAAAGTGTGAAAAGGAACAACTTGAGATGGTTCGGCCATATGGAACGTATGGAAAGCGAGAGAATGACTAAGAGGGTGTATGAGAGCGAGGTGGAGGGACAGAGGGGGAGAGGTAGACCGAATATGAGGTGGAAGGATGGAGTGAGGAAGTACATGAACGAAGGTGGTGCTGGATGGGGGGAGGGGCGTCGACTGACTGGGGACAGAGGTGCATGGGGCGGTTCGTTCGTGGCCACCCCTTCGGGGATCACGGCGTCAGGCAATAGATAGATAGATAGACACCGAGGCCACCGAGAGTACCAGGTCGCACGGATGGGACCTTTAACCCTTAATTAGCGGCTCACCACATAAGTCGTATTTAATAAAGCTGGAATATGTGGCGGCGCTCGACATAGGTCGAGTGGCAATTTCAGCACGTAATGTTGCTGAGAGAGAGAGACAAGTGGTGGCAGGAGACTAGCGAGCGTATGACTGCTCCAGACCACCGCGGCGAACCTACTGACACGAATCTCAGCTCCCTCCTCCCTCTCTCACTCGCTACATACTGAATTATATGGGGAAAGTACCGAATTACATGCTTTTTGCACTCGCGTTGCACGGTTATTGCAAGAAAACTAGCCATCATAAAAGGATCGTTATGGTGTTATTCGAAAGCTCTGTTTATGCCCTTTCAGGGATAGGTACTTGTTTTACGGTCTGGGTCTTATTTAGGCATGAAAATGATCACGTAAACAGCCCTATTTTGGCTAAAAACACCCCGCTGGGCGGTACATATAAATAAACCGCATAGGCCGCTCGCAAGGTGTTAAATTCTGTGACGTAGGCAAAGGTAGGGCTAATTTTTTCGCACTACCCTCACAGGTCAGTATACATTTGAGTGAGATAGGGGGAAGATCGCACTGGGTTTCCAAATTATTTCCCCCTTCTAAATACTTTATAAGTATATTAAAACTAAGCTTACCCATCATTGACAAGAAGGTCGATAATTTTAAGGAATTTTGAAGAAATTAACTATGAAGAAGTAAAAACAGATGAGGAAATTGATTTTGGTTTGTCATACGAATGTTGAAGTTTGTAAGGAGGATATATAGATAGATTGATAGATAGATATAGTTAAATATATAGATACTATAGATAGTTAAACACAGAGTGAGAGTGTGTGTGTGTGTGTGTGTGTGTGTGTGTGTGTGTACTGTATATGTGTGAGTAGTGCGTGTGTGTGGTGAGGAGTGCGTGTGTCCTTGTGTGTGTGTGTGTGTGTTGGAGAAATTACAAATTATTGCATAACATAACTGAAGATGGATTACATACTAACAGGAAAATTTCAAACAGACCATTTGGAAGCAAGATTTGGTCACTATCGGCAGTTAGCAGGAGGAAATTACAATATTTCTGTACGCCAAATATATGAGTGTGAAAAGAATATACGGATGATGTCAGTGTTAAAACTAAGTTTACCCATACTCGACAAGAAGGTCATTTTAAGGAATTTTTAAGAAATTAACTATGAAGAAGTAAAAACAGATGAGGAAATTTATTTTGGTTTATGTCATACGAATGTTGAAGTTTGTAAGGAGGATATTGATAGGTGTAAAGACATCATCCCCAGTGATAGTTTATTTAGCTGGCTATTGCTGTTACTCTGTGATAAAGAAAATTAAATGTAATGCATATACACAAATTATTACGTGTTCAGATAGTGGTGAAGACATCCCTGAAAATCTAAGTTACATTGCTGGAATTAGTAGAGGTTCCCTCATTTACCCAAATAGTGTGACAGCCATAACATGGTCATGTATAACTATATTGTTATTAACAAACTTGTTAAACTTCCTGCCTTTCGAAATGCTACTAGCCAAAGAAATATAGCAACACAGCTCACAGTTACGGCTTTAGCAGATGCTGATCTCCTGTTCCCTAGTGATATGTGTGAAAATGGTCATAACACCGATAAAATAGAAAGTATGGTGGTATATGCTTCTACAAATGCAATATTAAATAATTACTTTGCTAAAGAAAATAACATCCCAGCAGCTACCAGAGCTAATAAGAATGTAGGTATGAAGAGAAAGTTTCAAACCCTAGACAAATAGAATATATGTGTACTGTATTTGTGACGTTAACCACTCCGTTAGAACCGCATGGCTTGTCCTACAGTGACTCGCTAGGATCGCCAGGGCAGTGGATGTGGCCACAGTTGATGTATTATTGTGTGCTTTATTTCATATGAAAGCTCATGTCATGGGCAGTCCAGAAAGGCTCTTTGTTTTCGCCCATGTCAAGGCTTTATATATTTAATTGCAAAGTATATGTTTTATCATTAAGTAGTAATGATAGGATTTGAGAGAGAGAGAGAGAGTAGAACAGAGTGAGAGGAGGCGCGTAGTGTTTTTGCCATGCGCGATGACGTCACGGCTGGCTGGCCTCTTGGGTATTGGTTGGAGGAGTTTTTTACCATGCTTGGTGACGTCATGTTTGGCTGGCTTCTTTGCCATTGGCTGAAGGAATTGTTACCGCTTTGTCTACGCGGTGCGAGCTAGTGCTAGTATATATACAGCTCTCTTGCTACTCTCTCTCTCAGATCTGGTTTTTAGAACGCATCCCTCTTATTCCTTTGATACCTTTCCCCCCACTGCACCTGAGAACCTTTTCCTCTGCCTATCTCTCTCATTTTCCATATCTTTCACCACCTTTTATTAATATTATACCCCATCTGGTTAACTCTGCATAATCAGCTTCATGCTGGCCAGTTGTATTGTGCGTTAAGGTCTTATATAACCCATGTTTTTTTTTTTTTTTTTTTTTTTTTTTTAAGAGACAATGAACGGAGGAAGGAAAAACACAGATAAAACAAAAAGGTCCATGTGCCTAAAGGCATCCTCCATTCATAAAATGTTTGTTAGTTGTTAAGATAAGTTGATCACGAAGCATTGGTTGGCATTCATATTGTTCAGTACTGCTTCCTGTAATTATTAGTGTTCTGCCGGATTAGATAATGGTAGACTAGGAGTCTGATACTATAAGGTATTGTTTCCGATGGGTGCTGGCTTTAGTTAAAAGCTGCACGACATACCTGAGAACTGGAGTTGATTGGGTAAATTCTAGTCTGTGTGCCATTGAGAGTAGAGCATGCACGAATGAGGGCTTTTTGCCTATACCATTCTGCACTGTTCTAAGCTCATTGTTTGTCTTTGAGGTACGCCAGGAGAATGCTTAATACTTCGGTATTAAGGTTTCTCAAGAGAGCTACCCTTCACTCTAACGTAATACTTGACGCACAGACTTGAGATTTGCACTAGGCTATGCGGCATGCCATGCGCACCAGTATCTCGTATCATTGACTCTAGCTAGACTTTATCAGTCACAGTAGACATTAAGTATATTAAACCAATTACTCTTTTTATGCATACCCGTTTATGATTACACAAGCATTTCACAGCCTAGTTTGATGTATTGAGACACAAACGACTTAGGCTCTTTTTGTTGATAGGAATACTGCATTGTCGTGGCGATTATTATTATTGTTGTGGCGTTTAGAATATTCTTGGCTCCGACTGCATTATATCTCCTGCCTTTTTGTGTGCATAGCCTGCACGAGCATTGTTCCGCTGCCTGCCTTTTTGGGTTTCATTTCCGATTCGAGCGTCTTGATAGCATCTAACATTTAAAGAAGATTCCTTGTTGGTGTTGAAGGACTTTAGTGCACTTTCTTTCATGCAGGAGTGCCTGACATTTATTGATTAAAGGGTTAAAGTAACGTAAGCTGTAACTTCTCTTACCACCTTACTTTGCATACCATAACCAAGCACCTTCGGTTATAGGTAGTAATAGGCTGTTTTCACATAACATTAAGCCTAGAGTAGACGCACATTTATTGAGAGTTTAATAACCTATTATTGCATATAGAACTCTGGAGAGTATTTGTGTTCTTTGTTCACTGGGAATATACATCAGAGGTTGGATCTAGCGCTTTCCGTTGTAGCATTTATGCCATTACTAGTCCAATGAATAAGAACCCTGATATACTTAAACCTCAGTCGTAACAAATGGCGACCTTACCTGGGATTTGGTGAACCTACATTTATTAGCAGGGAACATTTGTTGTTTTGGGGAATATTTTGCGGGGATCAGCAAGAATAATTTTGTTTTGCAACATAGTATAGCTCTTGAGTATTTCCGAGAATTTGTGTGTGTATATTGAGGTATAAGAGTTTGGGGTGCTTCTTTTCTGAATATTGAGGTGAGAAATTTTTGTGAGCATCATGTCTTATACCGGATCAGAGGAGAATGGAGACACAGTACGTAATGTCGAAACTGAGGAACAGCAGCATGATGAAATGGTTAATCAGGTGAACTGTGAGGAGGATGCTAGGATATTTTTGCAATGGCCTGTTACTGCCGAGCGGTTGGAGGGTATGGATCGGTACGGTCTTCAATGCCTGGCCACAGCTATCGGTCATGCGGGTACTAGCAGCATGACCAGGGATAACTTGATAACGTGTGTACTGGGCAGGGTGACTGGTGAGCGAGATGGGTTGAGTGCTCAGAGCCCTTCGGCCATGCTTCCCCTACACTCGACTCCCAGCCATCCCAGTAGTTTGCCGACCCCGAGTACGCTTCCACAGTTGGGTGGTGACTGGCAGGGTAGGTTACCCCGGGGGGGACCACCGGTAATTTCAAACATTGTAGCACCTTCACCTCCTCAAGGGTTAACTCCAGAATTATTGGTTCAGCTCGAATTAGCTAAGATCGAAGAGAGAAAATGTCAGCTTCAACAGCAACAAAGGGCATGTGAGCTTCAGCAGCAATTAGAATTAGCCAAGGTAGAAGAGAGAAAAAGTCACTAGCACATAGAGCTAGCAAAAATCCAAGCTGATTTAGAGTCGACTAGGTACTGTGCCGACAGGGACAGGGACGTAGAGAAGTCGCGGGTAGAGGCAATGGGACAGCGACTTGGGGCTGGTAACCGTGCTCATGATCAATCTCTCTCGCACTTATTGAAACTGGTTCCGGTGTTTGATGAGAGTGGTGTAACAGAATTTTTCGCACGCTTTGAGAAGAAGTGCCAGGAACACCAGTGGCCAGAGAATAAATGGGCAGCACTTGTATCCTCTAGATTAATAGGCAAGGGTCTTAATGCCTACGATGCGTTACATTTGGAGTCCTGTATTGTGTATGAGGATCTCAAGGAGGCTGTCCTGAGGGCTTACGAACTGCAACCAGAAACGTACCGTTTGAAGTTCCGGGGTGTAACTAAGGGAAGAGATAGCACCTTTTTGGAACACGCCCGGGACTTGTCCGATGCTATGGGGAACTGGCTCCGATCAGAGAAGGTAACAACATTTGATGGAATTAAGCAGTTAATGATGTTGGAGCAGTTCTTTAAGAGCACGGGCGGTGATCTAACTTTGAACTTAAAGGAGAAAAACCCAAGAACTCTAGTAGAAGCAGCAGAAATGGCTGATCGACGGCTGTCGTTGATTCGGGGTTGCGGGTCCTCACAGAAGTACGATGTAAGTGCTAAGGACCGTTATCCTCCCCCTCCCCGTAGCAATGACACATTTAAACAAAAGAGCAATGAAACTAAAACTGAATCCAAACCTAACACCACGCCGTATGAGAAAAATCAGGGGCTTTTTGCATCACAGTATAAGCCGAAACCGAAATTTATGTGTTTTAAGTGCCACCAGGAGGGTCATAAGGCAAATGAGTGCCCTAGTCGACCTCCTCCGGCAGCCGTGTCTTTTGCTCACGGCATTGGAGTGTTCAAGAGGACATCGGAGTTTGTTAGAGGCAATTCTTCCGAGGTAAATACACTGCCAGTGCAGAAGGATCCGGAAGGCTTATTCCCTGTCCGTGATGCCTTTAGTGACCACAGGGGACTCGGTTGTGTGGAGTGGGGGGGTAGAAGACATGAGGTGAGAATTTTGCGTGACACTGGGGCATCGCAAACACTGTTGAGAAATTTCACTGGTAAACCTGTAAATACGGCGCGGGTGGTTGTGGTTCAGGGAGTTAATGCAACAAGGTCATACCCGCTTGTAAGAATGAAGATGGAAGTTGATGGTGTGACTCGTGACCTGGATGTAGAAATTGTGGAGAAGTTGCCTGTTGGGGGCGTCGACCTCCTTCTCGGCAACGACTTTGCGGGGCCTACTTCTGAGGCTCCACCCTTGGTCGTTGCCGAGAAGCCGGCCGACGTGAGTAGGGAGGAGCAGTAGTGGGTTGAGAGGTGTCAGGTGCAACCTATGGCGTGTGTTGTCACCAGATCTCTTGCATCCAGGGAGTCACATTCTGGTCAACAGTCTTTAGACAAGCGGAGGAAAGGTACCGAGAAGGGGTTGAAAGTTGATGCGGTTGAGAGTTTAGTATCAACGAACATTCTCGGGGACTCATTATTAGGACCGATTTTCGAGTCTGGAGAAGACCCATTAACTGTCACTAAGAAGGCAGAGGATGGGCTTAAAAAGACGAAGAGACAGCAACGATACACAGAGAGAGAGCAACGGAAGGCTAAATTCAATGTAGGAGGGGGGCATGAGTTGTTTCGCAAACACTTAGATGAGCTTGCTCCTTCGGACATTCGTAAATTGCAATTAGAAGACCCGGAGGTTCTTGAATGTGGTACCGGTGCTGTCGAGTTGGAGGAGGACAGTGATGCACAGTCGGGAGATGTAGCAACAAGGTATCCTGACGCGTACCCTATGAGAAATGGGTCAGCGAAGACGGTGGTCCGAAACTTGCTAGTGTATTTTTCCCGGTATGGTTACCCGCAGGGGATTCAGTCAGACCAAGGATCCAACTTCACTTCTAGCCTCTTTGTTCAAGCAGTGCCGCAGCATGGGATTGTTACGGTTGTGTCATCTGTGTATCATCCGGAGAGCCTGGGTGTGTTAGAGCGATGGCACTCAGCCTTGGAATCTGTGCTTCGTTATTGTTGCTTTGAGAGTGGGAAAGGTTGGGATCTTGGCCTGCCATATGTTTTGTTTGCTGCACGGGAGGTACCTGGGGAAAGTTTGGGATTCAGCCCTAATGAGCTCGTCTTTGGACACCGTGTCAGAGGGCCTCTCCATATGGTTGAGGAAATATGGGAGGGCGCAGAAAAACCTTGTTCTATGCTCAAGCATGTCCTCGACAGTCGAGAACGGATGTTGCGCAGTCTGGAGTTGGCTGGCCGTAATTTGACTAGCTCTCAGGCCCTCATGAAGGACAGGTACGACCTCAAGGTTAAACTCAGGGAGTTTCACGTGGGTCAGGAGGTGTTGATTCTACTGCCCCTTGTAGGTCATCCCTTATCCGCGAAGTACACTGGTCCTTATAGGGTGGTTGAGAGGCTATCGGACCTGGATTGCTTGGTGGCCACTCCAGACAGACGTAAGCGCAATCAGTTATGTCACATTAATCTCATGAAGGAGTATGTGAGGCACCCCCCTGAGCCTCTCACTGTGCCTGTGATGACGTTTAGCAGTCAAGGTGGAGAAGGAGAACGGGACAGTCAAGCTCAGGTGGAGGATAACTGGAAGGATAAGAAAGTCAAATGGGCGCCTGAGTGTGAGAAGGCGTTTAGAGTAGTAAAACACCTGTTGTGCACTCACCCGATCCTCAGGGCCCCTGACTTTAGCCTACGTTTCCAACTACCAACGGATGCTAGTGGTGTGGGGGCTGGTGCCATCCTTATGAAAAAGGACGATGATGGGCTGGAACATCCTGTTAGTTTCTGCTCGGAGAAGTTCAATTCAGCCCAGGGAAGCTGCTCTGTTGTCGAGAGGGAGCTGCTGGCAGTTGTGCTTGCACTGAGGCATTTCGAGGTCTATGTTCCAGCCTATGGTCCGGTCGTTGTAGTTTACACAGATCATCACCCTCTCAAGTTCTTGGGCCAGTTTCACAATCGGAATATGAGGCTGACCAGGTGGTCACTAAGGTTATTGGTATATAACCTGAACATACGCCATATTGCCGGTTGTGACAACGTGGTTGCAGATTGTCTTTCAAGGGTATATGATCCTGGGTAGTTGACACAAGGGTAGCCTCCTGCTTTAGTTTGAATAGTATTTTGCGCTTGGTGCTTGTTGGCTCGCGGTTGTGGCCCAGCGTATGGGGTCGTAAAGCAGGAGTTGAGCGTTTGGTATAGAATAAAAACTAGGCTTGCCCCTATAGTGCAGCCGAAATAAACAAATTAAAAACATAAAAATCAAATAAAAACTCTTTGATAGTTGAATTTTTTCAGTATGTTATAGCAGTGATTCTGAGTTGTACTCCTCTCAGAGTGCTGGGCTGGAGAAGCTCGCTCTTGAGGAGCATAACTACATGTGATTTGACCTGTTGTGTTGGGGAGGGTTGTAATTTTGTAAAATGTTTTGTTGAAGAACTGTGCCAGATATTTTACTGCCGCTGGATGATGGGAAGTAGAGATATAGCATGGGTTCTAACCATCAGATTTTTTTTGAGCTTTGGGCCTCTGAGAAAAATCTTGGGGGGGGTGTGACGTTAACCACTCCGTTAGAACCGCATGGCTTGTCCTACAGTGACTCGCTAGGATCGCCAGGGCAGTGGATGTGGCTACAGTTGATGTATTATTGTGTGCTTTATTTCATATGAAAGCTCGTGTCATGGGCAGTCCAGAAAGGCTCTTTGTTTTCGCCCATGTCAAGGCTTTATATATTTAATTGCAAAGTATATGTTTTATCATTAAGTAGTAATGATAGGATTTGAGAGAGAGAGAGAGAGTAGAACAGAGTGAGAGGAGGCGCGTAGTGTTTTTGCCATGCGCGATGACGTCACGGCTGGCTGGCCTCTTGGGTATTGGTTGGAGGAGTTTTTTACCATGCTTGGTGACGTCATGTTTGGCTGGCTTCTTTGCCATTGGCTGAAGGAATTGTTACCGCTTTGTCTACGCGGTGCGAGCTAGTGCTAGTATATATACAGCTCTCTTGCTACTCTCTCTCTCAGATCTGGTTTCTAGAACGCATCCCTCTTATTCCTTTGATACCTGTCCTCCTTACTGCACCTGAGAACCTTTTCCTCTGCCTATCTCTCTCATTTTCCATATCTTTCACCACCTTTTATTAATATTATACCCCCTCTGGTTAACTCTGCATAATCAGCTTCATGCTGGCCAGTTGTATTGTGCGTTAAGGTCTTATATAACCCATGTATGTTAGTTGTTAAGATAAGTTGATCACGAAGCATTGGTTGGCATTCATATTGTTCAGTACTGCTTCCTGTAATTATTAGTGTTCTGCTGGATTAGATAATGCTAGACTAGGAGTCTGATACTATAAGGTATTGTTTCCGATGGGTGCTGGCTTTAGTTAAAAGCTGCATGACATACCTGAGAACTGGAGTTGATTGGGTAAATTCTAGTCTGTGTGCCATTGAGAGTAGAGCATGCACGAATGAGGGCTTTTTGCCTATACCATTCTGCACTGTTCTAAGCTCGTTGTTTGTCTTTGAGGTACGCCAGGAGAACGCTTAATACTTCGGTATTAAGGTTTCTCAAGATAGCTACCCTTCACTCTAATGTAATACTTGACGCACAGACTTGAGATTTGCACTAGGCTATGCGGCATGCCATGCGCACCAGTATCTCGTATCATTGACTCTAGCTAGACTTTATCAGTCACAGTAGACATTAAGTATATTGAACCAATTACTATTTTTATGCATATCCGTTTATGATTACACAAGCATTTCACAGCCTAGTTTGATGTATTGAGACACAAACGACTTAGGCTCTTTTTGTTGATAGGAATACTGCATTGTCGTGGCGATTATTATTATTGTTGTGGCGTTTAGGATATTCTTGGCTCCGACTGCATTATATCTCCTGCCTTTTTGTGTGCATAGCCTGCACGAGCATTGTTCCGCTGCCTGCCTTTTTGGGTTCCATTTCCGATTCGAGCATCTTGATAGCATCTAACATTTAAAGAAGATTCCTTGTTGGTGTTGAAGGACTTTTTCATTTTTCATTGCATTATCTTTCATGCAGGAGTGCCTGACATTTATTGATTAAAGTAACGTCAGCTGTAACTTCTCTTGCCACCTTACTTTGCATACCATTACCAAGCACCTTCGGTTATAGGTAGTAATAGGCTGTTTTCACATAACATTAAGCCTAGAGTAGACGCACATTTATTGAGAGTTTAATAACCTATTATTGCATATAGAACTCTGGAGAGTATTTGTGTTCTTTGTTCACTGGGAATATACATCAGAGGTTGGATCTAGCGCTTTCCGTTGTAGCATTTATGCCATTACTAGTCCAATGAATAAGAACCCTGATATATTTAAACCTCAGTCGTAACAAATGGCGACCTTACCTGGGATTTGGTGAACCTACATTTATTAGCAGGGAACATTTGTTGTTTTGGGGAATATTTTGCGGGGATCAGCAAGAATAATTTTGTTTTGCAACATAGTATAGCCCTGGAGTATTTCCGAGAATTTGTGTGTGTATATTGAGGTATAAGAGTTTGGGGTGCTTCTTTTCTGAATATTGAGGTGAGAAATTTTTGTGAGCATCATGTCTTATACCGGATCAGAGGAGAATGGAGACACAGTACGTAATGTCGAAACTGAGGAACAGCAGCATGATGAAATGGTTAATCAGGTGAACTGTGAGGAGGATGCTAGGATATTTTTGCAATGGCCTGTTACTGCCGAGCGGTTGGAGGGTATGGATCGGTACGGTCTTCAATGCCTGGCCACAGCTATCGGTCATGCGGGTACTAGCAGCATGACCAGGGATAACTTGATAACGTGTGTACTGGGCAGGGTGACTGGTGAGCGAGATGGGTTGAGTGCTCAGAGCCCTTCGGCCATGCTTCCCCTACACTCGACTCCCAGCCATCCCAGTAGTTTGCCGACCCCGAGTACGCTTCCACAGTTGGGTGGTGACTGGCAGGGTAGGTTACCCCGGGGGGGACCACCGGTAATTTCAAACATTGTAGCACCTTCACCTCCTCAAGGGTTAACTCCAGAATTATTGTTTCAGCTCGAATTAGCTAAGATCGAAGAGAGAAAATGTCAGCTTCAACAGCAACAAAGGGCATGTGAGCTTCAGCAGCAATTAGAATTAGCCAAGATAGAAGAGAGAAAAAGTCACCAGCACATAGAGCTAGCAAAAATCCAAGCTGATTTAGAGTCGACTAGGTACTGTGCCGACAGGGACGTAGAGAAGTCGCGGGTAGAGGCAATGGGACAGCGACTTGGGGCTGGTAACCGTGCTCATGATCAATCTCTCTCGCACTTATTGAAACTGGTTCCGGTGTTTGATGAGAGTGGTGTAACAGAATTTTTCGCACGCTTTGAGAAGAAGTGCCAGGAACACCAGTGGCCAGAGAATAAATGGGCAGCACTTGTATCCTCTAGATTAATAGGCAAGAGTCTTAATGCCTACGATGCATTACCTTTGGAGTCCTGTATTGTGTATGAGGATCTCAAGGAGGCTGTCCTGAGGGCTTACGAACTGCAACCAGAAACGTACCGTTTGAAGTTCCGGGGTGTAACTAAGGGAAGAGATAGCACCTTTTTGGAACACGCCCGGGACTTGTCCGATGCTATGGGGAACTGGCTCCGATCTGAGAAGGTAACAACATTTGATGTAATTAAGCAGTTAATGATGTTGGAGCAGTTCTTTAAGAGCACGGGCGGTGATCTAACTTTGAACTTAAAGGAGAAAAACCCAAGAACTCTAGTAGAAGCAGCAGAAATGGCTGATCGACGGCTGTCGTTGATTCGGGGTTGCGGGTCCTCACAGAAGTACGATGTAAGTGCTAAGGACCGTTATCCTCCCCCTCCCCGTAGCAATGACACATTTAAACAAAAGAGCAATGAAACTAAAAGAATCCAAATCTAACACCACGCCGTATGAGAAAAATCAGGGGCTTTTTACATCACAGTATAAGCCGAAACCGAAATTTATGTGTTTTAAGTGCCACCAGGAGGGTCATAAGGCAAATGAGTGCCCTAGTCAACCTCCTCCGGCAGCCGTGTCTTTTGCTCACGGCATTGGAGTGTTCAAGAGGACATCGGAGTTTGTTAGAGGCAATTCTTCCGAGGTAAATACACTGCCAGTGCAGAAGGATCCGGAAGGCTTATTCCCTGTCCGTGATGCCTTCAGTGACCACAGGGGACTCGGTTGTGTGGAATGGGGGGGTAGAAGACATGAGGTGAGAATTTTGCGTGACACTGGGGCATCGCAAACACTGTTGAGAAATTTCACTGGTAAACCTGTAAATACGGCGCGGGTGGTTGTGGTTCAGGGAGTTAATGCAACAAGGTCATACCCGCTTGTAAGAATGAAGATGGAAGTTGATGGTGTGACTCGTGACCTGGATGTAGGAATTGTGGAGAAGTTGCCTGTTGGGGGCGTCGACCTCCTTCTCGGCAACGACTTTGCGGGGCCTACTTCTGAGGCTCCACCCTTGGTCGTTGCCGAGAAGCCGGCCGACGTGAGTAGGGAGGAGCAGTAGTGGGTTGAGAGGTGTCAGGTGCAACCTATGGCGTGTGTTGTCACCAGATCTCTTGCATCCAGGGAGTCACATTCTGGTCAACAGTCTTTAGACAAGCGGAGGAAAGGTACCGAGATGGGGTTGAAAGTTGATGCGGTTGAGAGTTTAGTATCAACGAACATTCTCGGGGACTCATTATTAGGACCGATTTTCGAGTCTGGAGAAGACCCATTAACTGTCACTAAGAAGGCAGAGGATGGGCTTAAAAAGACGAAGAGACAGCAACGATACACAGAGAGAGAGCAATGGGAGGCTAAATTCAATGTAGGAGGGGGGCATGAGTTGTTTCGCAAACACTTAGATGAGCTTGCTCCTTCGGACATTCGTAAATTGCAATTAGAAGACCCGGAGGTTCTTGAATGTGGTACCGGTGCTGTCGAGTTGGAGGAGGACAGTGATGCACAGTCGGGAGATGTAGCAACAAGGTATCCTGACGCGTACCCTATGAGAAATGGGTCAGCGAAGACGGTGGTCCGAAACTTGCTAGTGTATTTTTCCCGGTATGGTTACCCGCAGGGGATTCAGTCAGACCAAGGATCCAACTTCACTTCTAGCCTCTTTGTTCAAGCAGTGCCGCAGCATGGGATTGTTACGGTTGTGTCATCTGCGTATCATCCGGAGAGCCTGGGTGTGTTAGAGCGATGGCACTCAGCCTTGGAATCTGTGCTTCGTTATTGTTGCTTTGAGAGTGGGAAAGGTTGGGATCTTGGCCTGCCATATGTTTTGTTTGCTGCACGGGAGGTACCTGGGGAAAGTTTGGGATTCAGCCCTAATGAGCTCGTCTTTGGACACCGTGTCAGAGGGCCTCTCCATATGGTTGAGGAAATATGGGAGGGCGCAGAAAAACCTTGTTCTATGCTCAAGCATGTCCTCGACAGTCGAGAACGGATGTTGCGCAGTCTGGAGTTGGCTGGCCGTAATTTGACTAGCTCTCAGGCCCTCATGAAGGACAGGTACGACCTCAAGGTTAAACTCAGGGAGTTTCACGTGGGTCAGGAGGTGTTGATTCTACTGCCCCTTGTAGGTCATCCCTTATCCGCGAAGTACACTGGTCCTTATAGGGTGGTTGAGAGGCTATCGGACCTGGATTGCTTGGTGGCCACTCCAGACAGACGTAAGCGCAATCAGTTATGTCTCGTTAATCTCATGAAGGAGTATGTGAGGCACCCCCCTGAGCCTCTCACTGTGCCTGTGATGACGTTTAGCAGTCAAGGTGGAGAAGGAGAACGGGACAGTCAAGCTCAGGTGGAGGATAACTGGAAGGATAAGAAAGTCAAATGGGCGCCTGAGTGTGAGAAGGCGTTTAGAGTAGTAAAACACCTGTTGTGCACTCACCTGATCCTCAGGGCCCCTGACTTTAGCCTACGTTTCCAACTAGCAACGGATGCTAGTGGTGTGGGGACTGGTGCCGTCCTTATGAAAAAGGACGATGATGGGCTGGAACATCCTGTTAGTTTCTGCTCGGAGAAGTTCAATTCAGCCCAGGGAAGCTGCTCTGTTGTCGAGAGGGAGCTGCTGGCAGTTGTGCTTGCACTGAGGCATTTCGAGGTCTATGTTCCAGCCTATGGTCCGGTCATTGTAGTTTACACAGATCATCACCCTCTCAAGTTCTTGGGCCAGTTTCACAATCGGAATATGAGGCTGACCAGGTGGTCACTAAGGTTATTGGTATATAACCTGGACATACGCCATATTGCCGGTTGTGACAACGTGGTTGCAGATTGTCTTTCAAGGGTATATGATCCTGGGTAGTTGACACAAGGGTAGCCTCCTGCTTTAGTTTGAATAGTATTTTGCGCTTGGTGCTTGTTGGCTCGTGGTTGTAGCCCAGCGTATTGGGTCGTAAAGCAGGAGTTGAGCGTTTGGTATAGAAGAAAAACTAGGCTTGCCCCTATAGTGCAGCCGAAATAAACAAATTAAAAACATAAAAATCAAATAAAAACTCTTTGATAGTTGAATTTTGTCAGTATGTTATAGCAGTGATTCTGAGTTGCACTCCTCTCAGAGTGCTGGGCTGGAGAAGCTCGCTCTTGAGGAGCATAACTACATGTGATTTGACCTGTTGTGTTGGGGAGGGTTGTAATTTTGTAAAATGTTTTGTTGAAGAACTGTGCCAGATATTTTACTGCCGCTGGATGATGGGAAGTAGAGATATAGCATGGGTTCTAACCATCAGAATTTTTTTGAGCTTTGGCCCTCTGAGAAAAATCTTGGGGGGGTGTGACGTTAACCACTCCGTTAGAACCGCATGGCTTGTCCTACAGTGACTCGCTAGGATCGCCAGGGCAGTGGATGTAGCTACAGTTGATGTATTATTGTGTGCTTTATTTCATATGAAAGCTCGTGTCATGGGCAGTCCAGAAAGGCTCTTTGTTTTCGCCCATGTCAAGGCTTTATATATTTAATTGCAAAGTATATATTTTATCATTAAGTAGTAATGATAGGATTTGAGAGAGAGAGAGAGAGAGAGAGTAGAACAGAGTGAGAGGAGGCGCGTAGTGTTTTTGCCATGCGCGATGACGTCACGGCTGGCTGGCCTCTTGGGTATTGGTTGGAGGAGTTTTTTACCATGCTTGGTGACGTCATGTTTGGCTGGCTTCTTTGCCATTGGCTGAAGGAATTGTTACCGCTTTGTCTACGCGGTGCGAGCTAGTGCTAGTATATATACAGCTCTCTTGCTACTCTCTCTCTCTCAGATCTGGTTTCTAGAACGCATCCCTCTTATTCCTTTGATACCTTTCCCCTCACTGCACCTGAGAACCTTTTCCTCTGCCTATCTCTCTCATTTTCCATATCTTTCACCACCTTTTATTAATATTATACCCCCTCTGGTTAACTCTGCATAATCAGCTTCATGCTGGCCAGTTGTATTGTGCGTTAAGGTCTTATATAACCCATGTATGTTAGTTGTTAAGATAAGTTGATCACGAAGCATTGGTTGGCATTCATATTGTTCAGTACTGCTTCCTGTAATTATTAGTGTTCTGCTGGATTAGATAATGCTAGACTAGGAGTCTGATACTATAAGGTATTGTTTCCGATGGGTGCTGGCTTTAGTTAAAAGCTGCATGACATACCTGAGAACTGGAGTTGATTGGGTAAATTCTAGTCTGTGTGCCATTGAGAGTAGAGCATGCACGAATGAGGGCTTTTTGCCTATACCATTCTGCACTGTTCTAAGCTCGTTGTTTGTCTTTGAGGTACGCCAGGAGAACGCTTAATACTTCGGTATTACGGTTTCTCAAGATAGCTACCCTTCACTCTAATGTAATACTTGACGCACAGACTTGAGATTTGCACTAGGCTATGCGGCATGCCATGCGCACCAGTATCTCGTATCATTGACTCTAGCTAGACTTTATCAGTCACAGTAGACATTAAGTATATTAAACCAATTACTATTTTTATGCATACCCGTTTATGATTACACAAGCATTTCGCAGCCTAGTTTGATGTATTGAGACACAAACGACTTAGGCTCTTTTTGTTGATAGGAATACTGCATTGTCGTGGCGATTATTATTATTGTTGTGGCGTTTAGGATATTCTTGGCTCCGACTGCATTATATCTCTTGCCTTTTTGTGTGCATAGCCTGCACGAGCATTGTTCCGCTGCCTGCCTTTTTGGGTTCCATTTCCGATTCGAGCATCTTGATAGCATCTAACATTTAAAGAAGATTCCTTGTTGGTGTTGAAGGACTTTAGTGCATTTTCTTTCATGCAGGAGTGCCTGACATTTATTGATTAAAGTAACGTCAGCTGTAACTTCTCTTGCCACCTTACTTTGCATACCATTACCAAGCACCTTCGGTTATAGGTAGTAATAGGCTGTTTTCACATAACATTAAGCCTAGAGTAGACGCACATTTATTGAGAGTTTAATAACCTATTATTGCATATAGAACTCTGTAGAGTATTTGTGTTCTTTGTTCACTGGGAATATACATCAGAGGTTGGATCTAGCGCTTTCCGTTGTAGCATTTATGCCATTACTAGTCCAATGAATAAGAACCCTGATATATTTAAACCTCAGTCGTAACATATTGTATAATTATTGTATTGTGTGTGTGTGTGTGTTTGTGAGTGTGTGTGTTTGTGACTGCAGGTGTGTGTGTGATTGTGAAGGTGAGTGTGTCTGCAGGTGTGATCAGGTAAGGGTATCTTATTTAAAAAGTATAATCCCGGAATGGAGATTGGATTAGGCGTAGTACAAAGGTCATTATTTTATGTGTGTGTGTGTGTGTGTGTGTTTGTGTTTGTGTGTGTTACATTAATTATATGTTTATATTAATTTATATAGTAATACATTTAGTTAGTTACTTATATGTATTTGTTCAGGAATAATAGTGGATGTCGCTTATATTGTCTCTCCAGTAAGGCTCTCTTCAATGGCTGTGTATAATATATAGTAATGTATATAGCATTTTGTATTATTTTTTCCAATAGGAAAAAAGTAATAGTGATATACTTGTAATACGTTTTCATCTTGTACAAATACTTGTTCAAGGTATGAATGTAATTTGCAGTAAATACCAAAGTATGTTGTTATAATATCGGCATCATAAATATATACAGTAATAATATAATTTTGCGTACACAGTAAAAGATATATATATTTTTATGTGTACTTTGATTTAAAATTAAACTGTAACAGCGCATTTTGAGCGACTGTACACTCTAGGGTAACTCATATAATCACTTGTATAACTCACACCCTTATAACAGTTATTCACTTACTTAAGTATACTACTGTACATTCTAATTGGGCATGATCTCCCCTATAGAAGATCACCCAACCTATAAAGGCCTTGGTACAATTCTTGCAAGCTAAGCAGGGGTTCTCACGCTCCCTTTAGAGAATTGCAGCAACACCAAGATGATTGCTAGCAACTAATATCGTATGACTCCACACTGGTAAGAACCGGCACGCTCGAGCCCCCAGGCTTGGACCAGTAGCAGAACAGCCATCCATTAGGAAGGTTACCCCTTCAAGCAGCCGTGGTAATTAATACAGTGACATTACAGTGACAGTGCGATACTGTGCAATTAGTGTGTGTACCGTTTACCTATTTTCGCTATTCTTAATTCATCTATTCTTTACAGGAAGGAATTACAGATTACAGGAATTATAGCTCAATCTAGTTGTTAGCCAGCTTACTGCTTTTAATTAGGTAGATACTTCCCTGCTGGGCAATACAGTATCTACACAGACCTTATAACTATTTACAAACCGCACAGTTCTATAATTATTTTGTGTAAAATAAATATATATAGAAAAGCCACCAGTGTCTTTGCTTCAAATCAGTTACCTCTATGATTTACCTTTCAACATGTTTTTACAGTGTTAACCTGGACTACAAGCATTACAAGGAAAATCAAGGTAAGAGGCAAAAAGGTATCAAAACAGTATAATCCCCGATACATAAGTGGTTGGCAGCTTATTGGGATACGTGTTCCTTAATACAACACAGAAAAGACCTCCGAAGAGCAATCATATTAAAAGCAGTAAAGAAAAGCTGAAAACAGAGCAACTAGATTTACCAAACATTAATGAGCTAAAAAGGAAAGAAAAACATCGATGAATGATAAAGACATAGAAGTGTATTCAGAGTGAGGTGGTACTATATCACAGTGCCCAGCACATCAGCGCTGACCTCAGCATTCCCTTCACTGAGCCAATGAGTCACGGTGAGCGCGCGCGCCAGCAACTCGCCCCAGCAACTCAGCCAGAGACTCACACACGCACGCACGCACACCACGCCCAGGCAAGGGTATGACGTGTCTGTGAACTGTGACGTCACGGGAATTGGTGACGACATCAGGAGAAGCAACCAACTCTAAGGGATCACCACTTCAAGCTTCATTCTACAACAGCTGACTAGGAGACTTCAAACATCACAGCATTAATTCAGCTTTGTATCGGTTAGTCAGAAATAACAATACAAATTAAATATACTAGTAACTAGTACTAGTAAAAATCCTGTCAACATAAACACAGCAAATGCCAGTGCCTTCTTTAAATTTTCTTTAGCAAATATCTCTACTTATTTACTCTACGAATTTTAAAGTGTGACTATACGTACATTTTAACTCCATTTCGAATTAGTAAATTCAAGTCTTGCTTTAAGAACTTTTATTCTCCCACTAAGAAACTTACATTTTACTTCCTTTTAATTCTAATTTCTCTCATTGAATTAAAATTTTAGGCCTACAGTAAATATTAGTTTACCAGCACAAATTTCTCAAGAAATTTATTTTAGCAGAGGATCATTTCTTTTCTCTTGCCTGTGTTACCTTACTTTCATTTTCTTAGTAAGAGAGTATTCTTATACAGTGCCTTACTAAGTTGAATTTTCCAGATTTTCCTGTATTAATATTTCAACTGCTCACTCATCAGACTAACCACCTTCATTCATCCATACAAACTAACGTACGGGTGTGTGGTTAAGAGAAGTCCCCTTTTACCAAAAAAAAAAAATTGTGTACTAGTGCTAACATTTTTTTTTTGTGGGATTATTTGTCAATGACATTCAGTCCAGCTACCTTTACCAAAAGTGTAGTTTTTCCCCTATGTCCTTTAATCCTTTTGGCAAGAAGTCACCTCACCATGAGGAGGACTTAATTTCCTCAGACAGTACTACTGAGAACAACTCAGAAGAGGAATTAGAGGGAGCGGGAATTGAACCTCAGTCAGACACAGAGCTTGAGAAAGAAGTAGGGACAACACTTTTTTCTGACCTTGACGACTTGACTGATCAACTTACTAACTCTTTCAAGGAGACATCGGGCCACCCCGATACATCCTCTAGCGCCTGCGGAACAGTTAAGGATACATTGGGTCACCCCGATAGAACATCCTCAAGCGCTAGCGCCAGCGCCAGCGAACCGTCATTGGTGTCCCAAGATCACCAAAATTTTGCGAAACACGAGGTAAAACGAGATACCTCCGGCACCCAGAGCCATTTCAGCTTACGTCCTTCAATACTAGGTGGAGTCACCCTGCGATCAGGAAACACCTACTTTCCTGTAGTGTCGGCAGTGACACCTCCACCGGCAACGACTACCAGTACTTCATCTACAATAACGCCACCGGCTAATTCCACAGCAATCATGATAGGTCAGCCGCCACCACCGAAGATAAATCTCATGCAACGTGGGCAAGACATCGCCTACTTTACCGGAAAAGATTGTCCAAACTACCCGGGAGGAGTTCTTATCTTCTTGCGGACCATCGAAGACCTCATGAGGAATAGTGACATAACGACAGATGAAGACAAGATCGTGTTTGTAAGAGGATACCTGAAAAGCGGCTCCAGACCCGCACTCGCACAGTCCATCCTAGGTTTCCGGACCAAGGACTATAGTGCATGGAGAACATATCTGATTGAATGTTTTGGAGACGGCAACCAAGGAGGAGCATTGGCCTTCGTACACAGAATGGCCCACAAATTTGACGAGTCCCTTGGTAAGCGAGACATGCTCATGTCCCAAGTCATTGCAGGAGATGTTGTCGTAAATGCCGAGCAAAGATTTTACACTTCAGATTGGGTACATCAGGGAGCACAAACTATGACCCTGAAAAATCTAAGTAAATTCCTAGAATACATGGTTTTCGTATGCGCACTGCCTACCACTCTTAGGAAGGAAATCATGAAGACTGAGTTTAAATCAACCAGTAACCTTCAGGAGTTTGTGGCAAAGAAAGCATTCAAAATCTCCACAGATGTAATACCAAAAGCCTTCGTAAGCCCAGTAGAAGCTTATGGGACCAAACACAGGCAGGCTACAAGCTCAAGGAACCACAACATCTGTGAACACTGCCAGAAGAAGGGCCATGACAAGAGATCATGCTGGAAACTGCACCCGGAGCAAACCCCGGACAGGTACAAGAAGAAGACGACACACGCAGCTTCCGGTGGGGCATCACACAAAGCTGGACGAGCACAAGGATCCGCCACAAGCCAAGGAACACAAAGTCTGAGGAAGAGCTGTATGATCCATGGAGAGAAGGGACATTCCACAGAAGACTGCCGAGCAGCCAAGGATCTAGTCAGTAAGTACCACAAACATTCGTCGGGGGAAGCTCAGGGCAGGACGCCCGAAAATCAAACGTAGTAAAGACTACTCCGTTACCTACCAATGTACACTCGTCGCCCTTACACGTGCCCTCTATCGTTGCGGCTGTCACACGAGTGAACATTATGTCAATTCCAGTAACGGTAGGTAACAGGAAGATCTCTTTGGCTCTTGACTCCGGCGCCTGCGCCAACGTCTTGTCCTACGAGTCATTGATAAATCTTCAAAACCAGCTTAAGTGCAACTGGACACTTAAACTCCCAGACATGCAACTTAAAGGAGTTGTTGTTGTTGTTGTTGTTCCCTAAGCTGCCTGGCCGAACAGCCCCGAGTCCCTGAGAAAGGCCATGGCCACGATCGGGCTTTCCCACAGAGCTCTCATTGAGTGTAGATTGTGTTGTTGGCGTAAGTGGTTGTGTGAAATGCAGTCTTCTATGATGTGTTTAATGGTATGGGATGCTGTGTTACATCCCGGGCAGGCGTCGACAACGGAGTCATCCAGTCTCTTCTGATAGCTCAGGAGAGCTGGATGGTGTCCGCATCTCAGCCTGGCCAGGTGGACTCTGTCCTCGCGAGGAAGGGAGGATTCGGAAGGATGGATTTCGGGAGGTCGTGCATGCAGCTGCGTGTTGTCTGTGTGTGAGTGGATGGATCGGTGAGAGATATGAGTATGGATGTGCTTCTGGAAGTTGGTTCGGGGTGGGCAGGGAGGGAGAGAGGACAATAATTGTGTGTGATACCGTGTGCTGGGTGTTGTTTTGATATTTCTTGGTGTCTGTGGGTGTGTTGCCATGTAGTTTAGTGGGTGGTCTTGGTTCGTGGAGGCTGCTGCCAGGAATTGAGTGCCTCTCATGTCCAGATGGTCTTTGACTTTGAGGATTTTGGTTTCTTGATGTAGGTGATCTGTGGGTGAAGTAGCTGTGCAGCCTGTAATGATCTTCAGGGCTTTGTTTTGAATAGTCTGTAAGGTCTTATGATGTGTTTCAGCTAGGTTAGAAGCCCAGGCTGGGCTTGCGTATTCCATCACTGATCTTATGTATTGTTTATATACTGTGGTGGTAGTTTCTTTGTTGTGTCCAAATTTTGTGTGAGCAAGTGACCTGAGGGCGTTAAGTCTGGGTGTCAGTTTCTTTTTAATGTTTGTGGTGTGCTGTTTGAATGTCATATGAGTATCATATGTTACTCCTAGGATTTTGGGTGTGTGTGTATGTGTTAGGGGTGTGTTGTTTATGGCGAGTTGAGGGATGTATTCGTGTTCTCCTGTCCAACTTGTGAGCAGGGTTGCGGTGGATTTGGCTGGGGCTAGATTAAGTCTGTTTGTAGTGCACCAACCATGTAGTGTGTTGAGATAGGGTTGAAGGAGATCTGTTGCTCTTTTTGGGTCATGGTGTGTGCATGTGAGTGTTATGTCATCTGCATAGGAGGCTAAGTTTATTTGGGGCGTATTGGGTGTAGTTATATCGTGCATGTACAGATTGAAGAGTGCGGGCGATAGGACGGATCCTTGTGGGACTCCGTTTGGAAAGTTTCTGATTTTAGATGACTGACCGGCAAAAGATACGAGTGCACATCTGCCTGCTAGGAAGTTGGCCAGCCACCTTTTTGTGTTGTTGTGCATGTTTGTGTTGTAGATTTTGTTTGTTAGATTGTGGCGGGGGATGGCATCGAAGGCTTTACTAATGTCGAGTGTGGCTAATGATCTGTGTGGTGGTCTAGCTGAGTTGATGCCGTCGAAATCTCTTTGTGTAAGGTCTGTGAGAAGAGTGTTTGTGGAGTGCAGTGGCCTAAAGCCATGTTGTGTTGGAGCTAGGGGTAGGTCAGGTGTAATTAGTTGTAATACTAGGCGTTCCATGACTTTGGAGGGGGAGCAAAGAAGTGTGATGGGGCGGTGCGAGGAGGGTAGCGTGGGGTCTTTGTTGGGTTTGGGGAATGTGATGATGATACCATGCTTCCAAATGTCTGGTATTGTGTTGTGTGAATAGCTGTAGTTTGATATGTTAGTGAGTGCTTGTATGCCTTGTGGTCCCAGGTGTCTGAGGTGTATGTTGTTTATGTTGTCTAGGCCACAGGCAGGTGAGTGCTTGAGATTGTTGATGATATGCTTTGTCTGGTGATTGGTGAAGGGTGTATAGTCAGGGTCTGTGGGGAATTGTCTCTTACGTCGGATGACACGTCGGTCGTCTTTGTGAGGTTTTAGGTGGCTGACATGTGAAAAGTGATTGATGAGAGTGTTTGCTTGTTGTTTACATGAAGGAGTAGAGTCTGTTGTTGTGATTGCAGCATGTGATTGCGTTGTGTTGCTGTTGGAAAGTGTGATGCTGTTTAGTGTTTTGTAGAGTTTTTTGGGGTTTGTTTTGTGATCAAGTGTTTGTAGGAAGTTATTCCAATTTAGTTTTTGTTGTTCTTGTATTTTGTTGTTAGTTTGGGTGTTGAGTGCTTGAATTTGTTGTGTGATGTCTTGTGTGTGGGGTGCTGGGGAGTGTTTCAGTATGTCGCGTTGTCTGATGAGGTTTTGAATTTCTGGTGTGAAGTTGGGGTTGTGTCTTTTCCTGTTACCTCTTGGAATGTGTTTCTTGTCAGCGTTTTGGATAGTTTTATTGAGTATGTGTACAGCATTGTTGATGTTAGTGATGGGTGTGCTGTTTAGAGTTGTGAAGTGTTGTTCTGTCTCATTTGTGAATGCTTCCCAGTTAGCTCTTTTATAATTGGTGTATGTGTGTTTGTGGCTAGCTGGAGTGAGTCTGGTTTTGGTGGTGATAATGATCGGGAGGTGGTCAGAGCCTAAGGTTCTGACCACCGTCCAGGATGTTGTGGGGGCGAGTTCTTAAAGGAGTTACAAGGGATACCCTACAACTAGTTGGTATGGTGGACATTCCGTTTAGATTCACACGTTGCGGAAACCCGAACATCAAGACAAGGTTTTACGTGATAAAGGATTTTCCACTCCCAGCTGATGGCCTCATCGGCATTGAAACGATGAAGGACAACCGCATCGTCTTAGATCCTTCCGAGCAGAGTATGACATACAACCACCGCACGTATTCTACAATGCAGAATCCACGACCTCTCCTTCACTCGACCATTGCAGCGACTGTACCAGCAAGCATGGACAATTTACCTGCGCGGTCCTTGGGGTTCCCTACTCCAAGTATCCAGAGTGTTGGATCAACAGGTCAGGGTTCTCGGTTGTATCCCATAGTAGTTTCCGGAAAACAAAGGATTCGTGCTAGAGAAGGTGCACACCTTCCAGTTAGGTTACCTAAACTAAAGAAAGGCACGGATGCAATCTGTCTAAGTGAAAGTGCATGTGTAAAGGGACTAGCTCTCGAGTCAACCTTGTACAAGTTACACGATAACGCAAGGGCGGAGATACTAGTCTACAACAGATCTAATGGTCCAATTACGCTGAAGTCCGGTTGTACCATCGGTAAGGCTCTTGTGTACGACTATCGAGTAGATCCAGAACCCCCGGAGTGGCCCTCCGCTCAAGCGCCAATAGCTGTGATGACAGCATCGAAACCTTCCAAGATGTCAGAATCAGATCCTATCAAGCTGCACCTCAAGAATGTAGACCTTCCAGAATTGGAGGACTCCCTTCTGAGCTTACTACAGCGGTTCAGAGATGTCGTTGCGCTCCCAGGAGAACGACTAGGTAAAACGGATCTGACAACGCATTCCATACCCCTAAAACCAGACACCAACCCCGTCTACACAGCGGCATACAGATTGCCACACTGTCAAAGGGATGTGGTTAAAGGGATGGTAGACGACATGCTGGAGCAAAAGGTTATCCAACATTCATCCTCGCCATGGAATTCACCTCTTTTCCTGGTTCCTAAGAAGGATGGATGATGGCGCCCAGTGATTGATTATCGCAAGGTCAATCAAGCAACCATACCTGATAGATTCCCCATGCCTTTACTGTCCGAGCTACTACAAGGCATTGGAAAAGGGAATACAGTGTTCAGTACGCTAGATCTCCTCAGCGGGTACTGGCAAGTTGGAATGGATGAAAAGTCAACGGAAGTCACTGCTTTATCGACCCCGAGCGGACACTACGAATGGTTACGCATGCCTTTTGGGTTAAGAAACGCACCCCTCACCTTTCAAAGGTTAGTCAACAACCTTTTTGCGGGCCTCTTGGGTGACTCAGTCTTTGCCTACCTGGACGACATCATAATCTGTAGTAAAGATCATGATTCTCATTTCGACAAACTCCAACAAGTAATGGAAAGACTACAAATGGCAGGTTTACGTATCAAGATCAGCAAGTGTGACTTCCTTAAAAGAAAAATCAAGTTCCTAGGTCATCAAGTAGACGTAGAAGGAATCCACACTATGGATGATAAGATCCGTGCGGTACAAAATTTCCCACAACCGAAAACTGTAGAGAATATCCGAAGCTTCATTGGCTTATCAGGCTACTATCGTTCTTTCGTGAAGAACTATGCGAGTCTGGCAAGGCCTCTGACCCAACTGCTCCGAAAGGAAGCACCGTTCGAATGGGGCCCAGAGCAAGAGGAAGCCTTCATTAGCCTTAAGCAGGCTCTCACCTCTACACCTGTCTTAGTTTTTCCTGACTATGATCAACCATTCACACTTTGCACCGATGCATCCCTCAAAGGTCTTGGAGCTGTACTGATGCAGCCAGATGAACGAGGCAAAATGCAAGTCATTGGTTACGCAAGTAGAGTGTTGAATGATGCCGAGACTAGGTATCACTCTACGGAATGGGAAACCCTTGCAGTAGCTTGGGCCCTGAAGCATTTCCGAGATATCATCCTCAGCTATCCGATCGATATCTACACCGACAATGAGGCGGTCACGAAGATATTCAAGGGTGGTAAGAATCTCACTGGCAGACTAGCGCGGTGGTACGAAACGGTATTACAGTTTGATCCGACTCTGTATCATATCAAAGGTCTGGCTAACGTGGCGGCGGATGCACTCTCCCGAAATGTGCAAGTGGCCCCAGTGATCCAGCTACCGACGCTAACACACGCCCAGGTGCAAGAAGAGCAACGCAAGGATCCTCTGTGGTCCACAGTCATCTATTATCTGGAATCAGGGGATGCTACAACTCTCCCAGCACTACCGGTCCCCCTCACGCAATTCAAATTTTGCAGGACGGACTTTTGGTTAGAGTTATTCCCAAAGCCATTGACACACGACCACGTGTAGTGATTCCAGATACTCTCACTGAAGCAGTACTTCAACAGCAACATGATGCTCCCCAAGCTGGTCACCCAGGACGGGACAGAACACTTGACGCTACCAGATAGAAGTACTACTGGAAAACGATGAGAAAGGATATTGAACAACACATAGCAAGATGTCTCTCCTGTGCCCAGCACAAGGGAACCTGTGATGGTCCCGCACCAATCTTGGAGTATCCAACGCCTTCACTTCCATTCGACACTGTATCAGTGGATTTGCTGAAGTTGCCGCGGAGTCACCAGGATTCACAGTATCTTCTAGTATGTGTTGATTTTTTCTCAAGATTCGTAGTTCTAGCCCAGTTTAAAACTAAAACAGCGGATGAAGTTGCTCATGCACTAGTAACGCATCTCATCTGTCCGTTCTCCTGCCCTAAGACTCTCCTCTCAGACAACGGGTTGGAATTCAAGAACCAGGTGATTGCAAGTATCTGTGATATCTACATTATCAAGCTATCATACATTGCAGCATACCACCCAGCCTCAAATGGGTTGGTTGAACACATGAACAGGACCCTCCTAGAAGTCCTACGCCATGTAACAAACCCGCTCCAGGAAGCGTGGGAAGACTGGCTTCCACAGGTAGCAGCTTGTGTAAACGGCTCTGTAAACTCCTCTACAGGTAAGACGCCACACTACATAGTCTATGGACAGGACAAGATTCTGCCATATGAACTACTCTCCAAGCCTAGCACACCAGTCTACAATCTAGAGGACTATGCTAAGAGACAACTCCAGGTCTTTAGCTAGATCCACCACCAAGTCCGAGATCATTTACAGGCATCCCGTGCAGAAATGATAAGGAAACAGCACAAAAGAGCACAGCAAACTGTCCTTGACGTAGGTGACAAAGTTATGTGCCTAGATCCGACGAGAATGTCTAAGCTCTCGCCGAAGTATAGTGGACCCTATGTCGTTACGGACACAACATCCGGTAACAAGTTTGAGGTTCGAGACCCTACCACTAACAAGGTAGAAGTAATCCATGGTGATAGGTTGAAACGTGTGAGTCCTGAACTCCCAGCAGATGGAGCACTCACACCTATTCCCTCACCTTCGACGGTGCAACCCACTGCACCCCTGTCGACTGACTCTGCGAACGTCAATGAGTATAAGCGGAAGCTCCGTTCTGCTAGCAGAGTGGATCATTGTTCTATTGAGATAGCATATCTAATGAAACAAGCCGCACACCCAGGTGTGTAGAAAAGACTAAAACCAAACCAACTCACCGTTCTGTTAACGTCACACTTCTAACGGAGCAGGCCGCTCACCCAAGTACATCCTACTGGGCGAGTGAAGTATTCAATTAGTACACATTTCTAATAGAATATTGTCCCTTCGTCAGAGAAAGTTGAACTGGTTAGTGAAAACACTTCTACTACTTGGAACACTAATAGTGGCTGATGCAGCATCACCTTCGTTGCTGAAGCCCGGCGCCCTTGTTGCCCAAGTAGGGAGAGTGCTAATTGCGGAAGATGTAGTAGCAGTTCAGTATAATTTCGGAGACCTCTTTGACATTCCCCGTAGTGTTGAGACGCTCCAACGTCGCCTAGACAAATTACACTCTACATTTACCTTCCTACTGACTAATCAGACACTGCCCCGTGACTTACGACTTACAGTTATACTCCAACGCTCACGTGTAGCTCGTATGAATCGTAACTTACGGAAGATCCAATTGGTCCTGCCTGAATACCCTATCCAGGTAGCCAAACACGCTCACTCACGGCGTACAAAGAGAGGACTTTTCAATGTTGTTGGCTTGATCTCCCATGAGCTCTTTGGAACAGCCCAAGCTTCTGATGTTGAAAAGCTGGGAAAGAGACTTAGTGTACTGGAGACAGCAGCAAGAGCCATGAATAGAGTCTTGAAGCACGACTCAATAGCAATGACGGATGTCTTCACGACAGTTAACTCGGTAATTACGACTATTAATAACTTGACACAAGTTGTTAATTCTCTAGTTTCTGATGGACATTCCACAGATAAAGTAATTTACTTGTCAGAGATCTTGCAAGCTACTGAGGAAGATGTTAGCGATTTATTTCAGGGTACGAAGAGGGTTCTAGCAAATCTCGTTGCTGCTGCCCTAAGCCGTGTCACCAGTGACCTAGTACCTGTAGAACATCTCAGTACGGCAATTGACATAGCGAAAGATCAGTATTCCCTGATGCCGCTATTTGATGCAGGTGAATGCGAGTTCTACTACCCTCTACTGGAAGCAGTTCTTACGCACTCATCCATTTTAGTCCACATTCCGTTCAAGTCCTCACATATGTTCAATGCTTGGAGGATTATTCCGTTCCCGTTTCTCTTAGACGGAAGATTACTAACCGTGACTGACACAGCGGACATGATGCTCGTCTCCGACGACCTTCAACTTGTGACTGTGACTGACAATGATGCACTTAACTTATGTCGGTCCTCGTATCTTCATCTATATGTGTGTCCAGCGTATGTGTTTTCCTTTACGTCCCCGGACAAAACTGCATGCAAACTTACTTTGACTCAAGCCACTGTGACTGACACTGGAGCTATGAAAGACTGTACGTACGCCCCAGCTCCTGAGCTCCCCGTGTTTCATAAACACTTGCTAGATATTCAGTTCTTTTACTTCCCTAACCAGACCCAGGTGTCTTTCATTTGTAAAGATTCTAGAAATGTATTTCACGCACAAGGGATGTATCAGGCCCCTGATCACTGTGAAGTAAGGAGTTCACTCATTCATACTCTGCCTTCTCATCAGCACCAAGCCCTGATTACTAACCTCTCTTCTGAGTTCATCCCTCTTAACATTTCTATCACAGGCAACTCCTCAGACCTAATCATCAAGTCACGTAGCATTAAAATGTTAAATGCATTGAATTCTTCTGAGTTTACTAATCTCATTAGTTCATCTCTCCCCATGTCCATCAGCCCAGACGTTCTCTATCCTACAGTACTAACCCCTACATTGGCTCTCTCAGTAATAATTCTAATCCTTGTAGGCCTCTTCCTTCGCCTATCTTTTAGGGTTGATCGCCTGACTCGTAGACGTAAGGCTAAGCTGGCAACTGCCGAAGCGACTGTGTAAGTTAGTCCTTACCCTTTCATACCTTCTTTGGCATTGCTATACACTGGGAATAGGGTTATGTAAGTCATAGGGATGATAGGGATAATATGTATGTTCGGTGGGCCTCACTTTACGTGGCCGAGCGGTGTAACAGCGCATTTTGAGCGACTGTACACTCTAGGGTAACTCATATAATCACTTGTATAACTCACACCCATATAACAGTTATTCACTTACTTAAGTATACTACTGTACATTCTAATTGGGCATGATCTCCCCTATAGAAGATCACCCCACCTATAAAGGCCTTGGTACAATTCTTGCAAGCTAAGCAGGGGTTCTCACGCTCCCTTTAGAGAATTGCAGCAACACCAAGATGATTGCTAGCAACTAATATCGTATGACTCCACACTGGTAAGAACCGGCACGCTCGAGCCCCCAGGCTTGGACCAGTAGCAGAGCAGCCACCCATTAGGAAGGTTACCCCTTCAAGCGGCCGTGGTAATTAATACAGTGACATTACAGTGACAGTGCGATACTGTGCAATTAGTGTGTGTACCGTTTACCTATTTTTGCTATTCTTAATTCATCTATTCTTTACAGGAAGGAATTACAGATTACAGGAATTATAGCTCAATCTAGTTGTTAGCCAGCTTACTGCTTTTAATTAGGTAGATACTTCCCTGCTGGGCAATACAGTATATACACAGACCTTATAACTATTTACAAACCGCATAGTTCTATAATTATTTTGTGTTAAATAAATATATATAGAAAAGCCACCAGTGTCTTTGCTTCAAATCAGTTACCTCTATGATTTACCTTTCAACATGTTTTTACAGTGTTAACCTGGACTACAAGCATTACAAGGAAAATCAAGGTAAGAGGCAAAAAGGTATCAAAACAGTATAATCCCCGATACAAAACTGATAAAATATAAAAGGGAGAGTAATCATAGACTTGGGAGACAGAGCGGGTCCGTGAATGTAGCACCACCTTGCTGACGTCACAGTATGGTCGATGCGGCCTGGTACTCTTGGTGGCCTCGGCTACACGGGAAGTCGGGCATTTTTTTTTTGTGTCTTCTCAAAAATTCTCTCCTTTTCTAGTTTTGACACTTTATCTACATTTGATTTAACCCCTTCTGTACCGGCGGCGTCTTGTTAACATTGCTCTAGCTACTATTAGACGATGATATTTAGTTTAAAAAGAGCCACAAGCAGTTAACAGCTTTCAAACTATCTCACTTAACGTATTTTACTACCACAGGTTCATTATAAAGTGCAAAACATCCTCCAAATATACTGTAGCTATAATAACATTTAAGAAGACGTCGCCGGTACAGAAGGAGTTTTGCAGGAGTCAAAAATGTACATTATGTTTGTGCAGGTATATTTATTGATATATTCCCTATATCGTATTTGATATAATTTGTTTGCATTGTATATTATACAGTATGTAATTCCATTCATAATGACTACCCAATTTGATAGATCCCAATAACTTATTTCATTTCCACCGACATTATCAGTGAGTTGTCACTATGCATTTCTTGATTTGGCACGATCCCCCCTCCCCTTTCCAAACTCACTCTCACTCTCTCTCAGTTGCTGTGGTTAAAATGAGATCAACAATATTCCTTATACAGTATATATAATTATTTCCAATAATACTAATTGAGATGACAGGGCGAAAAGGAGAGGAAATCAACACCATAAATAACCCATCCACACCTGCAGAAGAGCCCCCAACCTCAACCTGTAGGATTGCCTCCATTACCAACAGGAGAAGATCAAAGCCTCAGTCTACCCTAAAATCGAGGAATCACCTGCAGCGGTCACCCCTACCACAAGCAGAGAGAAAACAAGGGTCACACGAACCCTTAGGATACGTATCTTACCACGTCCCGGCCCCCTCATTAACCCGGGAACGGCAAGAACACTCTTAAGAGGTTTTGGTGGGCAAAGGCGAGAACACTCTTAAGAGGTAAGGCCTAAAAAAAACATTTTAAAATGCATCAGTGGCACTTAAAACAAATTAAATGGTGTTTAAGTGAGATAATTCCACTCCATACCTCCTATCACTCCTCTACATATGTCAAAGTCCCCTCCCCCCCCCCCCTCAATTATCACCTATTTTCTCTCTTATTCACTTATTCATTGGTATATTTTCGTGTCAACATCTCCAAGCCGGTTCTATGGTGTGGTCATGTGACTAGCGAGTGTGTTGCGTACGGGAGAGTGTGGGTGAGTGAGTCACCAGGCTTCAGGCCTCGCGAGGGGAGGGTTTGCCTCGCTCTGCTCCACATTTCATGAATGGACCGGTCGGCAATAATTCACAATTTTGACCATCCAAACACTATTCCCACTTGTTTTACTGTTGTTACATGTTACTCATAGAAGACGAGAAATCTCGGAGTGAAAGTAAAAAGTGCACTGTATCAAGGAATTGTTGTGCCAACAGTGATGTATGGGACTGAGACATGGGCTCTGAAGAAAAGGAGAAAAGAGGGCTGGATGTGATGGAGATGAGCTGCTTGAGGAGTATGTGTGGAGTTACTCGTAGAGACAGATTGAGGAATGAAGAGATACGTAGGAGAGTGGGGCAGCATCAACATTTGTCAGCCAGAGTGGACAGAAGGGTGCTGAGTTGGTATGGTCATGTTGAACGAATGGGAGATGAAAGGCTTACAAAGAGAATATGTGAGTCAGGTACAAGGGGAGATAGAAGGGCAGGAAGACTCCCATTGAGATGGAGAGACTGTGTAAGAAAGGCTTTGGATGATAGAGGAATGACTATAGATCAGGCAGGGGAAGTGGTGGTGTACAGGAGTAAATGGAGAATGCTTGTGAATAGTTGAGTGAACACGTGGTCATTTGGAGTAAGGGGTCGGGCGCAAGTTGGACTAGATAATAGTCCATCAGGCGCCTGGCCCGGGGAGACGATTAATATGAAGGGTGCGCCTGGAAGTGTGGTGGGAGGGCTTGTCGCTTTGGCTCCGCTGCATGTCTGCCTGCCGAGATCGGAACCTCTCTGGGTGGTTGGGGGCCGGGGGAGTGCTGGAGCGACCTTGGTGACCCTGGTCTCTGGGTCTTCTCCTGGGTGACCTGGATGTGTGTGAGTTTGTGCTTTTTATCTGTGTTTATTTGTTGTTTTATGTTGTTTTGTGTTTTCCCTGTTCTTGCTCTGTCTTGAGTCGGCTACCCCCAAAATGGGGATTGGGCCTGAGCATATAGATAGATAGATAGACATGTTACTATTCATATTAAACATAAAATAGGCGCATATGAATAAGTAATGACGATATTGATATTTATCGTAAAATGACTATTTTAGGTTGGAATGGGGCCTAATATTGTCACCTGGCGGTAGGGTGTCCATTACACACAGCTCGCCTTTAAGGGGTTAACGGTCCCCATGGATCACTTGGAGAACTAATTCCATCCAACCACACACATTCACAAAAAATCTACAGAACGGACCCCTAGTTCTCCATCCCACCACACACATTCACAAAAAACCTACAGAACGGACCCCTAGTTCTCCATCCAACCACACACATTAACAACAAAATTACAGAACGGACCCCTATCATATGATATAAATCCGATCGACCGCTTTAAGACATATACATATTTCAATATGTAAGGGGACTAAAGGAAGAAAAAGTAAAGTGATGTAGTACACAACCTCGAATGCGATGTTCATTTTTGCTCTCTCTCTCTCTCTCTCTCTCTCTCTCTCTCTCTCTCTCTCTCTCTCTCTCTCTCTCTCTCTCTCTCTCTCTCTCTCTCTCTCTCTCTCTCTCTCTCTCAGATACAAGGGTTCCGAGGCGTAAATCTTGAATCTGTTGTGAGTGGCAGGATGGGAAGAAAGACAATGAAACCAATATATAACGAAAATACGAGGACATAACCATAAGACACACAAAGAGAGAGAGAGAGCGAGAGAGAGAGGTTGGCACACACATTCGAGTATTATATATGCAGTATATACGGAATATGGGAACAGAACAAAATATGACACTATCAAATTAATACTAAAACAGTGAGTTAGGGAAATTTATCAGTTAGGTTTTTTCCAGAACAGCCATATCTAACAAATAATGAGACTACGCGTGTTTACAAAGGTAAATGTATCGTTCATTACCCTGTTCCTCTCAAAATACCTCTTTATTATTATAATGCCGGATTATGCACCATCGCCACCGGTCCTGCAACCTCAACAAGCAACCTCAGGCCACCCCAAGACGCACAACCAGCGCCCTTACCCTTTATCACGCCCTAACCCGACACCCTGCCCTTGGTCTCACCCTTGCCGAATAATACTCCGAGGAAGAACACCCTAAGAAACCACCAATAGTTTTCCCACGCCAATAGCACCAAAGCTAATGGAGAAGAGCACCCCCCCCCCTCCACCTTCAATCGAGCCGGAAGACAATGGAGGTTTCCTTTACCTGCCCTAGAGGTTGGGTGTGATCAACCGTCTCTTTGGGTTATTTAACTCACCAATACCAGCGCCGTACGATGTTCGTCAGTAGTATGCGGTCCTTGTACCGAGCGGTACCAGGCACCATGACTTGTAAACCCTGTTTTGAGACCTTGGTAAAGCTTCTCAGAAGGTAATCTGAGGCAATCTGGCTCAGTACGCGTCCATCTTTCGGGGTGAGAGGATGCTCTCTCTCGACTTTGAAGCCATTTTGGTCACAATGTTTGGTACTGGAGGTTACATTTATAGTAATACCCTCTGGTACAGTAAGGGTTAATAAGAGACTGTACGATTATCTGATGGAGATTGGATTAATATGGACATATTTTATAAAAATAGGTATGTAAGTGTAAGTTTTGTTTCAGATAATATTCTTTCTATCCTAAAACTTTCTTTTGGGGCATTCCCTGATCCATAAGGTTATACTTCATCTTATTTTCCGGTAAGGCATTTTAGCCAGAGTGAGCGGAGAGTGTGGAGACAGCCTTCTACTTTGCTGTCTTATTCTTCTACTATAAACTGTCCCTGTTTCTAGTAGTATTACGACCAGACCATCTAGTCGAGATTGCAAGGTTTGTGTGGTTTGAGTACGTCTGTAACTCTCTCTCTCTCTCTCTCTCTCAGGAAAATTCTTGCTAAACAAATATTTACAGTTTATGAAAGACTTCTAAGATACTTATTTATTGAACCACTAGATTACCACAGGTATTTTCCAAGCTAAATAATGTTGTCTAATGGCGAACACAATTCTGTAAAAAGTCGTCAAAAAATGCAAAGTTTGAATGCAGAAAAAGGAAATAAGAATTGCCTGTGTTTACCTTGTAAGTGTAAGAAATGAAAGATAAATCTCATGTGAGTTGTAAAATGCAAATATTCATACATTTCCTCAGTAAACCGTAAACACATTTTGCATTCCTGGAGTAAAGCGAGAAAAAGGTTTTCTCTTTACGTCTGTATCATGAAAGATTGTTACACAGATTTGCAAGGAATACTAACTACATTATCAAGAACCATGCCTACACTCTTGGCGAAACAAAATAATAATAAGTTGTATAGTGCAATAATTCCATTGCAATGTCTACAAAGAGTATTGCCTACTTTTGTATCTTAGTTGTTCCACCGATAAACTATTTACAGTTTCTGAGGGAAGTTACTTTCAGGTTGTATTCCTGATATGAAATCTAGTTTGTCAAATCCATTAACCCCTTTTGTACTGGTGACGTCGTTTTAACTGTATTGTAGCTATATTTAGGCGATTTCGTGTTGTTTAAGAAGGATCTGTGGTAGTTAAAAATGGTAGGTGAGATAGTTCTAGGCCTGTTATTTGCTGGAGGCCCTTTTTATACTGAATACAATCGTCTAATAGTAGCCAGAATAAGGTTGAAAAGACGTAAGCGGTATAGAAGGGGTTAAGTAGATTAGAGATTTTAATGACTTGCCCTCAGAGTCTACGCGTTTCTAATGAAACAAGACCATGAGGTCTCAATCGATCCTAATAACTAAATTCTCCTAATCGATAGAACAATATTCGTAGCCTTAGCTAGGACTCTGTCTAGTTGTTCTGTATACTCCTAATTGTTGGAGACCAGAATTGAACAGCATACTCTATAATAGTGGTATATTATACGAGTTACAGAGAATAAGGACTATCACTTTGTCTCTTATAATAGCCAAGTCATTTTTGAGCTTCTTTACCTATTCCAATGTACTGCTAAACAAAACTAGATAGATAGAGAGAGAGAGAGGAGTGAGTAGAAAATTGAGGTATATGAATAAAACCAGTAAGAAAGAGAGGGTGAGGGCAACATTGTCAAAGAGAGAGAGAGAGATACATAAAGGGGAAGAACGGGAAGGTAAGATACTCCAGGAAATAAGGAAAGTAAAAGAGTGACAGGCAACGGGGAAATGGTTGTTGTATTGGTGATAACACAGAGATCTATAAGGGAAGAGAGAGAGAGTGAAGGGTATCCATTTTTTCTTTCTCTCTCTCTCTCTCTTGAATACAGCCCCCCAATAAACTAATCCTCTCTCTCTCTCTCTCCCTTTCGTTCTCTCTCTCTCATTCTCTCACTTCCATTTTCTCTCTCGCTCTCTCTCTCTCTCTCTCTCTCGCTCATATCTCTCTCTCTCTCTTTCTCTCTCTCTCTCTCTCTCTCTCTCTCCCTTTCGTTCTCTCTCTCATTCTCACTCCCCCTCTCTCTCTCTCTTTCTCTCTCATCCCAATTCATTTCCGCCCCCAACTCTCTCTTTCTTTCTTCTCCTCTCATCCCTAGTTCGTCCCCCCCCCCCCCCCCCCGGCTGCACCGCTCCGGAGCTGCCGCCAAGTGTCAACAAGTACCACCGGGGGGGGGGGGCCCCCCCCCCCCTTCAAACCCCGGTTTATGAGGGGAAATAGGGGTATAAAATAAGGGCCCCTAGGACCATCCCACCCGTCCCAAATTTATTTTTAAAGTGCCGACGTAATAGAAACTACCCTCACCCCCCACTAACACCTTGCAACCTGCATCATCAACATCGGAACAACTTTTAAGGGAAATGACCACTCCAACATTTTGTACCTTTCGTTTTTGCAAAATTCCCTCACTAACCCCAAATCATGGCACCGATCAGAATTAAATGCCCCTCCTGTAACAAGAACTACTACAAGGAATGGTATCCGCGTCATGGGTATCCAAATGCCAAGTGTTTTATGTGTTTAACTGGTGAAAACTTTTTGCTCTTGGAGTGCACATTAGAAGCACACAAGGCACAGGCTGACGAACTGAAGCGAGATAATCTCACACTAAAGGAGACTGTAGGTGTACTTTCGCATCAAAATTTCTTACTAAAAGAGCGAGTAAAGGACATAGAGTAAGCAAGTCGACGTTGTTAAAAATCTTCAAAAAGAAAACCCATCCAATGATCTATTTCAGACAATAGTCAACAGGCGTAACAAAAACATATCCCAAGGGAATGGGAAAACGACAACAGGTATCCCTATCAAAAACAGACTTGCTGTTCTCGCCGAAAACAATGAACACGAGGTAACTGACCACGTGAATGGGAATGGGAATGGGAAAGCAACACCAGGTAACCCTATCAAAAACAGATTTGCACACGAGGTAACTGACCACGTGAAAGCAAGCTCGAAAGGCAAGAAAATTCCTGACGGGAAAACAACGAAACCATCAAATCACGGAGTCAGCGGGAAGGAGAAACTCACCCTAGTCTATGGTGACAGTCTCATGCGAGGTCAAGGAGCTGCCTTTGCCACCAAGAACAGAGGAAAAAGGTCAGTAAAGGTCATTCCAGGCGGTAAAGTCGAACATATCTTGAAAGACATAACTAACTCCGCCATACCAGAGGGCACCTGTGTAGTCGTCAATGTTGGCTCAAATGACTGCTTTGACGGAGGTAAGGCCCCAATTAAGACCATAGAAAAATATTTCGAGAACCTAATTAAAGTCATGAAAAGGAAGACCACGAAATGTGTGGTAAGCGGCGTCATACCCCGGATTAAAACAAGCTCATACGGACAAAATAGAGCCATAGAAATTAACAACGCAGTCAAGGTCATGTGCGAACAAGAGAAGGTACTGTATGTGGACAATTGGACCACCTTTGTATGGAACTCCTCCTTGTACAGCGGAGATGGCATTCATTTATCAGAAAAAGGCGTTCAGCACATGAGTGACACCCTAAATCAAGCAACCTACATTGCCCATGAAAACAACGCCAGTCAGGACCGAGAGATAACTATGCTAATAGACTCCTCTGAGTATTGACATCGCTACCCCCGGAAAAGCCCTCCCACAACCCCACCCAATCAAACTAATGAAATAAATACCCCCTTTGGTCTAAAACTCATGCATCCTAACCCACCCGCACAGTTAAGACAAATAAATAACCCCACCCAACCCTTCCAAGTCCATCACAACCATTTACACGAAACCGTCAACCCCAATGGCCCACAAGTTGCGAAAATTTACCTACCTGAACCACAAAACAAACTAAACAACCCCACCCAACCCCATCCAAGCCAACCCAACCAACTGAATGAATTTGACAACCCGCCGCGGCTTCAAGTCACAACCCCAAACCCATCCTCACCAATAAGAAAAACATCTCCAGCGCATGCTGAGAGAAATGATATAAAAATAATATCCATAAATTCCTGCTCAATAAGAAACAAAATAGACGAACTCAAATGTCTGTTATTAAATGAGAAAGTTGACGTTATTTGTATAACGGAAACACATCTGAACCTTAAAAATAAAGATCTACTTTATGAATATCACATAGAGCCATACAAACAATTCATAAAGACTGTAACAATGGAAAACAAAGAGGGGGGGTTGCAATGTATGTTGCAACCTACTTAAACCCAGTTGAGGTGACTCTCCCCGAAAGTAATGCAGAAATAGTGTGCGTCAAAATAAATACAAAAAACTTAAATATCACTACAGCGTACCGACCACCGAGACTAACTGTTGCCGATGATACAATTTTTTATGAAATACTAGAGAAAACCCTTAATTCCGACAAAACAGTTTTACTAGGTGACTATAACCTCCCCCTAATTGACTGGAATACCCTGACCGGAAAAAATGCTGAGTCACGCCAAATGACAAGCTTCATCCAGGACAATTTTTTGACTCAACACGTAAAACAGCCGACGCGAGACAGGAATATATTAGACCTCGTAATCACTACCCAAGAAAATATATTATCAAACCTGGATGTAGGTGAACATCTGGCAACGTCCGACCATAAAATCTTAAGAATCAACGTTATTAGCAAATATTCCACAGTAAAAACAACAGGAATGGTTTCGGACTTTAAAAACGCAAATTATGACGGTCTTAACACCTTACGAGCGGCCTATGCGGTTTATTTATATGTACCGCACAGCGGGGTGTTTTTAGCCAAAATAGGGCTGTTTACGTGATCATTTTCATGCCTAAATAAGACCCAGAACGTAAAACAAGTATCTATCCCTGAAAGGGCATAAACAGAGCTTTCGAATGACACCATAACGATCCTTGTATGATGGATAGTTTTCTTGCAATAACCGTGCAACGCGAGTGCAAAAAGCAGGTAATTCGGTACTTTCGGTACATAATTGAGTATGTAGCGAGTGAGAGAGGGAGGAGGGAGCTGAGATTTGTGTCAGTAGGTTCGCCGCGGTGGTCTGGAGCAGTCATACGCTCGCTAGTCTCCTGCCACCACTTGTCTCTCTCTCTCAGCCACATTACGTGCTGAAATTGCCACTCGACCTATGTCGAGCGCCGCCACATAGTCCAGCTTTATTTAACTCGACTTATGACGGTCTTAAGGAATCGATATCAAACATACACTCAAACCTCATAAATATAAACGAAGTAAATGAACTATGGGGACATTTTAAGTCTACAATTACAGAAGCGCATAAACAATTTGTACCCATGAAACCAAAACGTAATACGAAATCAAGTATGCCCCCTTGGTACAGTAGAGACATTGGCAAGGCAATAAGGAAAAGGAATCAACTCCACAAACTTGTAAAAAATAACACAAACACTGAAGTAATTAAAAACTTGTACAAAAATAGTAGAAGGGAAGTGAAAAAAATAATTAGGGCGAACAAACAAAATTACGAAATGACTATTGCCAGAGAGAGTGCCACAAACCCCCAAAAAATCTACAGTTACGTAAATAAAAATAAACAGATCAAAAGCGGTATCGGACCGCTAATAGAAGATGGCCAGACAATAACAGGTGACACAAACACGGCAAATATGCTCAACAAATATTTTGGCTCAGTTTTCACAGAAGAAGTTATCGATCATACCCCTGAAAATAACACCTCAACTCATGTGATAGGAGATTTCACCATCAGTGTTAGCGAAGTACAAAGCAAATTGAGTAATTTAAATGTAAATAAGACCCCGGGACCCGACATGCTCCACCCGAAAATAATTAAGAATGTTAAGGACGAAATAGCAAAACCCCTGACACAACTATTTAACTTATCATTACTACAGGGGATTGTACCGAGTGATTGGAAAGATGCGAACATTACGCCGATATACAAGAAGGGTAGCAAGGCCAAAGCGAGTAATTACAGACCAATTAGTCTTACTTCAATTGTAGGAAAAATCATGGAAAAAATCCTTAGAGATAAGATAGTAGATTACCTCGAATCAAACAACCTAATCAAAAATAGTCAACACGGCTTTAGATCAAATAAGTCATGCCTAACAAATTTGATTGAATTTTATAACAAACTATGCACATATAACGACATGACGAAATCACTAGATATAATCTTCTTGGACTTTCAAAAAGCTTTCGACAAGGTGCCTCACCGAAAACTATTGGCTAAACTTGAGAGGATAGGTATCAAAGGTGAAATTCATTCTTGGATAAAAAATTGGCTTACAGACAGAAAACAGAGAGTGGTGATAAATGGAGTGGAATCGGAGTGGGAGCCTGTCACTAGTGGAGTTCCACAGGGTTCAGTCCTTGGACCGGTCCTGTTTCTCATTTACATTAACGATATTGATGTAGGGTAAACAACACCATTTCCAAATTCGCCGACGATACAAAATAGGAAATACAGTCCTGAACGAAGATGATAGAAATGCGTTGCAATCTGATTTAAACAAGATATCAGAGTGGTCGAAAAAATGGCAGATGCCCTTCAATGTCGATAAATGTCAGGTGCTGCAGGTTGGTAGCAGAAATATGAAATACAAATACGAAATGAATGGCAAACAAATAAAAACCGCAACGGTAGTAAAAGACCTAGGGGTACTAATATCTGAAAACCTAAAAACTTCCGACCAATGTATAGCAGCTGCAAATAAGGCAAACATAGCATTGGGCTCTATTAAACGAAAATTTACATATAAACATGAGAACGTAATAGTGCCACTGTTCAAAAGTATGGTGAGGCCCCACCTTGAATATGGTGTGCAGTTCTGGTCACCTTATCTGATCAAGCACATTGTAAGACTCGAGCCAGTACAGCGTAGAGCGACGAAGATGATACCCTCATTAAGAAATAAATCATATGAAGAAAGACTTAAACGATTGAACCTGTTCTCATTAAAAAGAGGAGGTTGAGGGGTCAGCTTATTGAGTGCTTTAAGATACTAAAAGGTTTCGACAAAGTCGATGTAAATGCACTATTCACATTAAACAATACTAATCAAACTCGCGGAAATGGAATTAAATTAAAAACCAAAAAGGCAAACCTAGATGTCACAAAGAGTTTCTTCACCTACAGTGTGGCGACAGAGTGGAATAAACTACCAGCGAGAGTGGTGGAGAGCGACACAATAAACGCTTTCAAGGGAAGGCTTGACCTCTATCTGCAGAGGGCTGGGGTGATATGAAGGGAAAAGGAAAAAAAAAAAAAAAAAATGTATGTATGTGTATGTGTGTGCACTGTACAGTATGTATATATATATATATATATATATGTATACTGTATATATATGTATGTATGTGTATGTATGTATGTGTATATGTATGTATGTATGTACCGGTGTATATATGTGTATATGTATATATATGTATATATATATATATATGTATATATATGTATATATAGTTTGTAAGGCCAGACTGCCTAGTAAGGACCTTGAGGTCTGTGTGGTCTGTGTATCTATGTAGCTCTCTCTCTCTCTCTCTCTCTCTCTCTCTCTCTCTCTCTCTCTCTCTCTCTCTCTCACACACAGGTAATAATTCACGTAAAATAATACATTTACCCTGGAAATCTTTGTGTTCTAAAGTGTAGAACAACCGACACGAAAGAGAAACATGCAGTACTGTGTCTCCTTGTTAGCCCTATTCATGACAAATTAATATATAACGTAGAAATCGGCAAAAGTTGTCAATCTTCGATCCCAATATCATTAGATTTGTCATAAACTGTAAAAACACTACATAATTTGGAACATAAAACAACAACAACACAAGAAATATGAAACTTTACTATTACTGTCAGTGAAGTAAAGTTAATTTAAGTACTGTATATTTAGCATAGTTACAACTGATGAACCCGATAATCTAAACCCAAATACTGAAAATAAATTAAAACGAGGAAATAGCAGTCATTAACGTATACATTTATACTACTACAATTCTAAACAGGCAGTCCTAGGCGCGGTCAAACCCTTTACATTGGTGCCACATGTATATCTTTTGACAACGAAAATATATTATTTTCGGTATTAAGTACCTTAAGTCAGTTTGAAATGCTCAGGCTATTTCTACATGTACAAAACAGCTTTGTTTGTATAATTGTTCTGCTTGTTGTTAGTAAATACAACGGATATTGTACAAAACTTGGCAAAGTAGCTACTGCAACGTTGTTTGATCAGGTCAGGTCAAGCAAAACACTCACTCACAGACTCACACTCACACCTGATATACAAAACAAACGTCACGTAATGGCGCGCTGCCAGGCGCACAAAATTAGTACAGTCACATGTAAACTAAATCCATTCGTCACTTCAGTTCATTCCTGACTTTGCCACCATCCACAATGGAAGCCTCTCCAAATCACCTCACACACCTGCATAGTCAGGCAAAATAGTTGGCATGTAACGTACAACAATATAAGAGAGAGAGAGAGAGAGAGAGAGAGAGAGAGAGAGAGAGAGAGAGAGAGAGAGAGAGAGAGAGAGAGAGAGAGAGAGAGAGAGAGAGAGATAAATAGTAATATAGTTTATTATAACAATAATAATTATCTATGCATTCACGTGGGCTGCACAGTAGTACGCTGATGAGTGCATTCCCCTCCTCACTCATACACAGGGGAGGTGATGGGAGGAAAGGTCGATTGACCTTGGTGGGAGGGATGGAGGGAGAAGGGAGTAACAGTAAAAGCCGGCACCAATGTAGGGGTAGCTGACCATGCCCAAAACCGCCTGTTTAAAATGGTGATACTATAGTACGAATTGATTGGAAAGCTGTGAACATTACGCCAATATAAAATAGTTAAAAATCACTGATAGGAAAAAAAAGAGTCCCATCCACCCGTAAGGTAATATGGAATGGAATGAAATATTTCCTTCAAGTAGGATTTCTCCATCTCCTTAATGTAACAGGAATTGCTCATCTTTTCTATATCACACCGTAGTGGAGTGGGTAAAACATACAGTATACTCCCGTCCGGACTGTCCGTGGTTCGAAAATTGGTAATGGTAAAAGCAATTATATATATATTAGGGCTACGAGAAAAGAGAATGAGAGCGGTGGGCAGGTTGAATGGGGAGGATATGAACCAAGGTAATTGATGGTTGTTGAAAGGAAGAGTTTCGGGGGAAGGGGTGACGGGGACAGCAGGAATGTTGGTGGTGATCATGATGGTTATTTTGTAATTAAAGCTCAGACCGCTTAATTAACTTTAGCTAAGTAATCAAAAGTTTTTATTTGTCATGGTTTAATTTCCCAAATTAATTATACCCACCCAGGTATGAGGTATTTATAGGATCGAAATTTAAGTTATAAGGACCTCACCACAGGAAGATAAACATATTATATGGTATATATATATATATATATATATATATATATATATATATATATATATATATATATATATATATATGTTATCAATAAATATTTACATCATATGAATATTCCTATGTTAAAAATATGCGATGGGTAGCAGAAAAAGTGTTCAGGTTGTGTTTAAGAGAAGGATTTGTTCGCGACTGTGAAAGGAGACGGTAAGACAATGGTGATGCGGCTTCAAATAGGGTAATTTAGAGACACCCTGGCGCCGTATATTTACGAAGGTTAACACTATGACAGGGCTAAGACTAAGACAAGGAAGAGCAGTGGATGTTGATGTATCGATGATAAGGGAGGGAAACGAGTGGAAGCTACCTGCACTGCTGTTTGCTGATGATACAGTATTGATAAGTGATAGTGAATGGGACTTGCAGGGTCTGGTAAATATGTTTGGAACAGTGTGCGAAATACGGAATCTGAAGGTAAATGCGGGGAATAGCAAGGTTATGGTCTTCAAAAGGGGTGAAGCCACAGAGTGTGAGTGTGAGGTTGAATGGTCAGGCTATGGACAATGTCAGCACATTTAACCCTTAAAAAGCGGCTCACCACATAAGTCGTATTTAATAAAGCTGGACTATGTGGCGGCGCTCGACATAGGTCGAGTGGCAATTTCAGCACGTAATGTTGCTGAGAGAGAGAGACAAGTGGTGGCAGGAGACTAGCGAGCGTATGACTGCTCCAGACCACCGCGGCTAACCTACTGACACGAATCTCAGCTCCCTCCTCCCTCTCTCACTCGCTACATACTGAATTATATGGGGAAAGTGGCTAATTACCTGCTTTTTGCACTCGCGTTGCACGGTTATTGCAAGAAAACTATCCATCATACAAGGATCGTTATGGTGTCATTCGAAAGCTCTGTTTATGCCCTTTCAGGGATAGATACTTGTTTTACGTTCTGGGTCTTATTTAGGCATGAAAATGATCACGTAAACAGCCCTATTTTGGCTAAAAACACCCCGCTGGGCGGTACATATAAATAAACCGCATAGGCCGCTAAAGAAGGGTTAAATATCTGGGCAGAGTGCTGAGTAAAGATGGATGAAGTATGAAGATGAGTATGGATGAAGAAGTGAAGGAGAGAGTGCAACAAGGGAAGAGGGTTGTAGGAACGCTGAAAGCGGTAACAAGAAATAGGGTGGTCAGCACGGAAGTAAAGAAGTCATTGCATGACAGTGTGGTAATCCCGACATTGACTTACGGAAGCGAAGCATGGACGTTGGTGGAGAGACTCAGACCAAGAGTGAGAGGGGTGGAAATGAGTGACTTGAGAAGTGCACGTGGAGTTACATGGAGGGATAAACAGACGAATGAGGAAGTAAAAGAGAGGTGTGGTGTGAATGTAGACGTGCTGGAAAGTGTGAAAAGGAACACTTTGAGATGGTTTGGCCATATGGAATGTATGGGAAGCGAAAGAATGACTAAGAGGGTGTACGAGAGCGAGGTGGAAGGATAAAGAGGGAGAGGTATACCGAGAGAGAGTTGGATGGATGGAGTGAAGAAGTATATGAATGAGGGCGGTGCTGGTTGGGAGGAGGGGTGTCGACTTACTGGGAGCAGAGGTGCTTGGGGGCGTTTCGTTCGTGGCCACACCTTCGGGGATCACGGCGTCATGAAATAGATAGATAGATAGCAGAGTATGAACTAGTCGGTAGCAATATTCACATCTCTCGCAATTGCATCTACAAGCTGTTATCCATGTCTGGAAGAAGAGGTGGAATATAAATAATATATGTAATTGTAGTATTAGTATTGTAATTTGCAGGTAGAATAACCTACAGGAATAATGGTTTAGCTTTCAGAGAGTGCCACTTTGCGCTGGTATTTTACAGACAGTTTGTTTTGTATTGCAGAATGTGCCTTGGTTTCGGTTACATTTACTGCTGAAGAGTTGGTCAGATCAGGACGGTTCTCGACGTGCTTCTACCAATAAAATCATTGGTAGTAGCGCGTCAGTGTTACCTCACAATCATGAAGTACACTCACGCGTACTAAAAGTTGCTCAGGGGTGGGTCCTTCCTTCCCCTACTCCACCCTGGGCAGGTGGAAGGGGGGAGTCGGATCTAAGTCCATCCCCACCTTCCACCCCCAAACTATCCCCAACTCCCCCACCTATCTGGCAGTTATTGATTAGCGACGATTGTTCTCATGTATTCTAAATTATTGTTAAACCATCATTGCACTTGCTTACAATGGCCAACATTTAAAATGTATTAGGAATTTATTAATACAATATACTGTATAATTGTATTCTCAAACTGAGTCTCTATACACAATGTGGGTTACACGAATCTTGGTTGTAGTGGCCTTCTACTTCTCTCTCTCTCTCTCAACACGCTGACTACCCTCAGTTCATTCAAGATTTTAAAATATGTAAAGGGTTGATAATGTGTATCATAGCAAAATGTTTAGCCTCAATATGAATACAATACACAACCATGGTTGCCAGTTAGAATTGAAAAGGTTCAGCACTAGTATTTGAGGAAACTGTTTCCCATTTCAGATCTGTTCTACCTGGAACAAACTTTCCTCAGAAGTCGTAAAAATGTCCTCAGTTGAGCAGTTCAAGAAGACAGTAAATAGTAGTTTGCACACTCTGTAATATAAGGAGTGTAGTGCGCTGATAAATGTTTCTCCTTCCACTTCGAATATTTCCCCGAAATGGACCGGAAGGTTTTTGAGATACTAACTATTCCTTGTAACCCCTCGTAACTCTCTCATAGCACACACTTTCTACAACCAAGATTTAACGGGTCTGAATGTGGTATACTTCCCTTCATTAGTGTGTGTGATGAATGTTGCCTGCATTCGATACACATAGTAGAGTTGATTGTAAAACTGCCAAATAATCATATTCCTTATTGTATTTTGTTTTTGGGGGGGAGGGGGGTAGGGGGGTAGAGGTGAGAGGCTGGGATCAGATAGAGAAAGGGGAAGTGAGAAGGCGAGCCCTGCTACTCAATGGCTCTATACTCAAACCTTACTAAAAGTTAACACCGACTTTGATAATAATTTGTATCGAGTTCTACATTTACTTGATAGAAAGAAAAAAAATGTATATACCGCATAAAATGAAACCCAGACCGTTTATAGTATGTATAGAAACTGTTTCAAATGATGAACGAAAAAATCAATAACAGTCGCAACACTATTTCAGCCTATCTTTGCTTGTAGTCTTTTCATTTTATTATATAAACGCCCGACTGTGTAAGTAATTTGAGAACCTAGGAGTAAATCGTAGAGGGCACGTTGATGTGTATTGCAATAATGGTGAACATAATACCCTGAATACTGTATGAGAACTATGAAATTAGATTTAATTACAGCATTAATATATTGAAATCACATTAAGTCTTGATCGTAGAAAGTAATGCAATGAGAGAGAGAGAGAGAGAGAGAGAGAGAGAGAGAGAGGCACTTTACCACTACAACCAAGATTCGTGTAACCCACGTTGTGTATAGAAACTCATTTTGAGAGAACAATTTTACAGTATATTTTATTTTTAACACCTTATTAGCGGCCTAGGCGGTTTATTTATATGTACCGCCCAGCGGGGTGTTTTTAGCCAAAATAGGGCTGTTTACGTGATCATTTTCATGCCTAAATAAGACCCAGAACGTTAAACAAGTATCTATCCCTGAAAGGGCATAAACAGAGCTTTCGAATGACACCATAACGATCCTTTTATGATGGCTAGTTTTCTTGCAATAACCGTGCAACGCGAGTGCAAAAAGCATGTAATTAGGCACTTTCCCCATACAATTCCGTATATAGCAAGTGAGAGAGGGAGGGAGGAGGTGGGATTCGTGTCAGTAGGTTCGCCGCGGTGGTCTGGAGCAGTCATACGCTCGCTACTCTCCTGCCACCACTTGTCTCTCTCTCTCAGCAACATTACGTGCTGAAATTGCCACACGACCTATGTCGAGCGCCGCCACATAGTCCAGCTTTATTTAACTCGACTTATGTTGCGCGCCGACAGTTAAGGGTTAAATGCCTAATAAATTTTAAATGTCGGCCATTGTAAGCATGTGCAATGATGGTTTAACAATAATTTGTATTACATGATAACAATCGTCGCTAATCACTAACTGCCAGCTAGAGAAGGAAGGTGGGGGAGTTGGGGATAGTTTGGGGGTGGAAGTGGGAGTAGACTTGGACCCGACTCCCCCCTTCCATCTGCCCAGGATGGAGTAGGGGAAGGAAGAACCCACCCCTGAGCAACTTTTAGTACGCATGAGTGTACCTCTATACATATTTGGAAACCCTACGATCCGCACCCATGAGAACAACATTCGTTGTCTAAGAGCTTAAGGTTAGCCAGATAGTTATAGTAGATATTTTATTTATTTGTCTAGTATCACATCTGTGTTCAATTTTAGGATCAATTAAGTGTCCTGTATATATATATATATATATATATATATATATATATATATATATATATAGTAATGTACTGCCACGGAAGTCTGTACGAAAAGTATCGTTCACGCTTTCTTGTCTAATACTGTATAAGAAAATTGCGTGAGAAGTCAGAAAGCGATAAGAGGAGCAATGAAAGAATGTATATCACATCAAATATGTTGCAATCCCCATTTATATGAAATATAATAAAAGTGAAAATGTGAGTGTATTCCTATGTTCTCATTGCTACCTAAACTGTATACAAGGGGAGATAGAAGGGCAGGAATGTAACCTTTTCTTAAGCTGCTCTCGGAGGAGATATATTTTAATTTTATAACATATTCTTTTAACCTAGGCCTACTCAATAGTCAGTACATTATACGATTCAAAGCGATGAAGTCAGGAAGTCTTAATATAGATGTCTAAGCTGTCTAAGTTCCTATGTATTTTGTATTACATATTGTAAATTACGGAGGACAATTATCCTGTTTCTATAACCGCTTATTCATGTATTGAGGATTAGTACCGTAATACAACGTAATTTGAAGTTGTGTAATAGCAGAGCTAGTAATAATATACCCATCGACATTATTATGTCAGCATGAGTAAGTGATAATGGCGACATATGGTGGTAAAAGCGTGAGTTTTCCTCACTAGACAAAAATTGTAATAATTACTAGGAGCTCCACCAGGACATGTGGCACAATCAGTGTGTCCCAGGGATCAGTGCTTAGTATAATGTGTGTCCTAAATTGCTAAATGTGACTGACAAAGTTCTATCATGAACAATTAAAAATACATAATAACCCATATACTAGTTATTCCTGTGATGTCACTGAAACCAGATTGAAATATTTGTCAGTGTAAGTTTACTTTATGCAAGCTTCTCATCTTCATCTGCTTAGTCTCTTCCTCCAAACTTCTCTCTTCTCAGCACGACCAAGTTGTCCACTCCAAATATTTGCTGAAGAATTTGCATAGATTAGCTCCGCCATGGAGAGAGAGAGAGAGAGAGAGAGAGAGAGAGAGAGAGAGAGAGAGAGAGAGAGAGAGAGAGAGAGAGAGAGAGAGAGAGAGAGAGAGAGAGAGAGAGAGAGAGAGAGAGAGAGAGAGAGAGAGAGAGAGAGAGAGAGAGAGAGAGAGAGAGAGAGAATGAGGATATGAGGATGATGAAGATGGATTACACACATGTTGGTTGGATGTGTGTGTGTATAATGCAATGAGTCACAAGGACAGCTGACATGTCAAGGACTGCTGTCCATCCCCTAGAATTGTACTCTACATTTGTTATGTCTATGTGAGTGAGGGAGACAAAAGGCAGAACTGCCTGTAGAGAATGCCTCCCCCAGAGCTGTAAGAGTGACAGGACCAAAATCAAGGAACGTTCGAGCCAAAATGCCTGAACACACGGAGTTTGAAGCAATTAAAGTCATAGGAAGAGCGAAAGACTGATTCTGGGAGAGAGTTCCAGAGCTCAGCTTTTGAATAGAAGAAAGATTAAGAATAACGTTTCACTCATTGAATTTAATATATTTCAAAGAACAGTACATTTGGAACAATACGTGTACATATCTGTCTATGGTATGTTCATCTTGAACTTCTGAAAAATTATCTGATGTTGTGGCTGTGTGGTATATGTTTTTAGAGAGAAAAGACTTCGCCTGTTCTTCGTTATTCCGTGACCCAATCAAATAAATAATGTGTAATATCGTAGCTTGGATTGTTTATTTTATCTGAGCAATGAGTGTTTTTCGTGAGCACTGAAGACAATAATTGTTTGACAATATATGTAGTGGCAGTAGTAGGGCACTTTTATACTAATGAACCATATCTTTAGTCCTAAATATCTCAACATTGTTCTTCCTTATCCTCTATTTCATGTTTCAAGTATATATTTATCTATTTTTGTTTTATCAACCAGATCTGGGTTACCTTTTTCTGCCTGGAATCATGCCCAATCGTTCTTCGACTTTTCAAAAACTCTTTCATCAATAGCTAATGTAATGAACTTTACAACTCTCGCTCTGTCTAAGTTTTCTGACATCTAGCCAAAAACCTCTCGAACAATTTCACTACCTCATCTTTCCCTCCACTTTTCCACTCTGACGGCACCACTGTCACTTATTCCTCTGACAAAGCTGAACAATTTATAAAATTCTATCTTGGATGATTCTGGTGTTATTCCTCCCTCTCCACCCTGTTCTCTCTTACTTCTGGTTAATATTTTAATATTTTCAAAGTATATACTTTCTTCCCTATCTGAGCTTCATACTAAGAGGGCGTAAGTACGTTGTTCCTCCTGTTGTACTTAAAAACTGTTCTTTCATGGTGACTCACTGCCTCGGCAAACTCTTCCATCTCTTGCTTTACTCTAACATCTTCCTTTCTTGTTGTAAGTTTGCTCCCATTTAACCTGTCCTAAGGAAACGTAACCGCTCTTAACTCACCAACTATCGTCCAATTGCTCTCATTTCTTCCATCTCTAAAGTATTAGAATATGTTCTTAATTGAAAATGTCTTAAGGGGGGAGGGTTTTTTTTTCTGGACCCCTTCCCCTTAATGTTTAGTTCAATTAATTTAGAGATTTTAAGTCATTCACCCCACTAGTTTTTTCAAGACCTTTCACCCCATTCGTTTGTCAATATTAAGAACTTTCGTACAATTTAGGAGTCGATTCCTTCATGGCGAGCGATAGCGAGCCTGTAATACCGGCCTTTGGCCAATATATATACCTGGATTTTTTAAGACTATGCACATGTGGGGTAATTAATATTGCTATATACGGAAAATATAACAATTTTATTATAATAATTATTATCTTTCCGCGTTCTCAAACCTCCCACGTAGTGCATGTACGTCTGCCATACCCCTTGCGCATTTCTTATCTTACTAACTCTTGGTCATCCTCCTTGTGTGACTTCACTGAGACCTTTTGTATTGTGCTAAACATAAGACAGGCATTCAATAGAGTCTGGCAAAAAATCTATATTTCTAAACTCCCATCCTTGGGTTTCTATCCCTCTATCTGTACCTTGATATCCAATTTCCTTTCTTACCGTTCCTTAGCTACGGTTGTGGACAGCCATCGCTCACTTCTTTAACGTATCAATTTAGATGTTCCTAAGGGTTCTGTCCTATCTCCAGTTCTTGTTACCATATTTATTAACAACTGTAGTATACTGTATACCTTTAGTCCTATCCACTCCTATGCTGATGACTCTACCTTACACTATTCAACTAGATGTACACAATGACCAACCATGCAGTTACTTCAAAACTAATGTGATGAGGCCATAGCACACCTGCTGTATCTTGTGATCCATCAACTGCAGAGAGAATCTTGTTGCTTTTAATTATTCCAAAACCTAGTGTCTTCATCTATCTACAAATCAAAATCTTCCACACGACCACTTACTCTTTAACAATACACATATCAACCCTTCATCTGTACACATTATTCTTGGTGTTTTTTTTTTTTCTACTGACCTTTCTTGGAAAAATTATATTACCACTATTACGAAAACAGCTTCCCAGAAGTTAGATGTGTTTCTTGCTCTGTGCAGGGGCACGGTGCACCCATGTATCGAGTACTGTTCGTATGTGTGCGGAGGTTCCACCCAAACCGCACTTCTCAACAGAGTAGAAACATTCACTTGGGAGTAGGGTAGATATTGATCTTCACATCATTGTTTCCATCAAGCTGAAGAGATAGTGAAAAACAGATATCAACAAGCTGAGTTTTGCCATTGTCGTTGAGATGGACACCTTCACAGAGATTGAGGTTGTGTGTCCCAAAAAATACATAAAATATGTGTGCAAACACTACCATTGACTGAGTACATAAATCAGCAAACCTAGCTCTTATTATTGCATCGCTCGCTCGGAGCAAAATATCCAGCGAACACCCAGTTTCTTGTAAAAGATACCGATTTCCCATAGTTTAGTTTGCTGAATATGTTTCAGGTGTTTACTTTAATGTCTTATTGACTATTTTTCTTGTTTGTGCTTCACTTCTCTCCATAAACTTTTCTCAGTGACCTGTCCTATCGCTCCAGTACAGCCACCAGATCCTCTCAGCCAGCGTCGCTTGTGGCATTGGAATAATTTTTGCTTCCGTGGCCGGGGACTCTCAGAGAGTACTGAATGCATTACCAAAGTATTCCTTGCGGGCATTGAAGTATACATTCCATTTTCTTTCAGTCTAATGCACACAAATCTTGGTTTGCTTGCACTTATTCTACTGCTGTCTGCAATAAGCAGGATGCATTCAAACAGAACCATCGCCTTCAAGCTGAAGAGTCTAATTCTCCCTATGTTTCTGCCCAGAATCAAGCTAAATCTGTTCTTTGACTCGACAAACACTCTTTCATCAATAATAAATGCACTCTAAAACAGCTTCCCAGAAGTTATTTGTGCTCAACTACCTCCGGGGGTTCTTTACCCTTGCACAGCTTCTTGCTCTGTTACAAAGGCACAGTTGTCAGTCAATCCATGTATTGAGTATTGTTTGCATGTGTGGGGAGACTCCTCTCACACAACACATCTGGACAAAGATAAAAAAGAAAGGATTTTGTCTCATCAACTCACATCCACTCACCGATTCTCTGCAGCCTCTCTCTCTTCACTGCAATGTTGCATTTTTCTCGCTATTCTACCGCTATTACAATTACCAGTATTCCTCAGAGCTCTCTCAATGTATACCACCTCCCCTACAGTATGTAAAGCATGTATCACCCGTCTTGCAATACAATTCCACCCCTATTCTGTGCAACTCTCCAGCCCAAGAGTGAAATTATATTCCCAATCTTTCTTCTATTCAACATCTATCCATCTTTCCCTCATCCTGATTTAAAATGCCTCAAACCCCGTATGTCCAGGCATTTTGGCTTGCACATTCCTTGATTTTGGCCCTGTCACTCTTTTAACTCTTGGGGAGGCACTCGTCACAGGCAGTTTTGCCTTTGGTTTCCCTCATTCACATCGAAAAAAATAAAAAATAACGGAGGAGTTATAGTAATTTTGTTATGTTTTGATTAGCAGTTTTTGTCAGGCACATACGAGTCTTTAGTGCTGGTGTTTGTACCGATGTTGAGGGTTTCGGCTACCTCGGCCAGGATATGATTTTTGTTTTCACTTTTATGACTCCTGCCTTCTTTCTTCATCCCCTCCATTGTTTTTCCTTTTGAATGAAACACATTTTGCCTTTTTACTCATAACATATGTTGCTTTCAGTTTTGCCTTTGTAAGACATGCCATTGTTAAAAGAGCAATTATCAGTATGCTATTCAAAATGCTTGTTGTGGCATATATGCAACCTTCACATAAATTATGAGAGCAAAGACATCTGAGCAAAATATGTATTTGTGATGAAGAAAACAAATCAATTACAAAATGTGGCAGACATTAGCGTATATGTAAACAACAAGGAGATGGAAAGGAATCTGATAACAATGTTCCCCACAAATAAAGGATGGAATAGGAAAAACCCTGACTTTTCATTGAATTGACAATTAATATTATCTACATGGATTGGGTTATGAGAGAAGTAAAGGACAGAACAAGAAGAGAGGGAGCAGTGGGAACAGAATGATTGTCACAAATGTGGTGCATGCAGATGACGCAGGGTTATGTGCCGAGGGCGAGAATGACCTGTGACAGATGGGACATATTTGAGGAAGAATGCGAAAGACGAGGTCTGAAAGTAAATGTAAATACAAGCAAGGTAATGGTAGTAGAACGAGAAGGCGACACTGTGTGTAATGTAGGAATTAACGACAAACAGCTTGAACTAGTAGAAGTATTTGTGTGTCTGGGAGTCATGATTGAGAAAAGGGGAAAATGTACCCGAGAAGTAGAATACAGAGTAACACAAGGAAGAACAGTAGCTGGAGCAATGAAAGCTTTGTTTAGGAGCAGACACCTGAGTATGGAAGCAGTGAGTGGATTGTGTGTTGATTGCAATGTATGGATGTGAAACTCTGGTTTGGTATAACAATGAAAAGTCACCAGTAAGAGCAGTTGAAATGGATTTGCTAAGAAATGTGTGTGGAGTTCGAAGAATAGACAAAGTAAGAAGTGTGAACATAAGGGAGGAATGTGGAGTTAAGAAGTCAGTAGAGCAAAAGGTTGAACAAAGTGTTCTCAGATGGTATGGTCACATGGCAAGAATCCAAGAAGAAAGAATAGTTAAAAGGATATATGTCAGTAAAGTGGAAGTAAGAAGAAGGCGTGGAAAGCCGAGAAGAAGATGGTAAGACATGGTGTCAGAATGTATGTCAAAGCGTGAAAAGGGAATTGTTGAAGCAAAAGAATTAGCAAATGACAGGAATGAATGGAGGAAGTTTGTTAGAGAGAGTAAATGAAGGTTTCTAGACCCTTTTAAATTAAAAACCTGGAAGGTCTTTATCCCAGATGTTGATGTGAAGAGACCTTGTCCTGAAGTATAAGATCTGAGGTGAAGCCATTGATTTCGTGGGCTGATGAGGGATTGGTGCTTCTGAATGCTTGTGTGCTTGCTTTTTGTGGCCTAACTGTTAAATGTGTTCTTCTCCTGTCACCTCTGTTTCCTTTCTCATGTCTTTTGATGATCCTCCCTACACCATATGGGAGTAAGGGCTGGCTACTGACTGATTAACTGACTATGAATTAATTATCTTGAGGAGGAGTACAGGTAAGAGGAAGGAGGTGGATGAGAGTAGAGTAGAGACCCTATAGTATAGGAGAGAGATCGGCCAGCCGCCATCTTGTTGCCACTGTAAAGCTCGGTTATGTCTATGTAGGTTGTAAACAGATAGGTGGTGAGATGTATTCTCCCTACTAATTAGTATGTATTTAATTCTCCTACATTTACCAATCGATGTATTAGATTGTAGCTAATGATTAAAAGAAAAAAAATAGAGAACAAAACAGGGGATTGGCAAGTATTTCACCACTCTTGTTTGAAGGCAATTGTAGCAACATTCGATCAGCTGTGCAATTGTCCCTTGTTCGGTACTACTCCTTCATTTACAACTCACAACACTTCTTGCATCCGTATTGCCTTCCAACCTACTGCTTCATAACTTACAACACTCATTACTTTATTGTATTGCTTTCTGCCTACTGCACCATAGCCTATAATAGTCTTAACCACATTAACATATTAATTACTTGGTGCGCAATCTCGACCGTGACGCCTGGGAGACGTGCGTGATTGTATCACATTGTCTTACCCTAATTTTCTTCTTGCTGGGTATCTAGGATATCTGATGAGTTGCATATTTGGTAGATAGTTATCATTACTCTTTATGCCGTACATCACAGCATTATTAATTCTATAGCACCATAATAGATGGAGAATTTTCAAAAGTAATATATCCTAATTTGGGTACTTTTAAGAAATCAGATTAGCCATACAATAATTTAATATATTATGTAAATTAGTTTTTCCAACATGAATTTGCTGAAATCAGCGCCATATAGTTCAATCATTACAAATGCTTTCACACCAAAATGGCACCCACTAAATTCGACCAATCAGAACACAGTTTGAAAAACTGGCTGGCCGATCTCTATTATTCTATAGAGTCTCTAGGGTAGAGGCAGATAGTGGGAGTGACAGTGGAATAGTAGGAGAGATATGCCCCTTTCCCACTGATGCGACTTCTCACGATTTTAATCGCCGACACCAATAAATTGGCACATTCGTGACATGTATTGAACCCTCTCATGAAAAATCGTTTGACTCTCAAGGCCTCGCAAGGGCTCTCGCGGGTCGTCGCAAATGTTCGGACTGTTCAAAATTTTGGACGAGGACTCACGAGGGTTCATTGCCCTCGCAAGCAACGTCTAGCATCGCCGAGGGATCTGCGAGGGCTTCTGCGATCATCTGAGACATCGGCGAGACATCGCAGAGGGTTTCGCACAAAAAAAACTTTTGCAACGCTGCATGGATGCTCACCGATGCTCTCAGATGCTCTGCTCGCCGATGCTCTCAGATGTTCCGAGAACATCGACGATGCCAAACAGCACCTTCCGCGAGGTGGGTAAAAAACAAATTATTAGGCCTATAGTGACCCTGTCAACCCTTTTTTTCTGGGCGGGTGCCCAACCCCGAATGGGGTTGAAATAGGGGAGCTATCCCCCCGCCAAAGGCGGCTTTCTAGGGCCTTTCCTAGCTGTTGTTGAGAGGATTGGGTTCTAGTCATGTGGTGATGGGCTGGTCTATCAGAGTGAGAACTGAGCGATCTCTGCCATACCCATAGCTTACTCTGACTGTTCCTTTTACTTATATATTTTCTAGATCTCAAGTGACGGCATCTCTTCCGTGGATTGACCTCCCAATCTACCAAGATTGGAAGCCAAAGCGTCATATTTTTCCTTTGCCCCTCAACTTTCTCTTCATAATTGCTGAGGGGCACAGGGCCCTGGGTGGGGCTTTGGTTTCCCGGGCGTTTCCTCACCCTCCCCAGCTCCCCGCCATGGAGTGGCTTCGGTCACCCAGGCTTTATTGTGGTCGGCAGGGAGGGTTCTGTGGGGGCGCTCGGTTATGGCCTTGGCCTTGCTCGGGGCCTTGGGGCTGTTCGGCCAGGCAGCTTGGGGAACAGCAACAACAACAAAACCCTTTTTTCTATGCACCTCTCTTTGGAGGTTCACCTGTTTTTTTTTCTCTTTCTCTCCTTTTCTCTCTTTCTCTGGTTTGTATCCATTGAGCCCCATTCAGCCAACTGTTTTAAGACGTTTATCCCCATCCAAGTATCGATATCTTCCTGGCAAGCGATGGCGAACCAGCATTATATGGAGAAATCTGGTTTGCCGGAGACATTTTTCTATCGAAAAATGTACAAATTTAGCTTGCTCTCAACATTTGTTTTATATACGTTGGCTTGCTACCGCTCACCAGGAAAATATTGAAACCTGAATGGGGGTAAAAGTCTTAAAACAGTAGGCTGAACGGGGCCGAACGGATAGAAGGCAAAGAGAGAGGGAGAGAAATAGAAGAAAAACAAAAACGAGGAGAGAGGGAGAGAAAGATAAAACAAAAAACAGCGAGGTGGGCTCAATGTTTGCGTTAAGGCTTAAAAATTGAGCCCACCTCGCCTTTTTTAGTTTTATCTTTCTCTCCCTCTCTCCTCGTTTTTTGTTTGTTTTCTATTTCTCTCCCTCTCTCTTTGTCTTGTATCCGTTCGGCCCGTTCAGCCTACTGTTTTAAGACGTTTACCCCCATCCAGGTTTCAATATTTTCCTGGTGAGCGGTAGCGAGCCAACATATATATATTTTTGTTTTGAGAGGAAGCTAAATTTGTACATTTTTCGATAGAAAAATGTCTCCGGCAAAGCCGGATTTCTCCATATAATGCTGGTTCGCTATCGCTTGCCAGGAAGATATCGATACTTGGATGGGGATGAACGTCTTAAAACAGTAGGCTGAACGGGGCCGAACGGATACAAGGCAAAGAGAGGGAGAGAAATAGAAAACAAAAAAACGAGGAGAGAGGGAGAGAAAGATAAAACAAAAACAGCAAGGTGGGCTCAATGTTTGCGTTACGGCTTAACTGAGCCCACCTCGCCTTTTTTTGTTTTCACTTTCTCTCCCTCTCTCTTTGCCTTTTATCCGTTTGGCCCCATTCAGCCTACTGTTTCAAGACGTTTACCCCCATCCAGGTTTCAATATTTTCCTGGTGAACGGTAGCGAGCCAACATATATATTTTTTGTCTTGAGAGCAAGCTAAATTTGTACATTATTTGATAGAAAAATGTCTCCGGCGAAGCCGGACATTGCCAATCTCCGAATTAAGGGTAGGTGGGTCGTTTTTCTGGTCCCCTTTCTTCCTCATGGTTAACCCCATTAGTTTTCATATTTTATGACGTTTGGCCCATTAGTTTGGCGATTTTAAGACATTTCACCCCATTTCGTTGTCAATATTAAGACTTTCGTGTCATTTAGGCGTCGAGTTTTTCCTGGCTAGCGATATCGAACCTGTACTTTTTGAGGAACCGGCCTTCGGCCAGGATATTTTTTTATCGAAAAACTTACAAATTGAAATTGAAGGAAGGTGTTGGGGGGGTGCTATATGCTTGATGGAGGTCTAGGGATGAAACTAAATAATCTCGCCGAGGTATTCGCCGAACCATCGCTCAATTTGCTGATTACTTCGCATAATGTAGCCGATTACGTCTTATCCATCGTCGACATCGTCGACGAGTGTAAACTTGTCAACGGTTTTTAACGGTCAAAATCGTGAACGTCGCACGCATTCTTGCGAATTTCCCAAAACTACGTCCTCGGCGACGAAAATCGTGAGTTGTCGCATCAGTGGGAAAGGGGCAATAAAGGGAGGCTGTTTGGGAGGACTGGACGGGGGTTACATTCGTTTTCTTGCATTATTGGATATTAAGCATCATGGAAGCGATGTTGGTAACGCCGGCGACGCATTTTTATCGCGTCATATACATGTATGCTACAATGATGGCAGTTTCCGATTTAATAAAAGTTCACACGGTTGTAAACACGATTATGATAAGTATATACTTGTTCATATTTTTATTATGCACAACTAGAAAAAACTCAGAATATCTCACAGAAGCTGTTATGTGCAAATACTGTATGTATGTATTTGCTAGGTGGCCTACACCATAATGAATTAATCCTGGAATTATTATGAATTTGATAAATAATGTTCCTCTTTACGTGTGTACAAAGAGAGAGAGAGAGAGAGAGAGATATGTGGGAAGGGATGAATCATTTGAAATACTATGTAACCAGAAAAAGGATGAAACGAGGAAAAGGTTAGCCTGTAAATATAAAGAGGAATAAAAGGGAGAGAAAAAGGGAGAGAAAGAGCGAGCTCTCTTCCGCTCTTAATCTCTCTCTCTCTCTCATGACTACATTCTATTGGAAAACCAACACATATAAACATCAAGGTGAAATTAAATGAGTAGTGTGTTTGTTATTTCAAACAAAATAAATTTCGTCCACGATGTTATAATTCACTCTTGCCCTGAATATACAGTAAGTACGTTGTGATAACACTTTGGCTTCATTGTCAAACACAGCGTTAGGAGTGTTTGGTAGCGGCCCACAAGAACGGTGTGTTCAGTTTCACGGTTTCCTTTCCGACAGTCTGTCTGGTCTGTCCTTAACCCCTTCTATACCGGCGATGCTTTTGTTTTGTTTTTATCTAGTTGTATAAAAAACGATTTTGTGCAGCTTAGGAAGATTCAGTGGTAGTAAAAAGGGTTAATTAAGATCATTCGAAGCCTGTTCATTGCTGAAAATGAATACAATCGTCTATTAGTAGCCATTATAAAATTACAAGGATGGAACTGGTAGTGAACGGGTTAAACCGTTCCTAGGTACGTTGATTATTACGAACGATAGTCAGAGATATATTCAGATGGTCAATAAGAAGTGAAAGGAAACAAAAACAAATCTACAGTAAACGTTACGGTGAAAAATGAGGACATTTGGGTATTGTAACGTCTCTACAAAAAAACAAAACAAAAAGTCTTAGCAGGATTGAAAAGGCCTCACATGTATAGTCTTGTCATATAACAGCAAGAACAAGATACCTAATTTTATTATTTATACATCATGCATAATGCAAAAACTTATACGTAAAATGTGATTAAATATTGTATTAAGCATAATATAATTGCGAAAAATGGAAATTATTAAACTTCTGAGAAGCTAATTGAACAAGAGTGGTGATAGGATCTTTCCAAGAAAGGTCAAAAGAAAAAGGGACACTTAGAGTACTGCGATAGTTGATATATGAGAAGATAAGCATGTTATGGTTTCATCACATGAGTTTTGAGGTGATTGCATTGAGTATTGTTTTGGAAAACTAGTTGAATGGTGTAAAGTAGTGTCATCAACACATGAGTGGATAGGACTAGAGGTACATTTAAGATCATTAATGAATATTATATATTGAAATGTAGATAGGACAGAGCCCTGAAGAACACCGGAGTTGATAGATTGAGGAAAGGAGTGATGGCCATCCACAATCACAGCTATGAAATGGCCAGAGAACAAATTAGAGATAAAGGCACAGATGAAAGGATAGAAACCGAAGGAGAATAGTTTAGACATTAATAATTTGTACCAGACGCTATAGAAGGCTTTCGATATGTCTAGCGCAATAGAAAATGTTTCACCGACATTCTGAAAGGAGGATGACCAAGGGTTAGTAATATAAAAAAAGATCACCAGTAAAGCAGCCGTTAAGGAAACAATACTGACAATCTGAAAGAAGATTATGGGAAGACAAATGCTGACAAAAGTGTGTTTTATGAATATATAAACAAACTTTAAATATGCAATAAAATAAGAGCAATTGGACGATAGTTGATTGGTTGACAGGGAGTCATCATGGAAGAAATGCTTTTTAATACAACAGGCGGAACACCACTTGGTTCTTACGACTTAGTATTAAGCCCAGAGAGAGCAGAAAGTACATCCTTTGAAGAGATTAGGATATTAAGCATAAGTAAGAAAGAGGGGAATGGAGAGGGAGGAATAGCACCGGAATCATCCAAGTTGGAGATTTTAGCGATTTGAGTGAAGTGTTCATCTATGTTAGAGGAAAAAATGGCGGTGGCGCTGTCAGAGTGGAAAAGGGGAGGGAAAGACGAGAAAGTCAAACTGTTGGAGAAGTTTTAAGTTAGATGCCAGAAAGCTTAGGTATAGCTAGAGCTAGTGAAATAATGAGAAAGGAGAGTGGAAACACAACACCGCCAAGAAATAATATTACCACCCTTGCCACCACACCCCCGAGGAAAGAAGTACCAAGCGCCACACCAGCAGAGTACGCCCGAGTCGCCTAGATCACACCCGCACTTCCTCCAACACCCGGAAAGGACATAATCGTCACAATTAGGAATCCGAAAAGTGAAAGAAGAACCAGAAGGAAGGCAAGGCAAGTAAAAACTTGCATAGATCCAACATTACCAGGAGCCCTTCTTCCTCCAAGCTGCACCACCGCCGTGACAGAGAAATCCAGAGGGGCTACCCCAGCCGCCCCAGGCCCACCTCCCAGCACATCCAACCTTCTTGCCCGGAGAAGGGACACCTGGAGAAACGCCACAAGCGGTAAGACTATGACAGGCAAAGTTAAGATCTACAACAGTTGGAAAGCTCTTAAAACATACTTCACTGGAAGATATTTTAAGAGCTTGAAGATTTGGGCTGTACTCAATAAACTATTAAAGCACTGGCATATAAAGGTTTGTGGAGGATTTTTAGATTTTGGCTCTACAAAGGAATTGTTATTGAATCACCATGGTGGCAACTCAATATTAATTCTTCTGCCTCGAGCATCAGGAACTAATGTCGCTAAAGAGAGCTGTACTAACGTTGCGCATTAGCGGTAGTAAACAGACCCCATTCTGGTACTTATTAGAAGTTCATGCACTGGAAATTGGCTTCTTCTATGCAAGGGCTCGCGAGATACCATAGCAATTGCATAACAGCACTCTGCATAGAGTCCATATGATACGTTGTCCCAGGCACTGGCAGTAAGACACATATACGTAAAAGGCCCAAATAAACCCATCCAAAGTCCCTGAAAGACTTTTATAAAGGTTAGGACGGTTAAGAGACGTTGCATATCAACCCTCTTACGTTAGTTCGATGATACGATATGCATAGCACTGGCAGAACAGATTCATATTCATTTAAGACCCCAAACCCAGGAGTACTCTAAGGTTCTTAATTAACGACACTAATAAAGATCAGGATAGTTGAGCGAGACAGTACAACACTGGTATAACTTCTCCTTGCGTTAATCCAATGATATGTTACGTATATCACTGGTAGAACGGAACATATTCATTCAAGATCCCAAACCCAAGAGTTCTACAACATCTTCCATCCTGCCGTCATTAACACATGACAGGACCACCACCACGGCCCAAGAACCTCGTCGGAAGTGACACGGTGACGGAAGTGCCATATAGCCGGAAGTGCTTAGTGTAAATCCTGAAATTGCATAGTGTCATCCCTCCTGGAACTTATTGTGGATCCTCATTCGTGCCCTGTATCTTGTATATATACATATCCATGTCTGACAGTAACTGTATATTACATTATAGTTACATTGAATAATATAACCTATGCTTGTACTCTGTATTATATTTATCCTCTATCACATATGCATGTGTTCATGTGGATTCAACTTCTCCAGTCAGAAGTCAGAAGTCTCCAAGTAAGAACCTACCTAAATAGTCCAGTTAACCCCGGCAAAAACCTGACATAACAGCTAGAAAGTTCAGATCATTTGTTATTGATGACAGGGGTTTTGGCGAGTCGAAGAAAAGATTTGGCTTGATTCCAGGCTGAAACATAGAGAGTATAAGATTCTTGAGTGTGGAAGCGACGTTACCGTTTGATTGTTTCCTCCAAAACTCGGACACCAGTACAAAAAGCTTGAGCAAACCGATAAAATGGAATGTATGCTTCCATACCCAAGATGATTACCTCAGTTATGCATTGAGCACACGCCGAGGGTACCTGGCCATGGATGCAAAAATGTGTCCATAGGAATCAAAGAAGTACTGCCGAAGAGCCCCTTAGCTGGCAGTACCAAAATGCCACAAGGGCCGCAGGCTGGGAGGATCGGGTGACTGTACTGGGGAGGTAGGACAGGTAACATAGAAAGGTTAATATCGGAGGAGCCCAATGGAGAGAAAAGATTTACAGAGTAAGGAGATGGATTAGAGGTTAGAGATAAGTCAAAATGTTGGGCCGATCTCCAAGGCAGTCAGGGATACGAGTAGGGTTCTTAACCAACTGCTTCAGGGCATTTATGATAGGAAAGATGTAGTCTAGTTCACCAGTCTGGTCAGTGAAATGAGAGGAGATCAAATAACGTCAAATTACAGTCAAAGTTGGGAACACGAGAGCAAGTAAGATTATTACGCACATACAAACAACATCCACCTTTGGCTTGAAATTGAGAATAGAGACAATTAGAGGCTACAAAGAAGCGTTTGCTGTCAGTTGCCTCAGACAACTGGGTTTCGGGGGGAGAAGAGAAGATCAGGTTTGTTGGAGGAAAGGTGGTGTTTAACAGAGTAGAAGTAAAAGGAAAGGCCATGAATGTTGCAGAAGTTGATAGTGAGAGTGTCAGGCCGTTCTCCAAGGCATTTTGAGGAGTCGTTGAGTAGGTGTCTGCGTCATGGATTGAGGGCAATTGTGGTCCCTCCTTCTGGGGACTCTGAGGCAGGGCCTTGTGTCTTCTTCCTGTTATTATTATAAATTTGGGTGTATTGGAAAGAAATGTTGTGTTCTTGTGTGGTGTAGTACTAAGGAGAGAGAGAGAGATAGTGTGTTTGTGAGAGCTAGCTGGATTACTCACTGTGTAGGTGAGCAACAAAGAAATGCAGTAAGAGAGGTCAAGCAGAGGAAAAAGGAGTTCCAGTGACTCTTTTTATCAAATATGAGTAGCCTCTCCCGGGAAGTGCCCTGTTCGATTGGTGCCTACAATCTCCCCAGTCTACTATATGATCGGGTTTTATGTCTTAGAATAGTTTTTGTTTTGTATTATATACTGTATAATTATATAGTGTTACCTAATATTCGCTACTGTATAACCCGTTTGAACACAACACCGTTACAAGTGCTACAATTCATGGCCAACATATATAAACATTTATTTAAATTCAAATATTTAGAGTAGGAATTTTGGATTTCTTTTATTTTCTTCTTCATACCTTGAGTTATATGTATCACCATACTTTATAGCTCTAAACCACCTTGCAACAAAATAAACTGAAAAACTGTATGCTACTGTATACGAGTGCTAGTCCATGAACCGCGATTATACATGCTTGTGCTATTATCTTCATATATAAAAACTATTGACGATAGACACATTTTGATTGCATTTCTAAAATGTGTGTGAAATATATTTGGTAAAAATTGAAGAGACCCTGGACAGCCTATTTACTAGTTTTTTTGTTTTTTTTCTTTGATATACAGTGTTGTTTAATACCGAGGACCGTCGCATTTTAGTATTTTCAAGATTAGCCTAACCTTACCTAACCTAACCTAACCGAAAACTAACCGACGTTCTAAACCCAGCTCACATTCCCTGTTAATGGGTGCGCAACGGTCTAAACCCAGCTCACGTTCCTTGTTTGTGGGAACGCCGACGGTCTATACCCAGCTCACGTTCCCTGTTTATGGGTGCGCGACGGTCTAAACCCAGCTCACGTTCCCTGTGTTATGGGTGAACAATCCAACAGGTTCTCGTATTTCACTTCTAGTGATTTTGCGAAGGTAATTACATGTACACCAACAAAGTATCGTTCATGAAAGTGATAAAACACTGATAATCATCGATGGGGCCCGTAACTGGTTGGTCATAAACTAATACCAAGATCCCATTGGTATTGTCCGTGTGTGTTGCACACTTGTTCGAGGACCAGGTCCTTAATTAATGCCTTTTTAGCATTGTAAAAAGCTCTTCTAGCAGTTAGTTTATATAGCTGCCTGGTATTCCTCCTTACTGCCTCCCTTCTTCCATGCTTTGAAGCATCTCCTATTCTATGTAAGCAGGTGAAGTTAATAATACAGATACTATAAATTATTATCCCAGTATTACTAGTAGGGAAACCCTCATACATCTACCTAGTTCTGCCTTTGCCAAACCATTCGTTCTAGTCTAAACTATCCCACCACAACTTCCCCACCTCCACCTCCACACCCACCCACCTCTTCACCCATTGTTCTCCACCTCCATCCCTTAGTGACAAGTAGGATAGAAATATACATACTGAGCTCGGAGAGGGTGAGGAAGGTGGATGATTATATTTGGCCGCGACTGTAAAATGTTACTTTGTGATGCTACTTCAAAATATATATGTCTCAAGTTCTCATCATATAAATTAATTAATTCCATAATGTGATTCATTAATATAAAATATAAATGGACATGTATAATAGTGTTAATTTCACCATACAGAGAGAGAGATAGAGAGACGTTTCAGCTACTGAAGGAGGGAGTCTACTAGTCATTACAAAATTAGTTTCAGTTTGAGGAACATTATTTATGAACAAGTAAATTTAAATATGCTTAGCATTCTTCACTGCTAGTTATGAAATGTCATCAACACCGTAATAACTGTCAGGGAATGCTTACTAACAGCATATACTGTATATCGTGCTGATTGTAAACAACCAAGAACTGCCCCCCTCTCCCCCCCCCTCCAATTGTTTCATACCCTTGTAACACTACGACACGCTCCCCCTGCCTTCACATCAAGCTGCGTCATCTATGTAAACAAAATCTTCGATTGATTCTGGGAGTAGAGTGTGAGATCTTACAAACTACACAACAAATTTACTAAAACCCTATGACTAGGTGGCCCACGAGTATATATCCGTCATAACTTAATCTAATGCCATTTTTTTTTTTTACAATTTTTCTGAGGGTGGAGGGCAGAAACCCCTGCCTCCAGTAGATTTTCCCCACAAACACACTGAACAACTCTTTGAAGCCTGTGGAGAATAGCTAAATGAACCAGCCAGCAGAGGCTCATATTCCGATAACCACGAACTCCAAAGTTCTTAAGTATTCGAAGGACCAGTGCTAATGAATTATTCCGTCCCAACTATGGTGAAGAAGGAACATAAGGAGAGGTATATTTAGAGAACTTAACGGTTACTTACTTGGGATTTGAAGTTTGTATGAACCTCTGTATTGGTAGCCCGTCACAATTAGCACTGAAATCAATATATGTAGGAATTAGGTTTAACACTCGCTATCTCAACCATAAATATATTTAGTTTATGTTTATCACAATGAAAATACAACACGGTAAGAACGAATGTTAAATGATATTCACCTTGTGATTGTAAATATACAGTGTTGTAACGATACTACCGGCAATTATTGGGCGGTGTACCGAAACAGTTCTATCCTATACACCTACGAACCTACATGTGGCCACAGTAAAGCCTAATTCACACATTCACGAGTATTAGCCCGAGTTGCCACGAGTCCGCACTTTGGGAACTCGCGTAGCGACTTGGGGAAATTTTAGGTGACTCGTAGTGACTTGGGCGATTCGTGTGGAACTCGCGGACACCGGTGGTGACTCTCGCTGGTCCGGCAATTTTTCACCCCTGTACAAAATTTTGACTGAGAGTCCGACAATTTTCAGTGACTCGTTGTGACTCGTAGTAACTTGAGGTAGAATGTAGAATTCGGGCGAACCACCAGCCTTGTTTACACTACGCGGAGCGGTTTCCAACGCTTGCCATCATGTTCCCGACTATTTTGACTGCCTTTGGATACAATAATATGTTGAGGGGGCATTGCCCCCCCTCACCCCTTCATGACATATTGTCATCATCATATATATTGCCAGCAGGGGGCAAATATCTGAAAAAAATCGTCGTCAAAATAGACGCAAACTTAACCACGGCGATCGACAAATTTAAACATGACGGCGGCGGCGGAGGCGTCGGCCGCTTGCCATCATGTTCCCGTCTATTTTGACTGCCTTTGGATACAATAATAAAAGCCCCCCTCACCCCCCAATGACATACTGCCATCATCATATATATTGCCAGCAGGGGGCCAATAACCGAATAATTCGCCGTCAAAATAGACGCAAAGTTAACGCCCTAAGAGCGGGACCGTCAGTAACTTCTACTACCCGCCAAGCGGGTAGTTTTACCCTAAACGACCTTGTTTCCGTGCTCTTTTTCATGCATAAACAAGAGCCAGAGCGTAATACAATTATGTATCCCTGAAAGCGCGTTAATTGAGCTTTCCAATGACACCAGAACCATCCTTCTACGACCACTGGTTCTCTTGCAACGATCGTGCAACACGAAGGAAAAATTGCTAAAATAAGGTAATTTCCTTACAAAATTCCCTGTGTAGCGAGGTAATGGGTGTGGGGATGAGTTAGGAGGGGAGGTTAGTTGTGGCGCAGGGACCGTGCCGAGCGGTCAGAGTGAACCTACGCTCCTCCCACCGCTCGTCTCTCTCTCAGAGCCAATTATATGCTCAAAATTGCTACCGACTTAAGGCGGGCCCTGCCACATAGTCCTTTCTTCTCTAGACCGACTTAAGTCCGGCCCCGCTAGACAAGGGTTAACCGCGACGATCGCCCTATGTAAACATGACGACCGTACGCCCGAAAACTATATCCATCCCGTAACTTGTAGAGACTTCTTGTGGCTCATAGTACCTTGTACGGACTCGTAAACTACTCGTAAAAGACTCGTGAACACTAGCGGTAACTTTCGGACAATTCCACGTGGACGAATAGTGCCCGAGTCACTCGTGTCATACTTGTAGTGACTCGTGTCATACTCATGGTAACTCGTGGTGAGTCGTATCTACTTGTGATCCAAAAATGACCATTAAAATTCAAATTTTCCACCACTTGCAGTTCACTCGCAGCACACTCGTGGTGACTCGTTGTGACTCGTGGTGACTCGTGGTGGAGCACAAGTCACCACGAGTGCACTCGTGGTGATCATGGTGACTCATGGACACTAGAGATGACTCGTGGAATTCTGCTCACTCGGACTCACACTTGTGAATGTGTGAACTATGCTTAAGAGTTCATAGCTTATATATTCCTAACTCAGGAAAGGGTAATAACAATATCTTTCACTAAGCCAGGTAGGACTTATCTTAAGGAGTTGGTGTAGAACTGTATTCACTAAGATATTCACTAAAGTTCTCGCAGTGAAGATTTCGTCTTACTTTCACACCGCTTGCTTTTCCACTACACTTGCAGCGCTGGCTAACCACTTACAACAGTTTATCGCCACTCTTTCCAATGGCGTCATGTATGGATACCAGGTTCTTAACCCTTATTTAGCGGGGTCGGACTTAAGTCCGATACGAAAAAATTGGACTAAATGGCGGGGTCGGACTTAAGTCCGTGGGCGTATTCCCGCCCTAATTTAGGTGGAAAGCGAAACTTGGTGGTCAGGCGGTGTACTACAAGGGCCCACCCACACATCCCCACTGCGTGACCGTGACTAAGTGACCCTCAAGCAGCCATAATGGAAGGTCAAGATTTGCCCGTGTTCGATTCGGTGGCCGCCATCCGTAGTGCGTCGCGCCACCCTACTAACCACGCCCGGCTTACCACCCAGGAACTAGATATCATGCTGAACTCTTCAGAACTTTCTAATAAGCTGTTGGATGAAACCGTCGAAGGTCTGGGTGAGAGTTTTGGTGTTGTGGATGACTCGGAAGACGAAAATAACCCGATCATAGGCTTTCACCCCAAGCATAATTTGCGTGGAGTGGATGTTGTGGTTGATATTGGACAGACCCTTGAGCAAATTGGAGACGTTCCTGACGAAGAACATACTGGTGTGGGTGTTGGTAAGTACAATTTATATTTTATAATTGCTTGAAAATGTGATTGCAAGCATTTTATCACCTTACGAGCGGCTGGTGGAGTATATTTCACTGTGCCGCCCAGCGGGTTTTTTTTTTTACCCTAAATGGGGTTCTTCCGTGCTCTTTTTCATGCATAAACAAGACCCAGAGCGTAATACAAGTATGTATCCTGAAAGTGCGTAAATTGAGCTTTCCAATGACACCCGAACCATTCTTTTACGATCACTGGTTGTCTTTCAACGATCGTAAAACACGAGTGAAAAAACCCTAAAATACGGTAATTTCCTTATATAATTCCCTGTGTGGCGAGCGGTCTTGAGGTAATTTATGCTCCTAATCACCGCTCCGCTCTCTCTCAGAGCACATTACGTCTTCAAAATTGCACTCTACAAGAAATTTCCTTTGCATTTTATAGCGTATTATTTGTAGGCCGTTCGGTAAATTTCTTACGGTAATACAAACAACGAAAGATTGAATATTTGTGCTTGGCATTATATGATTGTGGGGAACAGATGTAGGCCTACCGTATATATTATGTTTTCATATATATGATACATGTGTAACATTTTTATATTATCACGACTCTCTCTCTCTCTGTCTCACTCTCTTTGTTTGTACTCCTTTGTACTCTCTTTGTCTGATGTAAGCCAGGGCACGCCCCTAACTAATCTCTTCCCTCTCAGGGGAAATCACACCTAGCAGATGTTTTTGACTTCCCCTCTCTCTCTGTCATTCTCTTCCTCTCTGGGTCTACATATACTGCATTTGACATTGAAATTGCTTGAGAGTTTGATTGCAAGCATTTTATAGCGTATTATTTGCAGGCGTTCGGTAAATTTCTCACGATAACCAGGGTGTATGGTACATTTCTCACGATAATACAAGCAACAACGAAGCTTGGCGAAGATTGTAGTCTACAATATACCTTTTTATAATTGCATGTGACCTTGTAATTGCTTGAAAGTTTGATTGCAAGCATTTTATAGCGTATTATTTTCAGGCGTTCAATAAATTTGATAAATATATCAAAATAAGTCCTGTGGGACTATGAAATAGCTATTATTGGACAAGGACAATATTTTGTTCATCCCTCCACTGGAACATCAACAACAATGTCAACAACGTATCACCGTCGGCAATCGTAAGATTCAGAGTCGTAAAGATTCCAGGACGAGCTCAATAGAAAATGAATGAATGAAATGAATGAGTGTGCAGTACTGCCAATACGTATAGCGACTTCCGCTAGATCTAGAGACCTTTACTTCGATCTAGCAGCAATGACTTACACTAGCGGTTTTGTTTTGAAATTTCAGAACAATTTCGAAGTGATATTATATGGATTTTGCCAATTCATATTTCTAGTGGTATTTATCATGTCTTACATCTAACAATATATGCTAGCGGATTTAACTTCAATTGGTAACCCTCGCGCTCGAGTCGGCTCCAAGAAAATCGATAATGGTGGCACTTTAGTAAACAGGTGATAAACAAAAACGCATGCGGATCGGTTTGGTGTATCGGTATTATGGTAAGTTGGCTACCTACTATTGTTTATACGATATAGTAAGTAATGATAAGTAAATTATTATATATTATATATAAAAAAAAAAAAAAAATCCTGCAAAGCAAGCGAAACAGAGAGAGAGAGAGAGAGAGAGAATGCAGAAATTTAACTGAAGAAAGAGTGAAAAAGATATAATAATACAGAAATATTACAAGCAAATAAATGAAATAGAGGGATTAGTTAGAGAAAATAATAATGAGAAATACATAATACGGATGAGGAAGAGGGGAAGCGAGCGAGCCAGAGAGAGAGAGAGAGAGAGAGAGAGAGATACAGGAGTGAGAGAGATTAGAGAAAATAGAGAGATTGCAAGCATTTTATAGCGTATTATTTGCAGGCGTTCAGTACATTTCTTACGGTAATACAAACAATGAAAGATTGAATATTGTGCTTGGCATTATATGATTGTGGGGAACAGATGTAGGCCTACCGTATATATTATTTTTTCATATATATGATACATATGTAACATTTTTATATTATCACGACACTCTCTCTCTCTCTTGTCTCTTCCTCTCTGGGTCTACCTATAGCCTACATTTATAATTGCATGTGACCTTGAAATTGCTTGAGAGTTTGATTGCAAGCATTTTATAGCGTATTATTTGCAGGCGTTCAGTAAATTTCTTACGGTAATACAAACAACCAAACAACGAAAGATTGAATATTTGTGCTGCACATCCCTCATACGAAATACCATTCCCACCGTATAGAGAGAATACAGAAACTGAACTGAAGAAAGAGTGAAAAAGATATAATAATACAGAAATATTACATGCAAATAAATGAAATAGAGGGATTAGTTAGAGAAAATAATAATGAGAAATACATAATACGGATGAGGAAGAGAGAAAGGGATCACAAGAGAGGGAAAGCGAGCGAGCCAGAGAGACAGACAGACAGACAGGAGGAGTGAGAGAGATTAGAGAAAATAATAATGAGAATTACATATACGGATGAGGAAGAGAGAGAGAGAGAGAGACAGAGCGCGCGAGAGAGGGAAAGCGAGCGAGCCAGAGAGAGAGAGAGAGAGAGAGAGACAGACAGACAGACAGGAGTGAGAGAGAGAGAAAGAAAGAGAGAGAGAGAGAGAGAGAATACAGAAATAAGGAGAAATAAGATAAAAATAAGACCGATTACCGAAGGAATAGTAGACGCGCGAGAGGCCGAAGTCAGGCCAAAGCGAACGCAACCGAACGCGCCCGGGAAATAGACCAAAAAGTACCTCCTCTTCCTCACCTCTTTCCACCCTCCACACTCATTCATAACATCCATTCATAGACTTATATGGGGAGACGAAGAGTTGCTCTTTCCAAAAATGATAGTTTCGTTCGCATTGGAGCCATAGTAACGGCGCTAGGGCGAGTGAAATTGAGCGAATATTTCGGGATTATGCCCGCTGAGCGGTACAGTGTAAAATACCTTACCACCCGCTAAATAAGGGTTAAAGTTTCGTTCAGTTGTATTTATAGTAAAAAATGTACTTGATGTTGCATTACTGATCTGGGTTCGAGGCCCGGCCATAATGCAAAAATATATACGCATGATTTTACTCAAACATAAATGATTCAGAAGCAATATTTCAGCTTACTATTCATTTATTATATTTATTTTAACTTATTCACAGTTCGTAATCAGGGATCAACATATTCTGGATCACGGACGCTCCCATTTTCCTATCGATACACAGAGTATATACAGAGCTTATATTTCATAAGCCTCTATAGTTAATTATAATTCTCTTAAACCCACAATCCCATCACCATTCAATAATTCAATATTAAACTAAAAAAACTATAACTATGTGCAATTAACTGTATACAATTTCATGGCATTACAAAATCCCCTGACAGATACTTCTGACAGAGCCTGCCGGGTGCAAATGTAGCGTTTTAAAAAACAGGTGTCCTGGGTTCCTGGGTTCGACCCCTCATTGTATAAGTGTTTTTATATATCACTCATCCTCATGGTCTCCAAACCCTCTTAGCAATAGAGGTGCAGTAGACTAATGTTGTATTTACATTGTGCATGTTGGTACCATATCAGCAAAAGGAGCTAATTATACTGGGTACAGACAACATTCAACCACATCCATTACCACACTACAGTAACTAATTTGGTACAACAAATCTGGAAATTGACGCGTTCCACTAACAGTAAGAGTGTAAGGATTTAGTATATAATCTACCATCAAACACAAGACAAGATATACGGAAGGTTTATTGATACACAAAATAATAATATATCACACCATCCTACTACAATAATACATTGGTACAGTCACAATCCCTAATTTCTTTATCCACTTGGCTCAGCCAAGACGATTAAAGAAGCGTCAGGCGAGCTGACACGGTCACTTTATATTGAAACGCTCACTCACCTGAACCACAACTCATGAGCACAGTTATGAAGCAGTAATAAATCTATTGCTATAACATGTTATGTTGTTATAATTAATTACCAATGTTATATATGTATTCCAAGGACACCACAAAAATACATGCACAATGTGTATTTACTGATATTTCAAGTATTGCAAGACGCTTAGTATGTCCAAACTCTGATATGGACAGTCTTACTTTAAGTATTACATTAAGTTTTTAGTATTAAGTTTGTGGGATCAATAATTATATAGAATAATTAAAAGGTTAATAATTATGTTCTATATTGAATATTGGGTAATCTATCATTCCTATGAACTTAGGTAATTATAATTGCGAGGGAAAATAAAATCCCGACCTCTTAACACATGCGCGGAAAAGTAAGGCTCCCGCAAATTTGACAGGGAGCCGGCACTCTCTCCCTAGCCACCACAACTACCAGACCGTCTGCCTACACTCTCGTGTTTTCACCTCACATTTCGCCCCATTAGTGATATTACTTAGCTCATCAATTCTCCATCTATCCATACTAATCCATAGATCATTAATCATCATTCCCATCAATCATTAAGTATAGTGGCCCCGTTCTTTATTCATCAACTCTATCCTATTAGCTAACACTCCCGTTTCCCACACGCCATCTTGTAACAACACCATGGCTCAACAGGTCAACTAGGCCCTACAGCACTAGTTCCAGTATTCAGGTGATATAACCTATTGTATGGTATTTTTATACAGTCCACTATATTATCCTAACTACGAATATCCATATAATATATGGTCCTTCGACCGTCCTAGTGTGTTCGTTGGCCTGCTTTGTTTACTTGTCGGTGCATTTGATGGCTACTCTCCCGCGATTTTTTTATTTTTTTTCGGCCGCGAGGGTTTTCCTGATTTGCCAACATGGCACATGGCTTTTTTAAGCACGGGGCAGCCGGAGGTGGGAGGGGAAGGCTTTGAGCCAGAAATTTATTAAAAATGTGTTCTTTCTGATTCAGCATAACTAAATCTAAATTTAAAGATATTTATTGGCTTTTCTAAATTATTAGTAAATCTTGATGCATCTAATTTAACCCTGTTTTTCAAAATTTCTGTGATAGCCTAACTTTTCAATTTACATTGCGGCATCTAAATTCAAAATTTTGAAGGGTTGTATTTTGGGTTTTAACTTTAATTATTTCGGCACTCGGCAGGCGCGTACATTTAATTCTACAGTCCTAATACCACCCATGTTCTGTTAGTTTGCCATGTATCCCGTCGCTCGCGTTGAGTGTCAGGTCCGAACCCGAGTTTGATCGGCTATTTATCACCATGTCTTGTTAGTATATCCTTTTTTTTGCCGTTGCTCGCGTTTAGTGTTAGAACCCGAGTTTGATCGGCATGATAAGTATTGCAATTTGTTTTCCCTCTCGCATTTGATGTTACTCGCATTTGTTCTCGCTCTTTGATTATCTGTCATTGGTCGCTCGCGTTTAGCCTTAGAACCCGAGTTTGATCGGCGGAAGATTTCCTGTTTCGAATAAACTGTCGTAAAAGTCTGGGATTTGTAATTTCCATTTGTTTTGGACCGGAGGTGACAATATGGAAGCTCTAGCCCAAGGCAAACGCCGTAGGGCAGGTCTTAAAGGTTCGTTGACTGTCCTGACAAAAAATTTAGATGAGTTCTTGGAAACCGCATCTCGGGTAGAAGTCGAGGCAAAACTGCATAGCGTGCAGTCCCAAGTGACCAAGTTTGAGGCCAATCAAGAGGTCTTGTTGCCGCTATATCCCTCAGACTCTGAATATTTTCAGGAGAACCAAGCGGATACCATTTACTTATTTGAGATCTATGGGATAATCGTCAGGTTAAAGGAGAAATTGGGTAATGCAGAAGGGCAAACTCGATCCGACAACAAAAAAGGATCAGGAGTTAAATTGCCGCACCTGATCCTACCCACCTTCGCTGGCGACTCCACATTATGGACTGGGTTTTGGGACATGTTTCGATGTGTGGTGCATGAAAAGACTGACTTAAGTGCAATTCAAAAGTTAACGTACTTAAAGGGTCAGTTAAAGGGGGATGCCTATAAATTGATAGAAGGTTTCACGGTTGAGGGTACAAGTTACGCACCTGCCTTAGACTTGCTTCAAGAAACCTTTGTGCATCCCGACAGGGTAAAAGCGGCACATATCATGCATTTCCATAACCTTGTTACTCCTAAATGTCAGGCCGTAGAATTAAAGGCTTTCTACGCAACCATGGGAAGTGCCATGAGATCTATGACTAGTCAACAGGTGAGTCTGGAAGAGTTCTGTGTGGTTACATTGCTGAATAAATTGCCATCACCAGTTAAGGAGACCATTAGGAGGGAGATGGGTGAGCAAAGCCTAGATTACAAGACTTTCACACAGTGTTTTCAGGCGGAATTGTATAACATGGTTGGTCAGGACTCCCCAGGAAAGAATATGCATGTGGCTACGGCTGCATTCGCAACACAGAGTGGTAGTAGCCGGTTCCCATGTAAACTGTGCGGTGGGAATAACCATCCCTGGTATAAATGCTTTAAACATAAAACGGGACCGCTCAAAATTAAAAGAGCTCGTCAACTACGACTCTGTGCGGGATGTCTCTCCAGTGATCATGGTAGTAATGGGTGCACTAACCCTAACATCAAAATTGTAGGTATTGCCAGGGTAAGCACTTTCACTCCCTGTGCCCAAAACAGAGAGAGGCAAGACCGGCAAGTGGGGGTACTACTAGGGAAGAGTTGACACCTACAACCTCAACAACAATGTCTGTAAATATGAGTAGGCAAACTGTGATCCTACCCACAGTTCAGCTGCCTGTAAAGGGTAGACACAGGAAAAGTATAAAAGTCAGATCGCTACTAGACCAATGCTCACAGAGGACCGTCGTGAAGAAATCCGAACTACCGTCCCTTTCATACGAAACCGTGGGGACGGAAGAATTACGGCTTCATGGTTTCACCGGAACTCAAACCCCTCGTGAGTATACTATTGTAGCACTGAAATATTTACATCGGGGTAGGTTCCATCGTCTCGAATCAATTGTGGTCGAGGAACTTCCCAAACATAAAGGTGAGGCTAGTCTTAGTGCTGAAATGACTAGTTTAAAGCACCATGGCATTAAATTGGCCGATTCATGCGTCACAGAGACAGCACAGCTGGAGGTACTAATTGGTGCCGACTATTACTACAACATAGTGCGACCTGGTTATAAACGGGTAGGTAATTGGGTTTTACTTCCAACCAAATTCGGATATGCACTGAGGGGTTCTTATGCGGCATCCACATCCAGCTCCAATACTGAGGTTGTAACAATTCTAAAAGTGGCAGTAACTCCAGTGGACCAATATATGTCTACTGGACAGTTCCCGTGCAACGAAGAACTGAATGCTTTGTGGGATTTAGACCACATTGGCATATCACCCAAAGAACATTCGCAAGCCGAACGGCAAGCTTTGATCAGTTATGAGTCGTCACCTACGAGCCTGAGAGTCAACAATATCAGGTACGTCTGCCCTGGACTGAATTAAAAGAACAGTTGCCCACCAATAAAGGTTTGGCTGTTGGGAGATTACGAGGTCTACAAAAGAGATTTATAGGTGAGCCTAAGTTTTGTGACCAATATTCACAGGTAGTTTCTGATCAACTTTCGCGGGGTTTCATCGAGGAGGTTCCTTTCGATGACTCTGTCTCATGTCATTATCTGGCGCATCACGGGGTCGTAAAACAGAGCAAGACTACACCGGTACGTATTGTGTTTGACTGTTCCGCCAAAGTCGTCAAACACAAACCCAGTCTAAACGACTGTCTACATACGGGACCCTCTTTAGTACCGGACCTAGCTCAGGTTATGTTGCGATTCCGTCTGCATCAGTATGCGTGGGTCAGTGACATCGAGAAGGCTTTCTTGATGTTGAAACTTCAGGAGGATGACAGGGATTACACTAGGTTTATGTGGCTGAAAGATCCTCTACAATTATATTCTCGTCTAATCTGTTATCGGTTCAGGGTTGTCCAAAGACGAGCTCATTAGGGCTGAATCCCAAACTTTCCCCAGGTACCTCCCGTGCAGCAAATGAAACATATGGCAGGCCAAGATCCCAACCCTTCCCATCCTCAAAGCAACAACAACGAAGCACAGATTTCAAGGCCGAGTGCCATCGCTCTAACACACCCTGGCCCTCCGGATGATACGCAGATGACACAACCGTAACAATCCCATGCTGTGGCATTGCTCGAACAAAGAGGCTAGAAGTGAAGTTGGATCCTTGGTCTGACTGAATCCCCTGCGGGTAACCATACCGGGGAAAATACTCTAGCAAGTTTCGGACCACCGTCTTCGCTGACCCATTTCTCATAGGGTACGCGTCAGGGTACCTTGTTGCTACATCTCCCGACTGTGCATCACTGTCCTCCTCCAACTCGACAGCACCGGTACCACATTCAAGAACCTCTGGGTCTTCTATGTGCAATTTACGAATGTCCGAAGGAGCAAGCTTATCTAAGTGTTTGCGAAACAACTCATGCCCCCCTCCTACACTGAATAAACCTCCCGTTGCTCTCTCTCTGTGTATCGTTGCTGTCTCTTCGTCTTTTTAAGCCCATCCTCTGCCTTCTTACTAACAGTTAATGGGTCCTCTCCAGACTCGAAAATCGGTCCTAATAATAAGTCCCCGAGAATGACCGTTGATACTAAACTCTCAACCGCATCAACTTTCAACCCCTTCTCGGTACCTTTCCTCCGCTTGTCTAAAGACTGTTGACCAGAATGTGACTCCCTGGATGCAAGAGATCTGGTGACAACACACGCCATAGGTTGCACCGGACACTTCTCAACCCACTCCTGCTCCTCCCTACTCACGTCGGCCGGCTTCTCGGCAACGACTAAGGGTGGAGCCTCAGAAGTAGGCCCCGCAAAGTCGTTGCCGAGAAGGAGGTCGACGCCCCCAACAGGTAACTTCTCCACAATTCCTACATCCAGGTCACGAGTCACACCATCAACTTCCATCTTCATTCTTACAAGCGGGTATGACCTTGTTGCATTAACTCCCTGAACCACAACCACCCGCACCATATTTACAGGTTTACCAGTGAAATTCCTCAACAATGTTTGCGATGCCCCAGTGTCACGCAAAATTCTCACCTCATGTCTTCTACCCCCCCACTCCACACAACCGAGTCCCCTGTGGTCACTAAAGGCATCACGGACAGGGAATAAGCCTTCCGGATCCTTCTGCACTGGCAGTGTATTTACCTCGGAAGAATTGCCTCTAACAAACTCCGATGTCCTTTTGAACACTCCAATGCCGTGAGCAAAAGACACGGCTGCCGGAGGAGGTCGACTAGGGCACTCATTTGCCTTATGACCCTCCTGGTGGCACTTAAAACACATAAATTTCGGTTTCGGCTTATACTGTGATGTAAAAAGCCTCTGACTTTTCTCATACGGCGTGGTATTAGGTTTGGATTCAGTTTTAGTTTCATTGCTCTTTTGTTTAAATGTGTCATTGCTACGGGGAGGGGGAGGATAACGGTCCCTAGCACTTGCATCGTACTTCTGTGAGGACCCGCAACCCCGAATCAACGACAGCCGTCGATCAGCCATTTCTGCTGCTTCGACTAGAGTTCTTGGGTTTTTCTCCTTTAAGTTCAAAGTTAGATCACCGCCCGTGCTCTTAAAGAACTGCTCCAACATCATCAACTGCTTAACTCCATCAAACGTTGTTACCTTCTCAGATTGGAGCCAGTTCCCCATAGCATCAGACAAGTCCCGGGCATGTTCCAAAAAGGTGCTATCTCTTCCCTTGGTTACACCCCAGAACTTCAAACGGTACGTTTCTGGTTGCAGTTCGTAAGCCCTCAGGACAGCCTCCTTGAGATCCTCATACACACTACATGACTCCAAAGGTAACGCATCATAGGCTTTAAGACCCTTGCCTATTAATCTAGAGGATACAAGTGCTGCCCATTTATTCTCTGGCCACTGGTGTTCCTGGCACTTCTTCTCAAAGCGTGCGAAAAATTCTGTTACACCACTCTCATCAAACACCGGAACCAATTTCAATAAGTGCGAGAGAGATTGATCATGACCACGGTTACAAGCCCCAAGTCGCTGTCCCGTTGCCTCTACCCGCGACTTCTCTACGTCCCTGTCGGCACAGTACCTAGTCGACCCTAAATCAGCTTGGATTTTTGTTAGCTCTATGTGCTGGTGACTTTCTCTCTCTTCTATCTTGGCTAATTCTAATTGCTGCTGAAGCTCACCTGCCCTGATAGCCTTTCTCTCTTCGATCTTAGCTAATTTGAGCTGAAGCAATAATTCTGGAGTTAACCATTGAGGAGGTGAAGGTGCTACAATGTTTGAAATTACCGGTGGTCCCCCCCAGGGCAACCCACCCTGCCAGTCACCACCCAACTGTGGAAACGTACTCGGGGTCGGCAAACTACTGGGATGGCTGGGAGTCGAGTGTAGGGGAAGCATGGCCGAAGGGCTCTGAGCACTCAACCCATCTCGCTCACCAGTCACCCTGCCCAGTACACACGTTATCAAGTTATCCCTGGTCATACTGCTAGTACCCGCATGACCGATAGCTGTGGCCAGGCATTGAAGACCGTACCGATCCATACCCTCCAACCGCTCGGCAGTAACAGGCCATTGCAAAAATATCCTAGCATCCTCCTCACAGTTCACCTGATTAACCCTTTCATCATGCTGCTGTTCCTCAGTTTCGACATTACGTACTGTCTCCATTCTCCTCTGATCCGGTATAAGACATGATGCTCACAAAAAATTCCCACCTCAATATTCAGAAAAGAAGCACCCCAAACTCTTATACCTCAATATACACACAAAAATTCTCGGAAATACTCAAGGGCTATACTATGAGCATGGTGGACAGAAGAGGTAAGAATAGCTGTGGAAGAAAAGAAGAAAGCATATAGAGAGTGGTTGGGTAGTAGAGGGAATGAAGATTCCGAGAGACAGAAACGAGCGAGGTACGTGGAGAGTAAGAGGGTGGTGAAGAGAGTAGTGAAGGAAAGTAAGAGAAGAGTAGATGAGGAATTTGGAAGGAATCTGAGTGTAAAATGGAGGGAGAGTAAAAAACTGTTCTGGAAAGAAGTCAAGAAAGTTAGGGAAGGTAGCAAGGGAAACAGTAAGGGTGTGAAAGATAAGAATGGGAGAATGCTAGCCGAGAAGCAAGAGAGAGTCGAAAGATGGAGGGAGGACTTCAGTGAGTTGCTAAATGAAAGGAATGAAGATCCAGCAAACATAGCTGGATATGGTATGGGAGGGAGAAGAAGAGAAGTAGTGGAGGAGGAGGTGGGGATCAGGAGGTCAGAAGTGTGGGAAGCCATGAAAAGAGTGAAGTTGGGGAAAGCACCAGGAACAGATGGAGTGTGTGGGGAAATGTTGAGGTATGGTGGTGAGATAGTGATAGAATGGGTATGGAAAATGTGCAAACTAGCATGGGAGAAGGGGAGTGCACCCGATGACTGGAAGACTGGCATAATAGTCCCCCTATATAAGGGCAAAGGGGGAAGAGGAGTGTGTGGTAACCACCGAGGAATATGTCTTCTAAGCGTAGTAGGGAAGGTATACAGTAGGGTAGTGATTGAGAGAGTGAGAGTGAGAACGGAGAAATGGATAGGCGACGAGCAGGGAGGTTTTAGGAAGGGAAGAGGATGTGTAGATCAGATTTTTACCCTGAATTGTGTTGTGGAGAAGTATCTGGAGAAGAAACAAAAGGTGTATGTTGCCTTTATGGACTTGGAGAAGGCCTATGACAGAGTGGATAGAGAAGGTTTGTGGAAAGTACTTAGAATATACGGAGTAGAGGGCAAGTTGCTGAAAGCAGTGAAGAGCATGTATGAGGGTGCAAAGGCGGCTGTACGTGTGGAGAGTGAGCAGAGCGAGTTCTTTGACCTGAATGTTGGTTTGAAACAGGGGTGTGTGATGTCCCCGTGGTTGTTTACTGTATATATGGATGGAGTTATGAAAGAAATACTATCAAGAGCAGTGGATGTTGGTGTATCGCTGAAAAGGGAGGGAATTGAGTGGAAGCTACCTATACTGCTGTTTGCGGATGATACAGTTCTAATGAGTGATAATGAATGGGAGTTGCAGGGTCTGGTAAATGAGTTTGGAACAGTGTGCGAAAAACGGAATTTGAAGGTAAATACGGGGAAGAGCAAGGTTATGGTCTTCGAAAAGGGTGAAGTCACAGAGTGTGAGGTGAAGCTGAACGGTCAGGCTATGGAGATTGTCAACTCTTTTAAGTATCTGGGCAGTGTGTTGAGTAAAGATGGGACTATGGATGAAGAGGTGCGGGAGAGGGTACAACAGGGGAAGAGGGTTGTAGGAACGCTAAAAGCAGTAACAAGAAATAGGGTGGTCAGTATGGAAGTGAAGAAGTCCTTGCATGACAGTGTGGTAATCCCGACACTGACTTACGGAAGCGAAGCATGGACGTTGGTTGAGAGACTCAGACCAAGAGTGAGAGCAGTGGAAATGAATTACTTAAGGAGTGCGTGCAGAGTTACATGGAGGGATAGACAGACTAATGAGGAAGTAAGAAGGAGGTGTGGTGTGGAGGTAGATGTGCTGGAAAGTGTGAAAAGGAACAACTTGAGATGGTTCGGCCAAATGGAACATATGGAAAGTGAGAGAATGACTAAGAGGGTGTACGAGAGCGAGGTGGAGGGACAGAGGGGGAGAGGTAGACCGAATATGAGGTGGAAGGATGGAGTGAGGAACTACATGAACGAAGGCGGTGCTGGTTGGGGGGAGGGGCGTCGACTGACTGGGGACAGAGGTGCATGGGGGCGGTTCGTTCGTGGCCACCCCTTCGGGGATCACGGCGTCAGGCAATAGATAGATAGATATACTATGTTGCAAACAAAAATTATTCTTGCTGATCCCCGCAAAATGTTCTCCAAAACAACAAATGTTCCCTGCTAATAAATGTAGGTTCACCAAATCCTAGGTAAGGTCGCCATTTGTTACGACTGAGGTTTAAATATATCAGGGCTCTTATTAATTGGACTAGTAATGGCATAAATGCTACAACGGAAAGCGCTAGATCCAACCTCTGATGTATATTCCCAGTGAACAAAGAACACAAATACTCTCCAGAGTTCTATATGCAATAATAGGTTATTAAACTCTCAATAAATGTGCGTCTACTCTAGGCTTAATGTTATGTGAAAACAGCCTATTACTACCTATAACCGAAGGTGCTTGGTTATGGTATGCAAAGTAAGGTGGTAAGAGAAGTTACAGCTTACGTTACTTTAATCAATAAATGTCAGGCACTCCTGCATGAAAGAAAGTGCACTAAAGTCCTTCAACACCAACAAGGAATCTTCTTTAAATGTTAGATGCTATCAAGATGCTCGAATCGGAAATGGAACCCAAAAAGGCAGGCAGCGGAACAATGCTCGTGCAGGCTATGCACACAAAAAGGCAGGAGATATAATGCAGTCGGAGCCAAGAATATCCTAAACGCTACAACACTAATAATAATCGCCACGACAATGCAGTATTCCTATCAACAAAAAGAGCCTAAGTCGTTTGTGTCTCAATACATCAAACTAGGCTGCGAAATGCTTGTGTAATCATAAACGGGTATGCATAAAAAGAGTAATTGGTTTAATATACTTATATCTACTGTGACTGATAAAGTCTAGCTAGAGTCAATGATACGAGATACTGGTGCGCATGGCATGCCGCATAGCCTAGTGCAAATCTCAAGTCTGTGCGTCAAGTATTACGTTATAATGAAGGGTAGCTCTCTTGAGAAACCTTAATACCGAAGTATTAAGCGTTCTCCTGGCGTACCTCAATGACAAACAACGAGCTTAGAACAGTGCAGAATGGTATAGGCAAAAAGCCCTCATTCGTGCATGCTCTATTCTCAATGGCACACAGACTAGAATTTACCCAATCAACTCCAGTTCTCAGGTATGTCATGCAGCTTTTAACTAAAGCCAACACCCATCGGAAACAATACCTTACAGTATCAGACTCCTAGTCTAGCATTATCTAATCCAGCAGAACACTAATAATTATAGGAAGCGGTACTGAACAATATAAATGCCAACCAATGCTTCGTGATCAACTTATCTTAACAACTAACATACATGGGTTATATCAGACCTTAACGCACAATACAACTGGCCAGCATTAAGCTGATTATGCAGAGTTAACCAGAGGGGGTATAATATTAATAAAAGGTGGTGAAAGATATGGAAAATGAGAGAGATAGGCAGAGGAAAAGGTTCTCAGGTGCAGTAGGGAGACAGGTAACAAAGGGATAAGAGGGATGCATTCTAGAAACCAGATCTGAGGGAGAGAGTGGCGAGGGAACTGTATATATACTAGCACTAGCTCGAGCCGCGTGGGAAAAAAGCGGTAACAAGTCCTCCAGCCAATGCTAAAGAAGCCAGCCAAACATGACGTCACAAAGCATGGTAAAAAACTCCCTCAACGAATCCCCACGAGGCCAGCCAGCTATGACGTCATCGAGTATAGCAAAACACTATGCGCCTCCTCTCACTCTGTTCTACTCTCTCTCTCTCTCAATTCCTATCATTACTACTTAACACCTTACGAGCGGCCTATGCGGTTTATTTATATGTACCGCACAGCGGGGTGTTTTTAGCCAAAATAGGGCTGTTTACGTGATCATTTTCATGCCTAAATAAGACCCAGAACGTAAAACAAGTACCTATCCCTGAAAGGGCATAAACAGAGCTTTCGAATGACACCATAACGATCCTTGTATGATGGATAGTTTTCTTGCAATAACCGTGCAACGCGAGTGCAAAAAGCAGGTAATTCGTACTTTCGGTACATAATTGAGTATGTAGCGAGTGAGAGAGGGAGGAGGGAGCTGAGATTTGTGTCAGTAGGTTCGCCGCGGTGGTCTGGAGCAGTCATACGCTCGCTAGTCTCCTGCCACCACTTGTCTCTCTCTCTCAGCCACATTACGTGCTGAAATTGCCACTCGACCTATGTCGAGCGCCGCCACATAGTCCAGCTTTTTTTAACTCGACTTATGTTGCTCGCCGCTAATTAAGGGTTAATGATAAAACATATACTTTGCAATTAAATATATAAAGCCTTGACATGGGCGAAAACAAAGCCTTTCTGGACTGCCCATGACACAAGCTTTCATATGAAATAAAGCACACAATAATACATCAACTGTAGCCACATCGACTGCCCTGGCGATCCTAGCGAGTCACTGTAGGACAAGCCATGCGGTTCTAACGGAGTGGTTAACGTCACATTGTAAATAAGACACACATAGAAACAGTGGGGGAAACCAGACAAATAAAACAGGAGTTCCAGCAACTCCTTATCATATTATGCTTATGTGGCCTCCCCTGGGTACTGCCCTGCTCGATTGGTGCCTACAATCTCCCCAACTAAACATGCCAACACCATCGCAATGAAGAGAAACACTGCCAACAGGTTTGTTTTCCCAAAATGTTCCTAAAGGAAAAACGATAAATACAGAAGAGTCTCTACTGTATTTCAACGTAATATTTATAGATAAATTAAGACATAGACTACAGTAGATCTGGACTGGACACGAAATGGAACTTTGCAGTAAGGGACCCAACACCGGAGAACGAACCCTCAAGTCCGAACCTCGAAACCGCGAAAATGTCACATTATCGCGGTTTCGAGGTTCGAACTTGGGGGTTCATTCTCCGATTTTGGGTCCCTTACTGCAAAGTTCCATTTTCGTGTCCAGTCCAGATCTACTGTAGTCTATTATTAAGAATATGCTAATATATTCAATGACAGGTGTAAGTTAACTCCCTTGGAAGGATTATATACAATACCAAATTTATTGATAATGACACATGTTACTCGTTACTTGCAGTAAAATAAGTTATCCACATTGCCATTGGTGGTATGTAAGCTATGTACTGTATTTTTCTAAAGCAGCTATGAAGATTAATCGTCCCACCCCCCTATCTCTCTCTCTCTCTCTCGCTCTCTCTCTCTCTCTCTCTAATTAGATAATGAAGCAGCCTCACAAACACAGGCTGATAACAATTTCTCAGCTATTGAAAACAACTTTCTCAAGTTCCAATATTTTTTCTCACATTCTTAGCTGGCAAATATTTGACGATATCATTCAATATGGATATTGTGTGCGAAGGTCAGGAGATAAACTAATGTCCCTTTAATTCCTAGAGGTCCTTCCGAAACTGACTATAATCTTGTAATGTTAGGTAAAATATATTTACAGTAAAAATACATTGTCATATTGGAAAAGGTTAACACATGAAATAAATAGTATAAATAACTGAATGCGATACAAACATATATAAACAACAAAGACAATATTACCTGTATATCAGCACGAAAGCTCTTGCTCTTCGAGACAAGCCCTGCTATTATAGTCCTGCACCTCCAGTATCGCAAGCAACACTACTTTGTTTTGCAGTGTTAGGTTAGGGTAAATCGATCTATAATAGCCATTATGAAACATGTAGTTTTTATATTGAAAGTATACCTTTTCATAACCAAGTTCATTCAAAATTCAATAGATATGTACCAACATTGTTTCATGTTTAATGTGTTTATATTCTCCACTACAGCAGAAAATTAAAGTTCAATATTAAATTATATTATTCTAAAGACTAATATAAGTCAGGCTAGTCAAAAATAAAGAGGGTCGACAAGTAGTGGATATTATTACATAGCAGGAAGATTGTTGAAATATAAACAAACATAAACAAAAGTACAAAGGAGTACAAAGGAAATCAAGCAACAACCGGTCCAGTGACCCTTCTAGGCTTCTTTTCCTCCAAAACAGTGAAGATCAAGTGTCCAAACAGTGGATTAGAGTGGGTAAGGGAACATTGGAAAGGGAACTACTGCCCTGGAACTAATGTCCGTGGCATGATTAGGAAGTTAGTAGGGGACAGATGGGTTAGTAACTGAGGGGGGGATAAAATAAAGTTTTTCATTTACAAACGCAGTCAGTCGCAGGTTTGATGCGAGATATTTGTCTAGGCGAAGTTTAAATGAATCAACGGTGCTGCAGTCTATGACGTCTCGGGGAAGCCAATTCCATAAGTTGACAACTCGATTGAAGAAGAAATTCTTAGATTCGTGTGAGTTAAAAGAATTACCAATAATTTTGCAACCGTTTCCCCACGTGTAATTAGATTGGTCGATAGTGAAGTACTTACTACAGTTCATATTGTCAATGCCTTTGATGATTTTGAACACTTGAATTAAGCCGCCTCTTAATCTGCGCTGGGTTAAAGGAAATATATTTAATTCTCTAAGACGCTCCTCGTATGGTTTGTTCTTTAGGCTTGGTATCATTTTGGTAACTCTACATTATACTCGTTCTAGCTTGTCTATATCTTTTTGGTAATAATGGCACCAGGATTGAACGCAGTATTCCAGAAGAGGGCGGACTAAGGAATTGTAAAGGGTTAGGATAATGTCTTTGGATTTATGCTCAAATGACCTGCCTATATAAAGCCAATTATTTGTTTTGCCTTCTTAACAATTTCTGAACATTGTTGACTCGGTTTTAGGTTACTCGATATTGTTACTCCCAGATCTGTTTCTCTGTTTACATTCTTAAGCTGAGTGCCATTCATCGAATAGTTTGCTTTTTCGTTTTGGTATCCGATATGTAGTACTTTACATTTATCCGCATTGAAATTAATTTGCCAAATTTGGGCCCAACATGACAACTTATCTAGATTGGGTTGCATATCGTCAACTTGTTCTTTTGAGAGTACGCTATTTGCAATTTTTGTATCGTCATAAAATTTTGAGATTGTACAGGTGATCGAGACCCTCATCTATGTTGTTGATGTAAATTAGAAAGAAAATTGGTCCTAGTACCGATCCCTGAGGTACCCCGCTACTTACATTGGTCCATTTAGATGCCTTACCGTTTATGACTACTCCTTGCTTTCTGTCGCTGAGCCAATTTTCTATCCATTTCAACACACCGTCTTGTATTCCATGCGCTTTTAGTTTTAGCAGTAAATGTTTGTGGGGAACTTTGTCAAAGGCCTTTTGAAAATCAAGGTATATAATATCTACAGCTTTACTCTCATCGTAGAGGTTGAGGATATCGTGGAAGAAGTCTAAGAGGTTTGTTAAACAGGAACGTTTTTTACGAAAGCTGTGTTGAGTATCTTTAAGTATGCTATTTTCCTCTAAGGGATTTACGAGTCTGTCTCTTATGAGTGTTTCTAGCATCTTACATACAACTGAGGTTAAGCTAATTGGACGATAGTTACTGGGTAGGGATTTGCTGCCTTTTTTTAATATCGGTGTTACGTTGCCTAGCTTCCACTGATCAGGCATAGTTTCAGACTGCAAGGATTTATTGCATAGCAATGTTTGGAGAGCTCATCCTTAGCTTCCTTTAGAACTCTAGGTGAGATTGTAGCAGGTCCAGGCGTTTTATTTACCTTGAGTTTATCTAAACAATTCAATACCTCTCTCTCTGTAACGGTGATATTGCTTAGAACATCTGAATTGTCAATCTGAATCGGCGATGGTGAAGGGATATAGGGATGGTGTAGAGACTGGATGAGGGAAATAAGTAGATTTAGATAATTGGACTTAAACCATGGAACACTATCATGAAAAATATAAAATAAAAAGTATACATATAACCAAGGAAGAGGATAACTGGTACACACAACACTTACGTAATATATATGCAAGCTAATGTTCAATGAAAAGCGGTAAGGAACAGTGTATGCGATAGAATAATACTAATAAATAGTGTTGGCATATATGAGTCGAAAACAAGGGGAAATAAATTGAGAGGAAGACCTGGGAGGAGAGATGGTGTGAACAAACATTGGAAGATAAAGAGGTGACCGAAGAACAGGCACAATAAGTGATGATGAATAGGAATGAATGGATAACAATTGTGAACAGATAAGTGATAACGCAATCGTAGGGAGTGGGGGTCGGGCACCAGTTTGACCGTCAGGTGCCCGGCCCGGGGAGCATGTATAGGGTGTATGGCAGGGTGTATTTATATGAAGGGCCATGCCTGGAAGTGATGTGGGCGGGCATTGTGGTGTGTTCCGCTTTGTGTCTGCCTGCTAAGACCGGAACCTCTCCAGGAGGTTTGGGACCTGGGAGTCTTATGATGGGGACCCCTAATGGGCCTTAGTCTCTGGGTCTTCTCCTGGACGACCTAGATGTATGTAAATTTGCATTTTTATTATATTCTTATGTTTCTGTTCCAGCTCTGTCTCGACTCAGCCCCCCCCCCCCCCCCCTCCAGCTATGGGGTATGTGCCTGAATATATGCATACATATACATAGTGTTGCCATGTATGATACAAAACAAGAGTAAAAAAAGCTAAAACACTGGTCAGTGATATAGATAGGCAGATACAACGCAGATATACTTAAGCCCGGTTATTTCACAAAGTTTAAAACTACCTACTTGGTATATCATGTATTTGAAAGTATTGGAATGTGTATTTCCACCTATATAATTTATATATATATATTCTTCAACCTTAGCGTCTACTCTTTTTAGATTTATGGCCGTACTGCCGAGTAGGGACTGGCAAGTTTGTGTGGTCTGTGTATCTATGTAACTATATGTAACTATCTCTCTCTCTCTCTAGTCGCTATTACAAATACTCAGGGTTCTTTCACAGCATACCTTACAGAGCTTTCTCAGACCATACTCTCTTCCTTACAGAGAGTAGGTAGCACCCGCTTTTTAACAAATTCTCACTGTTATTTTGTCCAATTCTCTAACCGAAGAGTAAACCGATTTTCCCAGTTTTTCACTCAGCAAGTAAGCTCTTGAACTGTGTCACCCAGTGTATCATTGTTTTTTTGCCTACGACTGAGACTCCATAAGTCCCGGGTGTCGATGGGTTTTGAGTCCATCGTACCTTGAATTTCAGTCTTCAATTGTGTTTTCGTCCTCTCCCTCTCCAATTATGGATTTTTCATATTTCCATATTTCTCTCCACTCTTTCAGTTTCTTATCTTTGTTTATTCAACATTGTTTGTTGTTATTACTAAACTAGTTCTCTTTTCTTTCTCCTCCTCCTCCTCCTCTTAATCTATACAGTCTACGTCTCCCTCCCATGTTCCTTCTGTACATCATGTCCTATTCGCTCTTTTCTTCCACTTCATATTTTTCCTTCTTATGCCTCTCCTTCCACGTCCTACAATTATTCCATATTCTCTTCCTCCTCCTTCACGCCTACTCCTCAAACTTCCTCGCACTCTTCCCTTTCCTATATCTCTCCTGTGTTCTTCTTCTCCTCGTCCACCTCTCTTTTCTTCCATCCATCGTCATACTCCATATAGTCTCTCTCCTCTTATCACATCCTCATACTTATCGTCCTTCTGTTCTTCCTCTGGTTCCGTGTCTCTCCTCCACGTCGTGATCAATGTATGAGACAGGACAATTCAGCAGTATCAAGGTTTTCCAATTTTCCGTCGCAGCTTTGGTTCACCGAATTATTTTGTTTTATTGTTTGTCATCATATAAACGTATTTTCTACTAGTGATAAATTATTGCCTTTACATAATATTATTCGTAATTATTTGTTTTCATATTTGATGATGCGTATGTTTTTGGGTAGACGGGTGGATGGGACTCGTTAGCCTTGGTCGGCAACCCATCTAGGGGAGACAACCTTATAAAAATCCAGGTGGATGAGACTCGTCAGCCTTGGTCGGCAACCAGTCTAGGGGAGTAAGCTTGATACAAATCCGTACTGCTCATCTAAGTGTAAGGCAGGTTAGTGGATGGACCAGCCGAACACCACTGTAGAAAAATAGTGCTAACAAGATACATAGAGGGCCTTGGAGTCGGACAGATCCTAAATTGAGTGGTCAATCCTGTAAGTCCTTCAGTAAATTGGCTCGGGTTGTCCCTCTTACAAGGAATAGGTCCGCTTGGGGGTCTTCTGTGTATGGCCACCCTCATTAAGGGTACTAAGGCGTCCGGCAATACGTAGATAGATAGATGTTTGTGTTCAACGGATTCATTTTATGTGTGTGGTTCACGCATGTTTGGCCAAGACATGGAAAATTAAAAAGAAAACAAGACAAGTAAACATACACATTTTTGTCTTCTTTTGAAAATGACGGTTGTATGTTGTGATCAATTCCGAAATATTCATCATATTGTCTTGTAAACAAAGCAATGTATGCAGTATACCATGATCCGGTCAATATGTGGGTGTATTTAATTAAGTAGGTACTAATATAATCGTTACTTCATGTAAGTTTTTGGAAGTATGATTTCAATATCAAGAACAAATTCTTAACCTTAACCTCCAATATGACAAATACTGTACAATATAATTCTCACAATATTTAGATATCCCAACTACCTACCAACAAGACCCACACAAACTGAGTCAAAACTTGGTATAAAAGGAATCCTTGGCTAGATGGTTAAACATTTGAGCTTCATCAATTCATCCACCTAACACACACACACACATATATATATATATATATATATATATATATATATATACATATTATATAACCATGAGCGTCATTATCTTCAAGAAATTAAACGATGTCACACGCGCGACTGTATATATTTAGTTTGCATATATTAGTGCTGGAAACTAGTGTTCTTTTGGAGACGCTGTCGTCGTCAGTTAAAGTGACAATGGGCGCTGGAAAGTATGTTATGTACAACCAAGCTCTGACCATTCGAAAAACACGGCAAAATCGACATTAGTCTACCAAGATTAGCCATTAGCCTAACCGAATCGAATTGTCATCAACCTTTTCCATATACAGTATATACAGATGTAAAAAAAAAAAAAAAAAAAAAAAAAAAAAAATCACACACACACGCAAAACAACACAATACCAAGCACATCATAGCTTACTTCTGCTTATGACTAGAGACACTCAGACGTCTGTAACGTTGGGCTGCACATAATGAAATGTTCAGAAATGGGTGATAAAATACTAGCTCACGGGTGTGGAAGTAGGAAGAGCAAGAGTGAAAGGATATATTTTCGTATCACAGACCATCTTCCTCGTCCTGTGTTGTTCATCATTGTTTGTTGTAGTTACTAAACTAGTTCGTCTGTTCTTCTCTTTCTCCTCCCCATAATCTTGCATTCTACTTGCCCCTCTCAAGTTCCTTCTTTACATAATTTCCTCTTCGCTGTGTTCTTCCACTTTTTCCAAGATTCTTTCTCTTGTACTTATTTTTACTTTCATTGCTCCATTCCTTTCAAGTTCTGCTCTTACTCCTCCTCCTCCTCTTCATCTATACAGTGTACTTGGTCTTCGAAAGGAGTGAAGCCACAGAGTGTGAGGTGAAGTTGAACGGTCAGGCTATGGAGATTGTCAGCTCATTTAAGTATCTGGGCAGTGTGTTGAGTAAAGATGGGAGTATGGATGAAGAAGGTCTGGAGAGTGTGTAACAGGGGAAGAGAGTTGTAGGATCGCTGAAAGCAGTAAAACGAAATAAGGTGCTTAGTATCATATAAATACAATAGAATATGACTCTTTTGTGATCTCGTATGTCTCTGTGACGTCACAATCGCTCCTACAGCACGACGTAGGACGAGTAGATCGTATATTATAAGATTGTAAATAAGTTAAGTTATAAAAGGCCTAATATGCTATTAAGCAATATTGCCATGGTCTTATGTAGTATAGTTTCGGGAGACTCAGGGAATAGCCTGAATTCCATTTTCTCTCCCAGGCCTTGGTAGCTGGATACATATCTTTCTGCCTCACACATCAGGGGTATCAGGAAAACCCTCTTTATATAACATACACATCCAACTTCACGACAATGCCCTACATTGCTATCCTCTATCCATAAAACACTAATCTTCCCACTACATATCATACATGTAACACCATACACCTTACCCAATAAATATGGCAGTACAATTGTTAAGAGCAAACCTGGTGGTCCCTCGGATATCCACCCCCGGCAGGGTTGGGTCATTGACACAGGGCCCTCCCGGTCGTCATCATGCGACTGTGTCAAGAGCATTGCAACGTCCCAAAGCTGCTCGTCGGTGCAGCTTTTTCTTTAGCAATATAAGGGGACTTCACTCTAACATCAATTCTGTACACCAATTTCTTCAAGCAGAATCCCCTACTCTCCTTTTTTTGACAGAGACTCAAGTAACATCCAGATCAGACACGTCTAGATTTAATTTTCCAGATTATCAACTGCTCCAAAATTTCAGACCTAAAGGAGGTGTATGTTGCTTCGCAAAATCTGAAATTGCCCTGGAGGAGGTTACTAGTTTCAATTGTTCCTATTTTGATTATTCTATATACAAATTAATTTCTGCTGGTAAATTTAAATACATAATTATGTTGCATCTACCGTTCCCCAAATACTCCTCCAGAGCAAAGTCTTTTTGATTCTCTGTCCTCACAACTCAGTGTCCTCAACTTAAATGCTTCTTCTGAAATCACTGTGTTGGGTGATTTTAATGTCCATAATGTTGAATGGCTCACTCATTCAGCCAGGACTGATGATGCTGGTCTTCCCACTCTGAACCTGTTTTGGTGACTAAATGGCATTACGATAGGGCAGACAGGGAGGGTCTTCAAGGTTTCTTTATTGATATTCCCTGGACCTCTTTCTTTTCTAATGATGCACACTCCACCTTGAGCCACATACAAGATTTTGTAAAAATTGGAATGGAAACTTTTATTCCTCATCAAAAGTATAGTAAAAGATCTAATTCGCCTAAATGGTTTGACCATAATTGTGCTAGAGTAACTGAACAAAAAGCAATAGCCTACAATGCATACACAAGATCAAAAACACATGAAACCTTTAATTACTATAGAAACATCAGAAATCATGCCAAAACTGTATTAAACCTAACTAAATCAAACTGTCTCCACAAGCAGGCAAATAAACTTCTAAATAATCCAAATGATAACAAAATATTTTGGTCTACTCTTAACTCATTTAAATCCAACTTCACTACTGCTTCATCCATTCCACCATTAAAATCTCCGACTGGCAATCTTGTAAGTGACCCACGAGGTAAAGCTAACCTTCTTGCGGATATTTTCTCCACCAACTCAACCTTAGATGAAATAAATCAAGATGTCCCTGTACTTAATTTTAATTCGCCTGAAATTCCCTCACTTAAGATCCACACCAGACATGTCAAAACTATTTTGCAGAATCTCTCAGTAGATAAGGCTCCTGGTCCAGATGAAATTCCTCCAATAGTACTTAAGAATTGCTCCTTGGTGCTCTCTCCTGTATTGGCAAATTTTTTCCGTCTGTGTACTCATACCTCATGCTTCCCAGTACCCTGGAAAGAAGCAAACATCCATCCAGTTCCTAAAAAAGGTGCCTCTTCAGATCCATCAAACTACAGACCAATAGCTATAACTTCCACTCTTGGTAAAGTCTTTGAAATTATATTAAATAATCACATAATTAAGCATCTTGAGAATAATAAATTAATCAGTGATAGGCAATATGGTTTTAGACGATGTCGATCAACTGCAGACATGCTTTGCCTTCTTACGCATCAAATCAACCAAGCTACAGACCAACATGGTGAAACACATACAATAGCACTGGATATATCAAAGGCATTTGATAGAGTCTGGCATCAATCCTTATTGTCGAAGATGTCACACTACGGCCTTGCATCATTAGTTCCACTAATTTCGTCTTATCTTCATAACAGAAAAATATGTGTAATGGTAGATGGCCTTTATTCTCAATTTCACTCAATAAATGCTGGTGTTCCCCAGGGATCAGTTTTGGCCCCAATTCTGTTCCTCATTCATATCAATGATCTCATATCTACCACTCATAATCCAATACATTCCTACGCAGATGACTCAACACTCCACGGTTCCTTCACATTTACCAATTCTTTCACCCAACCCGATCTTATAAATTCAAAAATAAACACTGCAATTTCTCTGAACCAGGACCTTTCTAGAATTAATGGATGGGGACAAAAGAATCTAGTTTCCTTTAATGCACAGAAAACCAAGTACATTCAATTTTCTAACCGACAGAATCTCACTGACTCCCATATATTTTTTAATGATGTAAATATTCTCACTTCCCCTAGTATTGACATTCTCGGTGTAACATTAACTACTAACTTGAGCTGGACACATTATGTTAGAAGCATTGCTAAGAATGCCTCTAAAAAACTGGGACTCCTGTACAGAGTTCGAGAATTCTTCACTGACGAGCAGTTAGCCGTGATATATAACAGTCATGTGCGTTCTCAGATGGATTACTGTTCACCTCTGTGGGGTGGAAGTGGAGTGGTTGCATTGAGGCAGTTGGACAAAATTCAAAATAAAGCTATTAGATTAATCAATAACCCTGCAATCACACAGGACCTTCCTACATTATCCATACGAAGAAACGTTGCATCCCTTGCATTATTCTACAGATATTTTCACAGCAATTGTTCCGAGGAACTTGCTTCAATTGTGCCGCCTCTCCACATCTTTCCCCGTAGAACTAGGGCAGCTGAGAGCGCCCATGAATTTACACTTTCTCCTCCACAATGCAGAACTTCTGCTTATCAGAATTCATTTATCCCCAGAGCTACTACTCTTTGGAATTTACTTCCCTCGAATTGCTTTCCACAAACTTAAAATCTACAAATGTTTAAATCCAGTTGTTACGAACATTTTATGAATGGAGGATGCCTTTAGGCACATGGACCTTTTTCTTTTATCTGTGTTTTTCCTTCCTCCGTTCATTGCCTTTAAAAAAAAAAAAAAAAAAAAAAAAAAAAAAAAAATGAATTTATCGTATATATTAATATAATTTATCGTATAGAGCAACCTAGATGCGGTACGATAATTTGGGCTCCTGGCGGTTTGCCAAGGCAGCAAGGTGTGCTTTCGAGGAACGCCAGAGACCTTCACGAACACCAACCAGTTAACATCTAAATTTCCGCCCTCAGTTGATTGTGCTTTTGTGCCTCTAATCACAATACACATACAGCAATACACTCGGCTACACTATCACGACGCTCTCATCGACGCCATGACTGACTGACAGATAAGCATAATATTCATGTCCATTCCCATGTAATCATTTATTCTTTCTTTAACCCGGGAGCTGCGGGGAGACTCTTAAGAGTTCCCCCGGCGCACTGCGGGGAGACTCTTAAGAGTCAGAGAAAATAAAAATCAACTTTTGACATCGAAAAAAAAAAAAAAAATTTATATTTTTTTTTTTTATTTTTTATTTTTTTTTTGGCCCCTGGGCCATGCAAAATCTCAGTCCTCTACCTCCCCTCCTTCCCCACTTTCCTCCTCTCCTTCAGTTATCACCTATTTTCCCTGTTATTCCCTTATTCTGAGGTATATTTTCGTGCTAACATTAGAAATCCGATTGGAGGGTGTGGTCATCACTGATAGCAAGCGAGTGCAAGAGAGAGAGAGAGAGTATCGATCGACTGTGTCTCAGTGGCCTTGGGGGAAATTGGCGGGAAAGCAGATTGCCTCACCCATACATTATACAACTCGCGGGCTATATCTCCGATTTTGACCATCCAAACGCTGTTTTCACTCGTTTTATTGTTGTTTCAGGTTAATACCTTTATAATCAACCCATAATAGGCGCATATGGATAAGTATTAATGCTATTAATGGCACAATGAATATTTTAGTGGCGGAAACACCTCAAATACGTCAGCACAGGGGGACGTTTCCAATTACCCCCATGCGCACTTCAGAGGTTAACTTGACTCGGCCTCGGGACCGAAGTCTCGTTCCCCATTGTCCACCGCCATATTGGGTAAAACGTTCTCCCTTGCCTTATTGCCACGTGGAACTATTGGTGAGTTAATTCCTGGCTAATATTAACCCTTATAACCTTACCCTATATATATAATTTATTATGTGAGACCTTTGGATATAAATTAGCTTGTTTCAGATCCAATTCAATTTAGATATGGAGTAGTTTTCATTTAGATTTATTTATTTGATTCATTATAGCTTAGTAATATTTAACTTCCATTGATAGTTTACCACACTTAGCATGGAAGTGAAGAAGTCCTTGCATGACAGTGTGGTAATCCTGACAACGACTTACGGAAGTGAAGCATGGATGTTGGTGGAGAAACTCAGACCAAGAGTGAGAGGGGTGGAAATGAGCTACTTGAGAAGTGTCTGCGGAGTTACATGGAGGGATATACAAACGAAGGAGGAAGTAAGAGGGAGGTTTGGTGTGGAGGTAGGTGCGCTGAAAAGTGTGAAAAGGAAGACCTTGAGATGGTTCGGCAATATGGAACGTATGGGAAGCGAAAGAATGACTAAGAGGGTGTACGAGAGCGAGGGAGAGTAAACCGAAAGAGAGGTGGAAGGATGGAGAGAAGAAGTATAAGGATGAAGGCGGTGCTGGTAGGGAGGAGGGGCGTTAACTGACTGGAGACAGAGGTGCATGAGGGCGTTCCGTTTGTGGCCACCCCTTCGGGGATCACGGCGTCAGGCAAAATATAAATAGATAGGTAGGTACTAATTTGGCTCTAATTAGCGACGAATTTGTACATAACTGGAAATCTAATCAAACGATTTTCAATTGTGAAGTAACAATCTAAAACTCTTATAGTCCCCTATATGTGTGCCAAATACCATTGAAATCGGACGAAATCCACCGACACACTATAAGTAAAAATTGGACACCCCCTTAAGTCATAGGATGAGGGAAATACAGTATGAGGAAGAGAGTTCTAAAGCTTACTTGTTGAGTTCCAAACTTAGGCAATGAATAAGGATGCTTATTAAACAAGAACCAGGTTATGTACTAAAACTTAATTGTATACAAATATTGTTGTATCAGTATATACCTGTGACACGTAGAAAAGGAATAATAATATGATAGCTTACCATAGATGGTATCGTGGACAACTATTTCTTAACCATGTAAATGGTGATGATATCCAAGCACTTTAATCTTATTTCCAATGCTATATAAATTACTATTAATTACATGTAAACATATTTAAATGTCAGAGGGCAAGTGACATTTCAAGTGTGACGTAAAATCAATACTTGAATTGTGTTTATAAATCCTTTGTTGTCGCAATGTTCTTAGGTTACAGTTTTGCATATTATGTAATGTAATACCTTGCTTCTTCAACTTCTCACAGCCGGAGTAAGGCGCAAATAGCATCCTTGGGTGATTTATGTCTAGTAAAACAGGGAGTTTATGAAGGAAGGAAAGTTTTAGGAACAATGGGAAGTATGTGGAAGGTGACATATCTCTGAATGAAAGATAAAAGTGCGATGTATTAAGGGATTGTTGTACCAACAGTGAGATATGGGATATGGGCTCTGAAGAATGCTGGATGTGATGGATATTAACTGCTTGAGGATTATGTGTGGAATGACTCGTAGAAACAGATTGAGGAATGAAGAGATACATAGGAGAGTGGGGCAGCAGGAACATTTGTCAGTCAGAGTTGACAGATGGGTGCAGAGCTGGTATGGCCATGTTGAACGAATGGAAAATGAAAGGCTTACAAAGAGAATATGTGAATCAGATATAAGGGGAGGTAGAGGGGTAGGAAGACCTCCATTGAGATGGAGAGACTGTGTAGGACAAGTGTTGGAAGATAGAGGAATGACTATAGATCAGGTAAGAGAAGTAGTAATATATAGGAATGAATGGAGAATGCTAGTAAATAGACGAGTGTAAACGCGGTCGTTTGGGAGAGAGGGTCATGCGCCAGTTGGACTAGATACTAGTCCATCAGGCGCCTGGCGAGGGGTGCCAGTGATAATGAAGGGTACGCCTGGAAGCATGGTGGGTGGGCTTGTAGTGGCGGCTTCGCTGCGGGTCTGCCTGAGGAAATCAGAGCCTCTCCGGGAGATCTAGAACCTGGGAATCTAACTGGAGACCAGAAATGGGCCTGGGTTTCTGGGTATTTCTCCTGGACGACCTAGATGTGTGTGATTTTGTGTTTTGTTTTATTAAATGTTTCTGTTGTGTTGTGATGTCACTGTTCGAGCTCTGTCTCAAGTCCTCCTCCCCAAGTCCCCCCCCCAAAAAAAAAAACAAAAAAAACAAACAACAACACTAAAACAATTAGGTAAGTGCCAGAGTATAATTTATACACACATACATACATATATTTTAGTTTTGGGACGCGCGAATCACGCCTTGGTTCATTTAGAGGACGGAAAACGCTACTGTGCCTTCTGGTGAACGAAAGAGTTGATTAAAGCATGTACACTCGTCATGACTGTCAGTGGTCCGAACCCGGCAGAGAATAAATATATATATATATATATATATATATATATATATATATATATATATATATATATATATATATATATATATATATATATAAAACGTTCCAAATTTCCCTCCTGACACAGCCTTTTATGACCTATAGAATCAGATGTTATCGCCCAACACGTTGAAGTCTGGATATCTTATTCCAGATAAATAGTTTTGCAATGGCTTCACGTATTCTAACTAAATATATTCTGTCAATGATATCAGGCGGTATGCAATATATATTATATCTCGTATTTTTAGATACTTATAATTTTGATCAAGTAAAACATTAGATTAGTAGACATTTGTAGATAGCAGGTAATTTATTGGATGTCGTAACGGCACTGAATTTATTACGATCACATCACTTATGCTTGCCTAACATAAAAATATAATAATATATCCATTAAAGACTACCCCATTGGATGAATCAATAATGGCGATAATGCATAGGTTAGTTTATCACAATAATTTATTGGGTTAAAAGCCAAAGGATTTGTTGGCAGCTCTTCCCTAAGTCATCAATATCTAATGTATCATTATTTTTGTTTGCTTTATCATAAATATGTAATTAATATTATAATAAAATACACAATTTCAGTCATTGTTATGAATAATCAAAATATATCAAAACATGGAATAGCTGAACCGTATATTTTATCTAGGAGCAAGGGATCCTCTGAATATTTTACCTGCCCACTGACTGAACGTTCTGGTGGACTTTGCTCTGGAACTATTAGTGCGGGGAATCAAATCTCACACTTGAACGATTGATCAATTACAAAGTAAAGGCTATATCGGAGTCAGTGATAGAGTGACGAGATTTATGAATTTCACTTTATATCTACAGTATATCATTCTTTGTTTCGAAGGACAAATTATTTGATATTAATAGTATACTCATCTTTATAAATTGTGCAGACGCTTAACTAGATTAGGCTTTATTATATTTGATTTAGGAGCTAGTCATCATATATCATGTTGTAAGCCAGATTCTCTAAGGTGAGACAAGATGGAGAGAACATTATACTGTACTACAGTATGTAGTCCAATAAGATAATTTTATTAAAACATTTGTATACCTTTTATATCTTTGTTTTGTACACGCATGAAGGAGACAAAAAGCAACCCTGCTTCTGGATAGTGTCCTGGAAAAATAGTGATGACCAGCCAAATGTAAGGTAACTTGAATTAAAAATGCCTTGTCAAACGGACCTTGAAGGAGTTCAAGTCGTAGGATGGAAGACACATATATAGGGCAAGGTTGTTTCAGAGCTTACTTTTTGAGTGATAAAGAGTGAAAAATATGTTAACTCTCGTGTTAGAGAGTTGACTAGCACAGTAGTAGTAATGTGTTGAATGGCGGAGACCAACTTGTTTCCGAAAGGTAGAAGGTATACATTGAGAAACACTGAAGAACATTGGTTATTGTAATAGCCATAAAAGGCAGAGTGAAATATAACATTGTGGTGATTACAAATTGGAGAGAATTATGTTTATAAGAGTTGATGAGTTCAAATTAATTTCCCTCTACCCTTTCGATAAGTGTTGTATGGGTGGACCTTCCCAATACTTGGGCGCACCATACCCCAGTATAGAGCAAGAATCAGCATGGGGGGTGGTCGGGGGCCGGGGGAGTGCTGGAAGGACCTTGGTGACCCTGGTCTCTGGGTCTTCTCCTGGATGACCTAGATGTGTGTGAATTTGTATTTTGTTTGCGTGTGTTCATTGTTTTCTGTTGGCCCTGTGCTGGCTCTTTCTTGAGTCCTCCCCCCCCCCCCCCACCACCACCACCACAACACAAACACAAAATAGGAAAAGTGGGGATTGGGCCTGATTATATAGATACATAAATAGATAGATAGATAGATAGAAAAACATCTTCAAATATGCTTAATGTCAAACCAGAAGTTGGTGGGTAGCTCGAGAGTATGCTACTTTACTAATGCTTTCCATTGTGTAGTATGTATAGTAATACTGTATGAACTTAGAACCAATACCGGAGTGACTATTAACTGTAAGATATAATTTTATGTAGTCCGTGCCTTAGTATTGGGATAGAGACAAGATACAGAAGGTGAACTAAATCATAGTAGGATGAGACAGTGTTATAGTTTAGTTTCTTTGTTTCTTTTTACGGGCCAGATAGAGTCAGGCTGAAATATCTTATTTCGAAACTAGACTATTTCGGTTTTGATCCCTCTATTTATGCCTTTATCTCAAATTTCCTTTCTGGCCGTTCCATAGCTGCAGTTGTGGACGATGATCACTCGTTTCCTTAACCTATCAAATCCAGAGTCATATCAGGGTTCAGTCCTGTCTCCAGTTCTCTTACTAATATTCATAGATAATTTTCTCAACTTTACTTCTAGTCCTTTCCACTCACATGCTGATGACTCTATCTTACACTATTCAACTAATCTTCCACAAATACCCATCACCCAATTACTTCAAAACTCACGTAATGAGGCCATAACACGCTTATCTTCTGATTTATCAACTATTTCCGATTGGGGCAGAGATAATTTTGTTAATTTCAATGCTTCGAAAACCCAATTTCTTGATCTATCTACCCGTCACAATCTTCCACAAGACTTTTACTCTTCACCAATATAAAAATCTGCTCTCAATATTCTTTGTGTTTCATTTTCTTCTGACCTTTCCTGGACAAATCATATTACCACACTTGCTAAAACAGTTTCCCAGAAGTAAAGTGTGTTCAGCAATCTTTGTGGGTTTTTCATTCCCGCAAGGCTTCTTGCTCTGTAAAGTGGCACAGTATACCCATGTATCCAGTATTCTTCGCATGTGTGGAGAGGTTCCACCTATACCACACTTCTCGAAAGGGTCGACTCAAAAGCGCTTCATCGCATCTGTTCACCTCCTCTTACTAAATCGCTACAATCTCTCTTTACACGTCACAATATTGCAGCCCTCTCTCTCTTCTACTGCTATTACAATACTCAATGTTCTTTAGAGCATTATATCCATTACAGAGAGTAGAAGGCAACCGCCTTGCAATACATTCCCCCCACTCTGCTGTCCAGCTCTCTCTCCCCAGAGTGAACCAATTTGTCGAGTCTTTCTTCTACTCAACATGTAAGATCTGGAACTTTCCCCCACAATATGCTTTTCCCTCCATCCTATGACTGAAACTGCTTAATGTTCCGTGTCCAGATGGTTTGACTCTAACGTACCTTGTCTCCTTCATGCCCATGAAAACAGGCTTATCATGTGAAAATCCTCACAGACGCAGGCGGCGTATATACAGTTGTAGTCCCCCATCAGCCAGACCAATGTGCAGAGCTCTAGCTCCCTAAACAACCAAGGCACTCTCTCTCTCTCTCTCTCTCACAGTTCGCTGTCAGGCACTGCAGCCCGTATTGACAGTAATGGAAGTAATCAAGTTCAACCTGTCAGCGTGTCTGTCTCTCTACCTTGCAGGCTCTCCGAACAGACTGAGGATGTAAAGAAAACAGTAATATGCACACATATACCGTCCTGTCTTCTTCCCTGTCATATTAGTATCGTATATTAAAGATATATAGCTAATGGAATATGCTAACATTAATTGCATGATTTAAAAAATTGCATAACAAATACACGTTCAACAAGTGATATACTGTAATTTATTCAAATACAATTTTAATACCAAAAGTGTCCATGTATGTTTGAAATGTGTATTATCCATCTACCTAAGCAGTACATCAATTTGTCCTTCAGTTAAGAAATATATATTATGAGTTTACCAACTATCTGTGGAGCAACAAATATAATATCCTTTATATTGCATAGTATAATATCAAAGTACACTTAACTTATAATATAATACTCTCACTTAACTTAAGGTGCACGATCCAAGTCAATACTTGAAACATACCTTTTTGTTTGTTGTTGCATGGCTTTGAGCTGCTGGTAAATCTACAATAGTAACAGTGATACCTACCATCACGATATAATCAATCTACATTTATAGTATTTACATATAGTAGAGTATTTATTGTTTTGTATCTATATACAGTATACTGTAGAGCCTTAGGATAGACTGAGATCCACGTAGCCGCTGTGATGGTAAACATGGCTTATTAACCTGCAGAGTTTCGACCAACTATCGACCTTGTGTCACCCCCAGTGCCAGCTGATATGCCATGTAATTTTTTATGGGCTATATATTAGCTGAAAAAGGAAGAATAGTGTTAAAAAACAACACTCACCTAGTGCATTTTCGCCCAATATCAGCATTGAGTATGAACTGCATTTTGGACGCACGATTTTTGGGGGATGTACACACAGTCACACACTCAGAGACAATATGTGGGTCCGTAAAGTAGGCCAAACACACACACAAGTTGTAGGTCACATTAGTGTTATGTCACATTATAAGTTTGGCAAGAGCGAAAGAATATTTCTGATTGGGGATAGGAATGGAAAGGTAGGTGATAAGAAAGATAATGGAGTGGTTTGAGGGTGGGGTGTACCGTCAGATGTGAATGGGAATGCTAGTGCACTTGTGGCCGAGGAGGCTGTGGATAGCCAACACCTTCTTCCGACACACAATGATACACAGGTACACATGGAAAGTGGTGTGAAGGAGGAAAGATGAGACAGTGGTGGAACGAAAGGCACTGATTGATTATATATGTGTGGATGAACGATTAAGGAAATCTGTGCTGGATGCTAGGGGTATAGGGGTATTGGGGGAGGTGGGGGAGTCTGTCTGACCATTATGTAGTACTAGCTAAAATTAGGCGAGAGAAAGGTGGAGTGGCGAGGAGGGTGGAGAGGTTGCAGGAGGAGGAGATCAGGGAAGATTTCAGGAGAACAGTAGAAAGGCGACTAGGTAGGTTTAACATGGAGGGTATGGAGGAAGTGAGCAAAGTGTTTTAAGAAGAGATCTATACAGCATGTGAGGAGGTGTGTGAAGTAAATATTTGGCCAGCGCAATATAATGTGCTCTGGGGTTAGGGACTGGTTACAGTGAATACAGAATACTTCCTCAGTAATCCCTGCATGTCATATGAGGCGACTAAAAGGGATGGTTAGACACGACTCGTTAACCTTGGCAGACAAACCCCGACGAATAAAAACGGCAATCAGGGAAAATGTAACTCTAATATCCCTGTGACACTCTCAAACCTTTCCAAAACTGAATAAACATGTTTACCAGTGACCAGTATAAATGGACGAAAATTGTCATCGTATACTGAAGAAACAGCCAGGATAATATAAAAGATTTAAGTTATTATTGGTAAGGTTCTAACACCAAGCAAAGTACATGCTCGACGCCAGTATGTGCTATTGATATATAGAAAATCTCATTTGTATAATCACTCAGCCACACTTTTCCTCAAAATATAATTTCAATATTACATCCCATTAGCACACTAATTACAATTATTATACATTTTGAACAATTGTACTACCTGGCGTGAACAGGTGTCAATTACAATGCAACATTAAACACATTCGTTTAGTTATTAGGAAAACATGTGTCCTATTACTGTTGAGAGAGAGAGAGAGAGAGAGAGTGTGTGCTTAGTAGAGTATTATCGTAATTCTTGAGACTAACTCTAGGCAGTTGCCTATATTAAACTATCGTACGATTCTCGCAAACACTCGCGTGTACACAGAAATGTTGACACATACGAGGCATTGACAATTGTATTAAGAACACATACAGCTTCAGCAACCTCTGGATTACTAACTTCCTGACACATTCAAACCAATTAATGTAAGATCAGTGAGAGATTAACAACATCCAGGTTTCATACAAACTAACCAGACATTGAGAGACTCCTTGTCTCATATAAATAGGTAATTACATATGAATGGTGATCTAATCTTCTATGTTTGTACACGACTGCACACATACACACACATACATTTATAAGCATAAATGTATACTGTATATGACAATGAAAATACGTACAAACACAGCGACAGAAAATCACATTTAGCTACATACTATCAAGCCCAAAATACAAATAAACAACTTATCCGCTTATGTCAGACGATAAGAAGAAACACACATAACTACCTAGCAAAAACAAGTAAATATGTGCGCCTGTCACCTGGTTAAACGAAACACAAAATACCCTGGCGATGGTTCACGTAAGAGTGGAGCTACAAAGTGAAGGTAAATAACTTTGACACTACCTCACTTTTTACATATACCTTGAAACCTATGGACAAAGATAAATTATGATTTGATTGGTATCAAAATCTGCGTTTGTAACCTTAAGACTTCCTGTTCAGGACCAAGACATTCAGAAACAGTATATATTCATGTCTCGGTAAAATGCATAGGAACAGTGCACTTGATCTCAGGATGCTCGTGGAGACAAAATAATGTAAGTTAGCAACAGTTAACTTTGACTACCTAAACTCTACAGTGGAACACATTCTATCCATTTCTCCTTTCTCAGAAATCTCCATCTTAGGAGATTTCAACGTTCACCACGGCCATTGGCTCTACTCTCACACTACTGACCCATTTGGTGAACAAGCCTATGTCTTATCTATCCAAATGACCTAGAGCAGTTAGTTCAGCAACCCACCCGTATCCCGGATCGCATCGGATATCGGCCCAACATTCTTGACTTGTTTCTAACTTCTAACCCATCTTCTTATACTGTCGATCTTTTCTCTCCTTTGGGCTCCTCCGACCATAAAATTATCTCTGTCACCTGTCCTATCTCTCCAGTACGGCCACCCGATCCTCCTAGCCGGCGGCGCTTGTGGCACTTTGGCGCTGCCGACTGGGAGGCTCTCCGGCAGTACTTCTTTGATATCCCATGGAATGATTTCTGCTTCCGTGGCCGGGAACCCTCGGAGAGTGCTGAACGCATTACTGAGGTAATCCTATCGGGCATGGAAGCATACATTCCATTCTCTTTCTCTCAGACTAATGCTAAAAAATCTTGGTTTACTCACGCCTGTTCTACTGCTGTCCGCAATAAGGAGGAAGCATTCAAACGGTACCGACGCCTAAAAACTCTAGAATCTTATTCTTCCTATGTTTCTGCCCGGAATCAAGCCAAATCTGTTCTTCGACTTGCCAAACACTCTTTCATCAATAATAAATGCACTGAACTATCCAACTCTAGCTCTTCCCAAGCTTTCTGGCATCTAGCCCAAAACCTCTCCAACAATTTCTCTTCCTCGTCTTTCCCTCCCCTTTCCCACTCTGATGGCACAACCATCACTTCTTCCTCTGACAAAGCTAAACTCTTCGCTCAAACTTTTGCTAGAAACTCCACCTTGGATGATCCTGGTGCTATTCCTCCCTCTCGACCCTCCTCTCTCTTACTTATGCCTAATATCCTAATCTCTTCTAAAGATGTACTTTCTACTCTCTCTGGGCTTAATACTAAGCCCGCGTCATACAGAGCCCGAACGTTAGAGGACAAATTCCCGAATAGGATGACTTGCACAAAAAATTCAAATTTTATCCGGGTCGGGTATATTCCGAACAATTCGGCATAAGTTCCTGACTAGTCCTGGGTTGGTCTGAGGTTGGTCTGATGTTGTTCAGGTGTGTAGCCGACATTCCGGGGGTTCGGCAAAAAGTTAGTGCATGCACTAACTTTTCAAGAACATTCGGGACAAAAAACCGTTACAAAATGGTCGGATGTTGGTCGGGATTTATTCGTAACTCGTCTGGTATTTGTTCGGATTAATTCTTTATTCGTTCTTCTGATTCGGGACTTGTTCGGTACTTTTTTCCATTGCCGATGTTGTTTGGAACTACCCGAACAAATCCCGAACAAATCCCGCACAATTCCCGACAAAACTTCGATAAAATCACAATGAATCCCTCGTATTCCAGAATAAAACCCGCACGAGTTACGAATTTTCAGAACAAGTTACGATCAAATTCAGACAAATATACGAATAATTTTGGATGTCTGATCGATGTATCTTGTTTAATTAGGAATTAAATCCGAATTGATTTCGAACAAGTAGAATTAGCCACGAATAACAATGGAACTTTCCCAGAAAAACTGCCGACGTGTCGGAATGCTAGTTTCGGTCCCACGTGGGTATCCAAGCCTTCCACAATTTGCACCCCGGAGTGAACGCGATTGATCGTACGTTGGCAGCCACCCGCACGGACCCCTTATATATAGCTGCCGGGAGCTGCATCATCACAGTCTTCACCAGTCTCTCCACCCACCCACCACGACTCTACACACCTTCACCATGGGCAAGGGATCCAAACTACTTAAAAGGAAGAAGAACAAGGCTGCCACCAAGAAGACCCCAGCTCCTACTACAGCTCCTGACAACGCGTCCGTTGACCTCTTCCTCACCCAGGAACCCGTGAATGTGGAGTTGTCATCCGGTTCAGAGGAGACAGAAGATGATGCATGCCAAACCATATCTGATGAAGATGTCTCCGTCAGCAGCCATGAAGATGCACCTACCATTCCCTTAAAATGCCGCTTCAATGTACAGAATTTCCCGGAATTAGGTGACAGCCCGATGCACCAGCCGGACGATGATGATGATGATCAGACGCAGATGTCTACCCAGGCAACGACGTCAAGCGGCTCAACGACCCAGTCACAGGACTCCCGTGACACACAGGCTTCTCCTTTAACACTTCCAACACAGCGGCCAGCCATCAAAAAGGAAGCGTGTGTACGCCATCCTGCCGGAGGCACAGGAGGTGGCTGTCGCGGAGTGGTACCGCGAGCAGGAGTTCCTCTACAACAGGAAGCTGAGGGCACACAGTGACAGGACCATGAAGGACACCGTGCTTAACAAAAAAGCCAAGGAGTTGGATGTTACATGTGAGTTAAAATGGAATTGTTATGTTTAATAATTTGTGTTCAGAAGTGTATTGAGTGTAGGTACAGTTATAACGTGTGTGGTATATTGTGGAGGTGATATCAGAACTGTATATAACAATATATTGAATTATTGCTATAAATGTTTATATGATATGTTGTGTAAAGTGGATTATTTCAACTGTTACATATTGTTGTGTAGTGTGTGTGCTTATCTGACCATGTGAATATTTCACCTTTTTGGTTAAATTTACGAAGAGTTATTTTCTAACTTACATATACACACTAGTGTGAGAGTTTGAGCATATATAATCATTGATATAAAATGCAACCTATGCACAGGTAATGATATGAATATATTTTTTGGCAGATAAAGTCCTGTTTAAATGGTTGGAGGGTATGAGGATGCGCTATGGGAAGCTGTGTGAGCTCAAGTCTGGTTCTGGTGCCAAGTCCCTGACGGAGCGAGAGGCATGGATAAAGGAGACGTTCAGCTTTCTCCAACCACACCTGGTCAAAAATGCGACCAGGAAGAGCAAGGTACGTGAGAAATAATTTACAACGTTATGATGTTGGTTAAATACTAATTACATATGGAGAATGGAAACAACTGGTGCACTTTAATATTCAACAGAATTGTTTTTATTTTATCCAAAAATATACAATGCAATTTGGCAAATGGACACAAAAATCACATGTTGTTATGCATCATAAAAAATATCTTTACAAGTTTACATTATATATTCATAATATAAGTAATGTTCATGAGTAAATTATACAATACTAGTCAAATATACACTAAATTTACATGCTGTTATGCATCATAAAGTTTCCTACAAGTTAACATTGATATTCATGTTATAAATTATGTTAATGTTCAATTGTCACGTCTAATATTAAGTGCACAGGTATAATCATAATGAGAAATTTTGGTGACAATATGTATTTATAATTATGTTATATATATTTCATAGAAGTACAAAACTCCTGCTGCTGCCACAGAACAGGCCCCGGATGCTGCAGAGGAACGTGTCGACGACCCGGTTCCGCTTCCGGACGTAGGAGAGGAGGGGGCTCAGGTGTCTCCAGCCTCTGAAGGAGTTGCCTCCACGTCCACGGCCACACCCACGGTATCCCGGTCCCGCACCAAAGCAGCTGCTACTCCAGAGGACCCCATGGAGAAGGACCTGTATGATAAGGTAATAATGTTATAATGTTATTAATAATGTTATTATTATATTTATGTAATTTTAATGTATATCTTGTTCATGTTCTAATGTTCAACTTTTCTGCCCACAGGTACGTCAGGGGGAGGAGAACCTAGAATACCTGGCTACATTGTATAAATATTTATGTAATTTTAATGTATATCTTGTTCATGTTCTAATGTTCAACTTTTCTGCCCACAGGTACGTCAGGGGGAGGAGAACCTGTAATACCTGGCTACATTGTATGAATGTTTATGTCATTTCAAATTTTATCTTGTTCATGTTCTAATGTTCAACCTTTCTGCCCACAGCTACGTCAGGGGGAGGAGAACCTCAACGAACTCTTCCGCCGGTGGGACACGAAGAAGGCGGAAACCCCAGCACAGAATGCGATGAAGCTGTTCCACAGCTATGTCCAGAACAGCCTGTCGGATCTGGAGCCTTCTCTCGTGGACCATTATCTAGGGGAGGTGATGCGGTTCACCAATGCTATGCGGTGCCATAGCCGTGGCACAGGGAACCTCCCACGGTTTGGCCCTATGGACTCTGAGCAGCAACCAACTCGATTTCAACCACAACCCCCCTACTACGAGAATCTGCAAAACCCCGGGCCTTCCTACTAACATGGTGGGAAACAAATGGGCGCCCATAGCACACCAAGAGGTTGGAGGTCTCAGCAACCAACCTTGGGACGACCTGAGGCCACACCAGTGGACACTCCCAGGGCCAACACACCACGCATGCCAGATATTTCCCCGGGGTTTGTGGATAGGATAATCAATGATGGGTTCCAGTAACACCATCATTCCAACGTCTACCTGCCTGCCTGCCTGTGAGCCACCTCCAAACTGTGTACCTGCCTGGCTGTGATGCTCCGAACCATGTACCTGCTATGATTTGCTTTTAATAAGCAATATTCCTAACCTAGTACCTATATATTTGGTTCTATTTTTTTGTATCAATAAAATATTACAATGTTTATCATTGTTTCGTAATTTCTCCTACAAACAAATGCTTTGTAACAACAGATAATTCACATGCCACATAATTGGAAAAGATTTAATATGGAAAAATACTATGAATGAAAAAAGAATTTATATAAATGATTGATCTTATTAAGTTTCACAATTAATAATACTAGAACAAATGACTTGATAAAATGTTTAGTAACAACAGATAGTTTACATGCCACATAATTGGAAAAGATTTAATGTGGGAAAATATTATGAATAAACAAATAATTTATATACATGATTGATCTTATTAATTTTCACAATGAATAATAATAGAAAAATTGACTTTGAAAACTTGGTTATATTTATAGTAAAAATAATGTATTTACACAGTTGACTAGTAAACATTAATAAATACAAGTTTCAAAGTAAATAATAAGATAAAAATAGACTTGGAATACTTGGTTATATTGATAGTCAAAACAATTAGTTGACTATTAAACATTAATAATAAAATAACTGGTGTCAATGCAATCTCATTAATAAAGAAATGATAGATCGATGGTAATCAAATTATGCAATATAAATTAATATACACAATTAACATGGAAAATGTAGAGCATATTAATACTTGAACGCTTGAATGACTTTTGAGTGGTTAAACAAGACTAATTAGATTAAAAATAAGAACTTACCGGTTTACTGGCGAGGCAACTGCCAGGACAGGTGCTGTTGTGGCCTGCTGTAGTACTCTGTCAAGTAGTCCCTCACCAGTTTGGCAGCAGCTGGACCCTTCTGGCGTTGCAATGGCTCCAGTCCATCCAAGGGGTCCCTGGTCCAGTCACCTTGTGGCGCATTGGTTGCACGCTGTTGGTGTTGTCGTTGTAGCTCTGGCCGTCTGTCAATGAGCTTGTTATGAAGTATGCATGCCGCGAGGACTACCTTCTCCGCGGTGCTGGGTTGAATATTCATAGTTGTGAGAAGACACCGGAAGCGGTTCGCCAGCATACCAAAGGCATTTTCAACCTGCCTCCTGGCCCGAGACAGTCTGTAGTTGAAATTCCTCTTTGGTTGATCGAGTCCTCGGTGAGGGTATGGCTTCTGCAACCACTCCCTCATGGGGAATGCGTCGTCACCCACAAGGAAGTAGGGCACTGGCTTGTCATCCCCTGGGAATGGCTCAGGTGCCGGCAGGCTGCTGCACCGTCCTCCAGCACCTTCCGGAGGTCGGTCACCTGGAATATGCCCCCATCAGATGCGGACCCGTTCGCCCCAACATCCAAATACATAAATTTCCCCAGGTGATCAACAACAGCCAGGAGCACAATGGAGTTGTAGTGCTTGTAGTTGTAGTACAAGAACCCAGTGTTTGCAGGAGGCTGTATGGCAATGTGCTTGCCGTCGATTGCTTCCACGGTGTGCCGGAAGTTCCACCTGTCATTGAACCCCTTGGCAACCTCCTTCCAGCCTTCCGGTGTTGATGGGCAGACAATGACCTCCTCCATGTACTCTTGGATTATTGCCTCGCACGTCTCACGTACCACCAGGGAAATTGTGTTGGCACCAACAAGAAAATTTAGTGCCATACTCTTGTATGCCTCGTCCGTTGCCAAGAAACGTAGAGTCATGGCAACTCGCAAACCGGGCTCCAGGGGCTTCTCCCAATTGGTTTCCTCCTTCTTGATCCGGGGTGTCACACGGCTTACGATCTCATTGTAGACCTCCTCGTCCATACGGAGATAGTACTTGTAGGTGGGCTTGTTGATTGCCATTAGCGTCTTCATCAATTAGTGATAGTGACCGTAGGAAAATCTCTGTCTATACAATGGCTTGACGCTGCAGCTTCGTGGTTTCCTGGTACGTACACGGCGTAGACGCTTTAATTTCAGGAGGGTGTGGCACATCAGCTGATGATTGAGGGTGGCAACGACAAGCTGCTGGAAGTGGATGGCCCTCTCCAACTCTTCGCACAGGTCATCAGGGGGTGCTGCGAGATCCGGGTTCATCCTGCCTGCCATGTTGCCATGTTGATCGCTGAGTTGAGACTGGTGGGGTGTGAGCCAACCCATCTCTTTATATAGGGCAGGTAAAACATTTCTTGCACCAGTCGTAAAACAGTCTGATGTTGTTCTCATAATGTTCTTCTCTATCGGTTGTTTGTCGACATCTCATCGGTTAAATTCGGTTAATTATCGTAAAGCATTCCAATGTCATTCAGAACTGTGTCTGATGATTCGGGTATGGTCGAAAATCATTCTTTGCATAACGAGTGTAAGTTCGATTCATGTTCGGTAGTTGTTCGAGATTTTGTCGTACGTCGTTCTTGACTATCGGATATTTTTCTGAACTCGTTCGGGCCATGTTCGTAATCTTCAAATTTCGGGAGAGTCTCGGCTGTATTCGGTAAAAATTTGCAAGTCATCCTATTCGGGAACTTGTCCTCCAACGTTCGGGCTCTGTATGACGCGGGCTTAATAAGGCGTATGGTCCGCACGGTGTTCCTCCTGTTGTTCTCGAAAACTGTGCTTCCGTGCTGACTCCCTGCCTAGGCAAACTCTTTTGTCTCTGTCTATCCTCTAACATCTTCCCTTCATGCTGGAAGTTTGCTCACATTCAACCTGTCTCAAAGAAGGGTGACCACTCTCAACCCTCCAACTATCGTCCAATTGCTCTCATCTCTTGTCTTTCTAAAGTTTTCGAAACTATTCTTGCTTCCAAATTTCTTAAGCATTTCTCTTCCCATAATCTGCTCTCAGATCGCCAGCATGGCTTCCTTAAGGGTCGCTCTACTGGTGATCTTTCATATCATACAAACTCTTGGTCATCCTCCTTTCGGGACTTCGGTGAGACTTTTTCTATTGCAGTAGACATATCGAAAGCCTTCGATAGAGTCTGGCACAAATCTTTAATTTCTAAACTACCCTCCTTCGGTTTCTATCCCTCCATCTGTGCCTTTGTCTCTAATTTCCTTTCCGGCCGTTCCATAGCCGCGGTTGTGGACGGCCATTGTTCACCTCCTCACCCTATAAATTCTGTTGTTCCTCAGGGCTCTGTCCTATCTCCTATTCTCTTTCTAATTTTTATAAAATTAATGATCTCAACTGTACCTCAATTCCCATCCATTCATACGCAGACGACTCAACCTTACACTACTCCATTAGTTTTTCAGAACGTCCCAGCCAGCAATCCCTCAACGACAAACGTAATGAAGCCATAGAACTCTTAAATACTGATCTAAATACTATCTCCAATTGGGGCAGAGAAAACCTTGTTACCTTTAATGCTTCCAAAACCCAATTTCTCCATCTATCTACCCGTACGGAACTCCCAGCGGACTATCCCTTATTCTTCAACAATACAAAAATCAAACTTTCATCTTCTCTCAATATTCTTGGTGTCTCTTTTTCTTCTGCTCTCAGTTGGAAGAACCATATTACCAGTATTGCTAAGGCAGCTAAGGAGTGGAAGCTACCTATACTGCTGTTTGCGGATGATACAGTTCTGATGAGTGATAATGAATGGGTGTTGCAGGGTCTGGTAAATGAGTTTGGAACAGTGTGCGAAAAACGGAATTTGAAGGTAAATACGGGGAAGAGCAAGGTTATGGTCTTCGAAAGGGGTGAAGTCACAGAGTGTGAGGTGAAGCTGAACGGTCAGGCTATGGAGATCGTCAACTCTTTTAAGTATCTGGGCAGTGTGTTGAGTAAAGATGGGACTATGGATGAAGAGGTGCGGGAGAGGGTACAACAGGGGAAGAGGGTTGTAGGAACGCTAAAAGCAGTAACAAGAAATAGGGTGGTCAGTATGGAAGTGAAGAAGTCCTTGCATGACAGTGTGGTAATCCCGACACTGACTTACGGAAGCGAAGCATGGACGTTGGTTGAGAGACTCAGACCAAGAGTGAGAGCAGTGGAAATGAATTACTTAAGGAGTGCGTGCGGAGTTACATGGAGGGATAGACAGACTAATGAGGAAGTAAGAAGGAGGTGTGGTGTGGAGGTAGATGTGCTGGAAAGTGTGAAAAGGAACAACTTGAGATGGTTCGGCCATATGGAACGTATGGAAAGCGAGAGAATGACTAAGAGGGTGTACGAGAGCGAGGTGGAGGGACAGGGGGAGAGGTAGACCGAATATGAGGTGGAAGGATGGAGTGAGGAACTACATGAACGAAGGCGGTGCTGGTTGGGGGGAGGGGCGTCGACTGACTGGGGACAGAGGTGCATGGGGGCGGTTCGTTCGTGGCCACCCCTTCGGGGATCACGGCGTCAGGCAATAGATAGATAGATAGATAGATAAGGCAGCCTCCCAGAAGCTGGGTGTGCTCAACCGCCTTAGGGGGTTCTTTTCCCCTGCACAGCTTCTTGCTCTGTACAGGGGCATAGTGTGTCCTTGTATTGAGTATTGTTCACATGTGTGGGGAGGTTCCTCTCACACCGCTCTCCTAGACAAAGTTGAAAGGAAGGCCTTTTGTATCATAATCTCCCGTCCACTCATCAACTCTCTGCAATCTCTCTCTCTCCGCCGCAATGTTGCATCTCTCTCGCTATTCTATCACTACTATAATAATCAGTGTTCCTCAGAGCTTTCCCAGTGTACACCACCTCCTTTACGTAAGGCACGTGGTACCCGTCTTGCAACTCAATCCCACCCCTACTCTGTGCAACTCTCCAACCCAAGAGTGAAACGTTACTCTCAAACTTTCTTCTACTCAACAGCTGAGCTCTGGAACTCTCTCCCAGAATCAGTCTTTCCCTCTTCCCATGACTTAAATTGCTTCAAACTCTGTGTGTCCAGGCATTTTGGCTCGAACGTCACTTGATTTTCGCCCTGTCACTCTTTCAACTATGGGGGAGGCACTCACTATAGGCAGTCCTGCCTTTTGCCTCCCTCAATCACATAGATTTTTGTTTTTTTTACCTACAGTACAAGAACTAAAAAAACTGCCTGCTGAAGTGCAAGATATATTTGTTGGGGTGATGGTCGAGAACTGTCAGATAGATGGTTATTCCTACATAAAGGTTTACCAATCCCCTCTTTATAGAACCCACAAAAGCAGCACTGACACCAATAATATTCACAATCAACGCGATAAAAATATTGCATTGTATATTAGGGACACATACCAAACTTTCCCACAGCATACCCGGTTTGTAGCAAGTCACTGTTATTGGTATGGCTACCTTATCTGTGAGGGAGTGAGATAGTGATAATGGTGACACAGAGAGAGTCTGTGTGGGGGAGTGAGATAGTGATAATGGTGACACAGAGAGAGTCTGTGTGGGGGAGTGAGATAGTAATAATGGTGACACAGAGAGAGTCTGTGTGGGGGAGTGAGATAGTGATAATGGTGACACAGAGAGAGTCTGTGTGAGGGAGTGAGATAGTGATAATGGTTAAACAGAGAGGGTCTGTGTGAGGGAGGGAGATAGTGATAATGGTGACACAGAGAGGGTATGTGTGAGAGAGTGAGATAGTGATAATGGTGACACAGAGAAGGTCTGTGTGAGGGAGTGAGATAGTGATAATGGTGACACAGAGAGGGCCTGTGTGAGGGAGAGAGATAGTGATAATGGTGACACAGAGAGGGTCTATGTGAGGGAGTGAGATAGTGATAATGGTGACACAGATAGGGTCTGTTTGAGGGAGTGATATAGTGATAATAGTGACACAGAGAGGCAGCAGCTGAAGTTAGTGAGGTGTGGTGGAGAAGGTAATGACATCATATATATATTAGAGTGCCTTCGTCTAGTGGTCTCTCTCTCTCTCTCTCTCTCTCTCAATGTATTTTATTCCTCCAAAAGTGTCTCCCTGGAATGTTTTTTGAGATAGTGACTATTACCAGTAACCAATGGTAACTCTTATATCATAGCCCCGTCGCTTTCTTTACTCTGATCTTCTGCTCATATCCGATCACCGCAAATAGTAATGGAGGTATGAAATGTTTTGCTCCGTTTAAATTAATCATATGCATCATGGTAAATCGTCATTAACCATTTCATGTCTGATATAAGTCTGTGTGACAATGAAGTACCAGACACAATAATACAAATATATTAAGACTACATTTCACTGACGAATTACTTTAGCACTACGATTCTGTTACTTAGTGGAATATCATGTGAAACCACCGCTTCTCATAACAGCTTTTAAAGGCTACGTCCCACAATAACCAGCAACTGTAACTGCAGTACTATACATGTGTAATAGACCTGTGGAAGAACTTACCTCTACCGATGTCCATGGATCTATTGTAAGTCATCCCCCACACCCCACTGAATTTTCCTGCCCCTCCATCTCATGCATGTCTTAAGTTGATCATGTTTTTTGTGTATGAAGGAGACAATTGGCAAAGCTGCCTTTAACAAGCAAAGCACATGCTCGACGCCAGTAAAATCTGCTATTGATATATAGAAAAACACATCTGTATAGTCACTCAGCCACACTTTTCCTCAAAATATTGTTACGTCCTGGGATATATAAACACTGGGCTCTTTCTATTGGACTAGGTATGCGGCAACAAGCAACAACGGAAAACGCTAGATCCAACCCTTATCTATAAACCCAGGCAACAAACCACCCTAAACCGTCAAGAGTCCTGCCTGGACAACAAAGTATCCTATGACTCGGTTACAGGGTGCACGCACTATAGACTGCTGATAGTCAAGCAGGCTATATAAAAGATCACACAATTAAGTTGACTTAAAGCTTCAAGGAAAAGATAGATAACGGAATTAAATTGCAGAAACAATTTAATAACAAACTAGAAGAAAGTACATTTAATGTTACGTTAATTAATACAACTAATCACCCCTGCGTGAAAGAAGGTGAAAGCAAACAGTCCTCAAAACATCGTACAGGTAGACAAGATGCGGGTCTCTAAACTGCATGCGGCTAATGTAGGATCTGATGCTTAGTCAAAAATATTAAAATATTATTTAAAAATATTATTTTAAGAAAGTATGTTACAGATTTAGAGAACTCTTAACTCATAAGCAGGAATAAATACTAGTGATAGGCCATACAGTGTATAATGGCATAGGTATAATTAAATAAAGGCAGCAACTCGCAACATAACCACATACAGGTGTGCTTCTCACTCTTAGTCAGGCCAGCCTGCTCGGACAGAGTCTCTAAGCCACACCCTGACTCACAATGCTCACAAAAACGGTAAACTGTGGCACAATAACAAGCATACAGATATAATAAACCACTAGCTGTTAATCTGCCAGGCGGCAGAGGTCTAGCCGGAAGGATATAGGCTTCGGATACCCGGGCTGAGCCACCTGCTCCAGCCTAGGGACGTTCCCAAGTCTGAGCGCCAAATTACTCTAATTGAAAGGGTGCTCTCTTGAGAGACTCAGATCGCAAGTATCTGACTCTCTCCTGGCGACCCTAAAGCAAAAGCAAGACGTGCTAGTGCAGTGCTGAGTGGACTAGGCAAGGGCCCTCACACAACACAACACTAGACACACAGGGACACAGACAAGAAAATGCCCCCAGACTCCCACGGGTATCCTAGTAAAGTCGTGCGGGTCCACAGGACTCGCACCAGCAGACTTTACTTAAAGGATCGCAAAAAGCCTCCCCTCCGGTCTAGCCCCTGCTAACCTGACACAAGAACACACTAGCAAGCATGAAACCACCAAATATGAGACAACAAAAAAGCTTCCTAGGTCTCATTAACAATTACATCTCTGCATAAGGCCCAAAATCCTATCTAGTTATCTGAGAGCTCGTCGTTAATACAATAATAGATATAAGGTCTATCAAGGGGATGGGATAATTAAATAGATAGGTGAAGTAGTGGAAGGAAGGTATACAAAGTAAGAGAGAAAGTTTCTAAGTGGGGTTGAGAGGGATAGATATCAAGGGGGTCCGAAGGGTACGACAGTGAGGTGAGCTCTGAGTTTTGAATCTGTCTGGACCCCACCATAGGCATGCGAAATACATCCCATGCTTGGCAACACTCAACACCGTTGCCGGGTCAAAATCCTCTACCCCTTGCGTGAGTCGAAACTAAGCCTAACGTTGCGATCAAATTGGCAACATCAGGCTTGTCCCAAGCTAGACTCTCCCCGCGAAGCAACATCCCCCAGCCGGTCTCTCTCTCCCGCTCGTCTCCTCCCACTCTCACTAGACTTACATCTTATATATTATAATGAAACAATCAACTATCGAGAATAAAATATACTAAGATGCGTTGGTTAAGAATAAGGGCAGCTTCAAGCTGTGAAACAACATAAGAATATCCCAGACATTAGTTACATTGTCGTAGGATATATACTAAGGAAAAGCCGGCCGGCAGGCTGCCGCCAGCCGGTTTCTAAACGCCTGGGCAGCCGACACGCGTGCATGCCCGCACGTGGCTACTATGCAGGAGCGTCACACCTCCCCCAAGATATAAGACCCTTGACTAAGTTCTTCATATCTAACAGAAAGCTTCGCATAGTACCACACACTGTTGCGACAACAGGCACTATATATAAACAAAAATAAAGACTGTTGCGCTCCACCGAGCAAGTTCAACTAACTTAGCGACAATAAGCGAAAACATTCAACTTAGATACTGCTACAACATCTTATACAAAATTCTACACGTTATAAAAATAAAGAGTTTTTATAAGGTTTTTGCTTTTTAATTTGTTTATGGCGGCTGCACTTACAGGGGCAAGCCTATTTTACTCCACTCTCATCACACACTGACTGAACGGGGAGGGTTCTCCTGCAAACAAACCCTCCCGTGACAAACAATAAGCCAAAACATTATCAGTGCCCTTAGCATGCCACACATCCAACTTGTGTCCCGGCAGCAAAACAACACCTGGCACTGATAAACTGCCCAGTTCATCACAAGACTGGCATTTCTCTTCGCTCTTTCCGGCAACGGGGCCTGCCAATAACCTTTCACTAGTTCTACCTTCGTGATAGGCGATGCAGCCCCGAGGCGGTCTATGGTGTCGTCAACTCTCGATAAGGTATAGGCGTCTGTCAGGGATAATGCACACACACTCTCGCAATCAACACACTCACTGATCTTGCCACTTAACACCGGTTGCAAAGTTACAGGCAACGACCACTCACGACATTCCTTATCCCTCAGATCCTTCGTCAACATGTAATCCAGCTCTGCTTGCACCACAGGCTGTCGAGCATGATTTATACGGTAGGGAGCCAATTTGAACCTTGCACTGTCTCCAGCCTCCATGTCGGATTCTACTTCGTACATCAGGCCTGGAGAATGAACAAACATGCGAAAGTACTGCCATAGCCTAGTAAACAACTGCCTTGCACTGTCTCCACGAACAACATGCCTAGTGCCCTCCCACAACCCAGCCGAGACCGCAGCTTCTAACCTGTAGTCTCCCTCCTTCTCCACCTTCGTCCCTAGAACAGCCAGGTCATGAAAGGGACAATCAGTACCACCTGTGCAGTCACTCCCATAGTTCATTATTGCTAAGGCTTCCCCGCCGATACCGTACATGCACACCCCCGCATTTCTTACAACTACATCTGCCTGCGCAGCATCACCGCTTTTAGCAACATGGCCAGATACAGTCGGTCTATGGTAGGGCTGTTGCAATTGACTAGAGCAGCATTGGGAGGCTATGCGACGACTGGGCACTTTTATGCCACAGCCAACCTCATCAATCTGCTCAAAGTCCTCCTTTTGACCACGACCCTTGGCAGCCATGGGTCGACCCTGACCTGGCAACCATGCCAAAGCCTCGTCACCCACCTTGAACCACCGAAACAACGAGGCTAACGGTCTTTCAACATTCACGTGACCTGCCCGCGGAACATCTTGCACCGCCCGAGTTGTGAGACTCAGGGGCTGGGCACGACCAGTGGGGTATGAACCGAGCTGGTGCTGGAGCGCTGCACACTGCTGCTCAGGCAGGTGCTCTAGCGCTTCCACAGCCACCAGACTCGTGTCCCCCGCCCACTGCTCCGCCGAGACATGACAATCCCTACTCTCCTCCCCCTCTGCCCTACTGCCCCCCTCTTCTTCTCCACCTTGGCCGCTGCAGACCTACGCAGGGACAGTAGGCTGCTCAGGTGGTTGCCTCACAAACTCCTCCAACAGGTTCACATGACATGTTTCCCCGTCCTCGTGTTTGATCTCGACAGCACCATTACCACACTTCTGAACTTCCGGATCCTCCAACTGCAGTTTACAAATATCTGAGGGAACCAACCTGTCTAGATGCTTCCGAAGCAACCCAAGTCCTCCCCCAATATCAAACTGAGCAACCCTTTTTTCTCTCCGTGTGTAACGTTGCTGCCTCGGAGTCTCTTCCTGCCCTACCTCCTCACTAGCTGTGACAGGTCCTGGGGCCTCTCCAGACTCTAACATAGGTGCCAATAATGAGTCACCAAGAAACACTGCCGGCTCAAATCTCTCCAATTGACCAACACTTCCCGTTTTCTTGTGACCTTTCCTCCGCGGTTTGATAGACTGAGGTGGTGGCTGCAAGGCTCCGGATGTCTGAGAACGCGTCACAACACACGCCATGGTTTGTACGCTACACTTCTCAACCCACTCCTGTTCCTCCCTACTAACGTCGGCCGCCTTCTCGGCAACGGCCAAGGGTGAAACCTTAGAAGCAGGCACCGCAAAGTCGTTGCCGAGGAGGAGGTCGACGCCCCCAACAGGCAAGTTCTCTACAATTCCGACATCCAGCTCCTTCGCCACACCACCCACCTCCAGCTCCATCCGCACCAGCGGGTAGGACTTCGTAGCATTGATCCCCTGAACTACCACCACCCGAGCAGCGTTAATCGGCCTACCAGTAAAGTTCTTTAACAAGGTCTGAGAAGCCCCCGTATCACGCAATAGCTTAACTCCTCGCCTTTCGCCAGCCCACCTCACAAAACCATGCCCTCTATGACCCCCAAAGACGTCGCGGACAGGGTTCGAGCCTTCCGGACTCTTGAACACAGGCTGTGTCCCAACCTCTGACGAACTACCCTTGGCAAACTCAGAAGATATAGGCGACACCCCTATGCTGCGGGCCAATGACACAACCTTGTTTGGTGGCTTGTTCGGACAAGCATTTGCAAAGTGACCCTCCTTGTGACATGCAAAGCACTCTTTACTCTTTGGTTTCCCTTGGGAGTGGGAGGTACCATTAGACTTCTTATACGGGACGGTATTTGGTTTATGTTCAGTTTTATTGTCAGTGCTAGATGGTTTTGTATATTTATGTGTATCAAAATTCTTGGGAGGGGGAGGGGTACGATCCTTTGCACCCGACTCACTCTTAGCTGCTGCTTCGCACCCTCGAATTAATGACAGTCGGAGGTCAGCCATTTCTGCTGCCTCCTGGAGAGTTCTAGGATTTTTTTCCTTTATATTTAATATTAAGTCCCCGCCTGTGCACTTAAAGAACTGCTCCAAGAGAACCAGCTCACTCAACTCCTCAAAAAGTAGCTACCCTCTCGGAACGCAGCCAATGTCGTAGTGCATCAGACAAGTCCCGGGCGTGTTCTAGGAAGGTACTATCCTTGCCCTTAGTAACACCCCGAAACTTCAAGCGGTAAGTTTCTGGTTGTAACTCATAGGCCCGTAGCACAGCCTTCTTTAGCTCATCATAAACTACACAGGACTCTAAAGGTAGTGCATCATACGCTTTTAGCCCCTTTCCTAGGAGTCTTGATGAAACTAATGCTGCCCACTTTTCCTGAGGCCACTGGTGTTCCTGACACTTCTTCTCAAATCGCATAAAAAACTCAGTCACACATGATTCATCGAACACAGGAACTAGTTTAAGCAGGCGCGACAATGATTGGTCCCGATGTCTGTTACCTCCCCCAATATTTCGCCCTGTTTCCTCCACTCGAGATCTCTCCAGCTCCCTGTCAGCCCGATACCTAGTAGACTCTGCCTGCAGTTCAGCCTCTCGTATAGCTGTTCTCTCTGCAGCCTCAGCCTGAGCTCTAGCAGCCTCAGCCTGCACACTAGCCTGTCTCTCGATAGCCTCAACCTGAGCTCTAGCAACCTCAACCTTGGCCATCTCAAGCCGAAACAACAAATCTGGAGTCAACCCTTGAGGAGGGGAAGGTGCATTTAATGGAGAGGGTCCCTGTGATTGAATTCCACGCTTCCATTGACCATCAACTTGGGGGTATGTACTAAATTCAGGCACCCTGATGTTTGATATGGTGGTAGAGTGGAGGGGGGGCTTGGGACCGGGGCCCCCAATCGCCTCTCCACCCAGGTCTCTCCCTTCTAAACCCAATATCAAAGTCCTCAGCTGATCTTTCCTCATGCCAATTAAACCCTGGTGACCCTGAAGACCTGCCACACACTTTAAGCCATACTTATTCAGCTTCAACACCCTGGCAGTGGTAAGGGGCACCTCTAAAAATCTTCTAGCACCCTCCTCGCTATCGACTAGCCACTCCACAGGTCTTTCTCCCTCCGAGCCCGTATCGTGACCTGACCCATCACTATGTTCTGATGTATTAGACATGTTTGTATACTGCAGTAATTATCACGGTTATAGAATGTGCCTTATCTCCTATGCAAGTATGTATATACTAATGTTATTTAAAGTCTTTAATGTGTTATATTGGTTGCTCCAAAATAAAAACTATGTCCACTGTATTCCTCTAATCATAAGGAATCTCAAAACAAATGACCACTATATTCCTCTGTTCAGTAAATCCTCTGCAAAGTCGCCATTTGTTACGTCCTGGGATATATAAACACTGGGCTCTTTCTATTGGACTAGGTATGCGGCAACAAGCAACAACGGAAAACGCTAGATCCAACCCTTATCTATAAACCCAGGCAACAAACCACCCTAAACCGTCAAGAGTCCTGCCTGGACAACAAAGTATCCTATGACTCGGTTACAGGGTGCACACACTATAGCCTGCTGATAGTCAAGCAGGCTATATAAAAGATCACACAATTAAGTTGACTTAAAGCTTCAAGGAAAAGATAGATAACAGAATTAAATTGCAGAAACAATTTAATAACAAACTAGAAGAAAGTACATTTAACGTTACGTTAATTAATACAACTAATCACCCCTGCGTGAAAGAAGGTGAAAGCAAACAGTCCTCAAAACATCGTACAGGTAGACAAGATGCGGGTCTCTAAACTGCATGCGGCTACTGAAGGATCTGATGCTTAGCAAAGAAAGTACGTTACGGATTTAGAGAACTCTTAACTCATAAGCAGGAATAAATACTAGTGATAGGCCATACAGTGTATAATGGCATAGGTATAATTAAATAAAGGCAGCAACTCGTAACATAACCACATACAGGTGTGCTTCTCACTCTTAGTCAGGCCAGCCTGCTCGGACAGAGTCTCTAAGCCACACCCTGACTCACAATGCTCACAAAAACGGTAAACTGTGGCACAATAACAAGCATACAGATATAATAAACCACTAGCTGTTAATCTGCCAGGCGGCAGAGGTCTAGCTGGAAGGATATAGGCTCCGGATACCCGGGCTGAGCCACCTGCTCCAGCCTAGGGACGTTCCCAAGTCTGTGCGCCAAATTACTCTAATTGAAAGGGTGCTCTCTTGAGAGACTCAGATCGCAAGTATCAGACTCTCTCCTGGCGACCCTAAAGCAAAAGCAAGACGTGCTAGCGCAGTGCTGAGTGGACTAGGCAAGGGCCCTCACACAACACAACACTAGACACACAGGGACACAGACAAGAAAATGCCCCCAGACTCCCACGGGTATCCTAGTAAAGTCGTGCGGGTCCACAGGACTCGCACCAGCTGACTTTACTTAAAGGATCGCAAAAAGCCTCCCCTCCGGTCTAGCCCCTGCTAACCTGACACAAGAACACACTAGCAAGCATGAAACCACCAAATATGAGATAACAAAAAAGCTTCCTAGGTCTCATTAACAATTACATCTCTGCATAAGGCCCAAAATCCTATCTAGTTATCTGAGAGCTCGTCGTTAATACAATAATAGATATAAGGTCTATCAAGGGGATGGGATAATTAAATAGATTGGTGAAGTAGTGGAAGGAAGGTATACAAAGTAAGAGAGAAAGTTTCTAAGTGGGGTTGAGAGGGATAGATATCAAGGGGGTCCGAAGAGTACGACAGTGAGGTGAGCTCTGAGTCTTGAATCTGTCTGGACCCCACCCTAGGCATGCGAAATACATCCCATGCTTGGCAACACTCAACACCGTTGCCGGGTCAAAATCCTCTACCCCTTGCGTGAGTCGAAACTAAGCCTAACGTTGCGATCAAATTGGCAACATCAGGCTCGTCCCAAGCTAGACTCTCCGCGCGAAGCAACGTCCCCCAGCCGGTCTCTCTCTCCCGCTCGTCTCCTCCCACTCTCACTAGACTTACATCTTATATATTATAATGAAACAATCAACTATCGAGAATAAAATATACTAAGATGCGTTGGTTAAGAATAAGGGCAGCTTCAAGCTGTGAAACAACATAAGAATATCCCAGACATTAGTTACATTGTCGTAGGATATATACTAAGGAAAAGCCGGCCGGCCGGCTGCCGCCAGCCGGTTTCTAAACGGCTGGGCAGCCGGCACGCGCGCATGCCCGCACGTGGCTACTATGCAGGAGCGTCACAATATAATGTCAATATTACATCCCATTAGCACACTAATTTCAAGTATTATACATTTTGAACAATTGTACTACCTGGCGTGAGCAGGGGTCGTTTACATTGCAACATTAAACACATTAATATACATAATAACTGCTATTGTTATTATATCAACCATAATAAAGTCGTCAAACACATAATTCATGATGACATGGACGGTTTCAAAATAGTGGCTATAGTTATTAGGAAAACATGTGTCCTATTACTATTGAGAGAGAGAGAGAGAGAGAGAGAGAGAGAGAGAGAGAGAGAGAGAGAGAGAGAGAGAGAGAGAGAGACAGAGTGAGAGCGAGTAGAGTATTATCGTACTTCTTGAGACTAACTCTAGGTAATTGCCTGTATTAAACTGTCGTACGATTCTCGCAAACACTCGCGTGTACACAGAAATGTTGACACATACGAAGCATTGACAATTGTATTAAGAACACATACAGCTTAAACATCCTCTGGATTACCAACTTCCTGACACATTCAAACCCATTAATGTAAGATCAGTGAGAGATTAACAACATCCAGGTTTCATACAAACTAACCAGACATTGAAATATTCCTTGTCTCATATAAATAGGTAATTACATATGAATGGTGATCTAATCTTCTATGTGTGTACACGACTGTCACACATACACACACATACATTTATAAGCATACATGCATACTGTATATGAGAATGAAAATACGTACAAACACAGCGACAGAAAATCACATTTAGCTACATACTATCAAGCACAAAACACAAATAAACTTATCCGCTTATATCAGACGATACAAAATACACACACATCTACCTAGCAAAAACAAGTAAATATGTGCGCCTGTCACCTGGTTAAGCGACCCACAAAATACCCTGGCGATGGTTCACGTAAGAGTGGAGCTACAAAGTGGAACAAAACTTTGACACTACCTCGTTTTTTACATATACCTTGAGACCTATGGACAAAGATAAATTATTATTAGATTGGTATCAAGATTTGCACTTGTATCCTAAGACTTCCTGTTCAGGACCAAGACATTCAGAAACAGTATAGGTTCATGCCTCGGTAAAATGCATAGGAACAGTGAAGTTGATCTTAGGATGCTCGTGGAGACAAAATAATGTAAGTTAGCAACAGTTGACCTACAGTACAAGAACGAAAAAACCTGCCTGCTGAAGTGTAAAATGGGACGGACACAAAAATATATTTGTTGGGATGATGGTCGAGAACTGTCAGATGGTTGGTTATTCCTACATAAAGGTTTGCCAATCCCCTCATTATAGAACTCACAAAAGCAGCACTGACACCCATAATATTCACAATCAACGAGATACAAATATTGCATTGTTTATTGAGAACACATACCAACCTTCCCGACAGCATACCCGTTTTTTAGCAAGTTACTGTTATTGGTATGGCTACATTCTCTGTGAGAGAGTGATATAGTGATAATGGTGACACAGAGAGGGTCTGTGTGAGAGAGTGATATAGTGATAATGGTGACACAGAGAGGGTCTGTGTGAGGGAGTGAGATAGTGATAATGGTGACACAGAGAGGGTCTGTGTGAGAGAGTGATATAGTGATAATGGTGACACAGAGAGGGTCTGTGTGAGGGAGTGATATAGTGATAATGGTGACACAGAGAGGGTCTGTGTGAGGGAGTGATACAGTGATAATGGTGACACAGAGGGTGTCTGTGTGAGGGAGTGAGGTAGTGATAATGGTGACACAGAGAGGGTCTGTGTGAGGGAGTGAGATAGTGATAATGGTGACACAGAGAGGGTCTGTGTGATATAGTGATAATGGTGACACAGAGAGGGTCTGTGTGAGGGAGGGAGGTAGTGATAATGGTGACACAGAGAGGGTCTGTGTGAGGGAGTGATATAGTGATAATGGTAACATAGAGAGGGTCTGTGTGAGGGAGTGAGATAGCGATAATGGTGACACAGAGGGTGTCTGTGTGAGGGAGTGAGGTAGTGATAATGGTGACACAGAGAGGGTCTGTGTGAGGGAGTGAGATAGTGATAATGGTGACACAGAGAGGGTCTGTGTGATATAGTGATAATGGTGACACAGAGAGGGTCTGTGTGAGGGAGGAAGGTAGTGATAATGGTGACATTGAGAGGGTCTGTGTGAGGGAGTGATATAGTGATAATGGTGACACAGTGAGGGTCTGTGTGAGGGAGGGAGGTAGTGATAATGGTGACACAGAGAGGCAGCAGCTGAGGATAGTGAGGTGTGGTGGAGAAGGTAATGATATCATATATTTATTAGTGGCCCCTCCATCATTGACGAACATGCCTATTACATAAGGCACCCTCTTCAAACACTCATCCGCCGTAGTTTGAATCTACCGCGCAGAGCATTTAAAAAACTGAGGAGCCTTCATCATGAGCGGACGCGACCTCACTCATGGCTTCAGTCATAATGAATTGGGTTCTCACTACGAAAAAACTTCGTAAAAAATAAAAAGAAAAAGAAAATAAGAATAACTATTCAATAAGCTTTCCATCATATCGTGGATGTACTTGTGTGGATCTTTTGACCAGACGCTACTGCAGGCGTCATTCTTCCTTCTCTGCTCTGCGCTCAGCCTGCCCGGACGTGTCTCCCCACGCTCCGCGGGTTCCGCATTTGTTGCGTCCCTAGTGAGTTTTTTCTCATTTGTTTACTCCGGGATGTATCGAGTAAGGTTAGGATATGCGTAGCAGGAGTGTCCTAGGCTAGTTGTCCGCAGTGCAGTGTATTTTGGGTCGTGTGTTTGGGGCATCTATTTCGGATGTACCCTCGTGGTCCTGTTGTGGACAGGTGAACTTTTTCACAGTTAGCTAGCTTTGTGATGCAGGCGGCTTTCATTACACATTATTGCTTCCTTTTATCTTTCTGATGAGGTAGCGTATTTTTGCTGTCGTTCCCAGCGTATTTTTCTTCACTTAGTGAATTTTGTTCTGGGTCCCGAGTCAGTTCTTCCCTTTGCCGGAAGTGTTTGCTACAGTGGTGTGTTGGCGGTGGTTCCTGTTGTGATATAATTCAGTGCTTTTTGTTTATATTCCGACATGTTACTGTTATCCGTCTGCCTAGGCCTAGCCAGCCTCTCGTAGCTTTACCACATATACAAGTGTTACTGATTTATTTTCTAAATATGTACTACTGTGTCATGTGTGTCCTGGTTTAGTTGTGTATTGGCTAATTCCACGGACTATTTATGTGTCCTGGGTTAGTTGTGTATTGGCTAATTCCACGGACTATGTTGGGCCCGGCGTTAGTTGTGTTTTAGCTACGCCTCGGTCCGGTGTTGCGTTCAGATGGTATCTGGACGGGGTGGGTTATTTCCGGCGGGTTTTTCTCGGTTTCACCTTGATAACCCCGGCTGGTTGCCAAGTTTTGGCCACGCGTGGTTTAAAACAGGCTTGTTTCCCCGGCGAGTGGGTGTCTGTGGCTCCCCAGGACTGCGTCTCTGGGGTGCCTGTTTCAGGCTCCTTCTGATTCCCGGCGGGTTGGCTGTACCCATCTAACAGTGTTCATACGGACACGTGTTGTTTGTAGTTTTTTCGGTTTTGCAAAGCCAATATAAAACTATGCTGTAGTTGTATTTCCTCCCCGGCGATCTGTTACAAAGAAGTGGGGATAGGAACAATTGGGGTTAACTTTTAAACTTTAAATCACCCGGTGGGTGCAACCTGGAAGGGTGGGATGACCGAATTTGCAAAATTCAGTTTAGTTGACCAGACAATTGAGGGATGCATTGTGTATCGCCTCCTTCAACATACGGCGCTTTAGGGCACAATTGGGGTTAACGTTTTTTAAACTATTATTCACACCCGGCGGGTGCTCCTTGGACGGATGGGAATAACGAATTTACAATTCAGTTAGTTAACCAGACAATTGAGGGATACGTTTTGTATCGCCGCCTTCAACATACGGCGATCTAAAAAGATACTTCGGCAGAAGTTAGATCTCGTATATTTGTCAGGCTTCCCAGTTTTTTATCTACGAGATAATTCGGGGGCCGGCGTCTTTTTTAGTTTTTTTTTCCAAAATTTAATCTTGAAACAAACACCACCGGAAAGACTTAATCACTTATAAACGCCATGCTGGTCTTTATATATTATGTCAGAGGGTATTCATAAATCTTTTGGACAAATTAAGATATTCTGAAATCTTTTACTTAGGAAACCCCACCGCGTAGCGAGCTGTGGTCGTTGAGTATTACGTCTCGTTACCCGGCGGGTTATTTAACACTTGTGTGCGAACATGATTGGGTTAACCTTATGAGCATTAATTCCTGGAAATTTTATTTTTTCCAGAGCTGGGTCCCGGCGGGTCTATGCAGAACCTGGAGTAAGTTTCCCACCAGTCTCTGTCATGGCTACCTTTGCCCCGGTTTTTGCTTTATGCATTACGCCCTCCTGTTCAGGTATCCCTATTTTTGCGCACACCCTTTGTATAAAATGTGTTAAAATGTCTCGTTTGGTGGGGGTTACCTTTCCGGCGTTTTTCTCGTTGCTCCGAGAACACCGTTTTTGTTTACCGAGTTTTAGTCAGGATGGCTAAAATAGGTAAGTTACCCCGACGAGTTTGGTCACTTGAGGGCTCATCAGAAACTGCGTTTTCTGTGGTCGAGCCTGGGATCAGGCTTCCTGTGTTATTCCCGGCGAGGGGGGCTCCACACAGTTATTTTGTTTGGTCTTTCCCTCCCGGCGACCTTTTTTACAAAGAGGTCTGGGGCAGGTATAATTGGTTTGACATTGCATATAAAACCCGGCGGTTGTACCTTCGGGTGGTTATATTAACGGATTTGCGATTCGCGATAATTTGCCAAACAATTGATTGATACAATAGGGTATCACGGCCTTCAAGACGGCGATCTATGAGGGCTTCTGGCAGAAGCCGGATTAGAGATTAAGATAGGCTTAGACTTTTTATGGGATAAAAAGATGCCTGAATCTTACTAGTGTTTCAAGTGTAAAGGGATACTTGAAAGACTTCATCTTTAATAAAGATATGCTTCATCTTTATGAGGATTCAGAAGTTATGCTTAATTCTTTTGAACAGGTAAAAGATATGCTGAAATCTTTAATAAACAATTGAAACAATGTTGTTTGTTTGTTTAGTCTTTCCCTCCCGGCGACCTTTTTACAAAAAAGGTCTGGGGCAGGTACAATTGGTTTGACATTGCATATAAAACCCGGCGGTTGTACCTTCGGGTGGTTATATTAACTGATTTGCAATTCGCGATAATTTGCCAAACAATTGATTGATACAATAGGGTATCACGGCCTTCAAGACGGCGATCTATGAGGGCTTCTGGGAGAAGCCGGATTAGAGATTAGGATAGGCTTAGACTTTTTATGGGATAAAAAGATGCCGGAATCTTACTAGTGTTTCAAGTGTAAAGGGATACTTCAAAGACTTCATCTTTAATAAAGATATGCTTCATCTTTATGAGGATTCAGAAGATATGCTTAAATCTTCTGGACAGGTAAATATATCCTGAAATCTTTAATATGAAACTAAAGGAAAACGAAAAGTAATGGTGGAGTGCTACGGTTCGTTGACCGGCAGTTTTGTGGCACATATTTTGTACCATTTTTTGGGTGTAACCCTATGAGCATTAATCCCCGGAAATTTCTCTTTCCAGGGCGGAGTACCGGTGTTGCACCAGGTGACCAGGTAGTTCCCGGGGGCGGGGTAGTTTTCCCCCAGTCTCTGTCATGTCGGCACTTGAACCTCTCATTGCTGTATGTTCAACGCCGTTAAGATCAGGTATCCCCATATTATTTTTATTTGTGAATGAAATAATTTAATCACTGAATAATAATAACCATATATATTTTCTATGATTATATTATGATAATATTGTGTTTATTTATAGTAATTTATTTTAATACAATTAAATATAAATTAAATTAATTAGTATACTTTATGATTTTGCTCACCAGCTCTGCTTTCAATGTGTTAATGAGCTATGGGAGCTTTTAATTATCATAAACCTTTACAGGGCTCTCTTTCAGAGAGTATACCGAGCTCGCAAGCGAGGGACAGCCACAGCCAAGGTGTATGGCGATAGTCACAGTCCTGGCAGGACAGAACACATCCCTTTGTGACTCAACTAGTGCTGACGTCCACCGGGATGCCGATGTACCATCTTCTATCCCAGTTTTAACATGGCAACATGTGGAGGTCCCGGCTTCGGCGGGATCTTCCCATGATAAGCCAGACTTAACGGATGAAGAACAACGATCTCTGGTCTCAGAGATGGAGGTTGAAGAGTCCAGTCACCTTCTAGGCGACTCTCAGGGTACTGTCGAATCTCCACGGAGTTCGTCATCGGCTAGGTATGTACCGGCGGAAGAGATTGATGGACTACTATTGAATGCACTTAATAGGTTCTTTGGCGCTACGCCGGAAACTCCTTCTGATACGGGAGATCCCGCGATGTCGACGAATGTGCGACCTCTGGCTACATCCTTTGCTTTAGCTAAAATACCTAACCATCCGCTTGTGTCAGACCCAATTTCCAATGTGCCAGGCACAGCAGCTCTCACTACTTCCACTGTGCGAGTCATATCAGACATATCTCCCCCTCATTTAGACAAGGCGCCAGTCAAAAAACAGGAGCTATGCCTCTTTTATACGGGCCTGATGAGTCAGGGGTAGCAATGTTACGGAAATGTTTTGGATGTTCATATTAAGGACATTCCAAGTTATTATAACCATGACTTATTCTTCCCACCAAATCCCTCCAGAACGCCATTCTTGGTTCTCTCTTCCGGTTTTTGGTGCCGGCGGAGTCCCCTCTGCTTGGCTGCCACCCCCCAAATAATCAATTTGGGCGAATTATAAGCTCCCTTTAGCACGCCTTCCCCAGCTTACCTAGACCGCGAGTTTAGGTTAAGAGGAAAAGCGTTTAAACTGTTTTCGCAATATATGGTTCCCAGCAAGTAACAAAGTCTCTGTTACGCTCTTCTCAGGCAATAGAAGCCGCGGAAGTCAGGAAAGCCATTGAACTTTCCCGGCGCTTGCTTCTCCAGACTTCCATCTAAGTCTTTAGGAGATATTCGGACGGCCTTATTAGAGGCAGTTCGAGCAAGGCAGGATCTGAGGATGTTCTTAGTGAAGAAACTTCTTGACCGTATTGCAAGCCAAGTAGTTCTGTCTCCAGTTCTAATGCCTTCTTTGATTTCACCAGCAGTTTGGAAGACTGTTTTCAATTTGGCACAAGCATTCAAGCAAGGTCCCCGCAAGCCCTGATGCCCTTGTTAGAACAAGGGATCAGGGTCTGGTGGTATCTGGGCGACTAACTGGTGGTGGCAGAAACAGAAAAGTTACGCATCAGTCATGTCTACGTTACGTTAAACCATCTCATATCTCTAGGATTCAAGGTCAACTTAGTAAAAGTCAAACCCTTGTTCCCCCCCGAGTATTTCAGGGGATAGGGCTGGTCGAGGACACAGCTTCTCTCACTCTGAGTCAGAGTGTGGACACTCGAAACAGATTTCGCAAAAACTGTTTATGTTTCTCCACAGTCTGACTACGACACAGAGACTTTGGGAATCTCTAGTCGGTTCTCTCAACGGGGTTCAGCTAACTGTGAAGTTGGGCCGGTTGTAAGTCTAACGTTTAATCTTGGAGGGCAACAAATGTTTCCCACTATTACCGGCGGGGATAGTATGGCCTATCCCAACGTTTTTACACAACTTACTAGCGGTTTGGGCGACGAGAGAAATGTTGCACGCAGTCATGTCATGAACCTCTCCTCCGCCGTCGGTATGGGTGGACATGGATGCGTCAGGCACGATAGGTTGGGGCTTTTAGTCAAACCTCGGGCATCAGGGTCAAAGGTTTTGGTCCCATTTAGAAATCTTCCACATCAATGTCAAAGACTTACTAGTCCCCTTATCTGTCCTTCAGGCTCACGGCTCTGCTTTACGGGGCAAGTCGGTGGCCTTCAGAATGGACAATCTGAATGTGGTTCACTGTATTCAGAAACAAGGGTCAATAAGATCTCGGAAGTGGCTAAACGTGTCAGAAAAGATTTTTATACTAGCCAACAGGCTGAACATTCATCTTCACGCATCTTATCTCCCAGGCGTAGCAAACGTCTGGGCAGACGCTCTGTCTCAGAGACAAAGCACATCAGTAGAATGGGCGCTCTTGCGTGTGCGGAGCATTACCATCCACAAGTGGATTTGTTTGCGTCTGAGAAGACTTGCAAACTCCCACTGTACCTCACCCGCCGGACGATAACGCCGGCGGGCGGACCTGACGCTCTGATGACGGACGAGAACAGGTTGAGTTCCATTTATCTATTTTCCGCCGCCAGACGCGTCTCTAATGTGCCACGTAGTCAACAAACTACAGGATTAGCGAGGCGTAGTCTCGCTAATCGCGCTCCTGTGGCCGGTGCAGTGTGGTACCAGCATTTGTACACGTGGTGCCCTCACCCAGTGTCACTCCCGGTCGGGTTGTTCCACTTAGAACACAATTGGCAACCTAGAAACCTCGCGGACTTGTTCATTATGGACATTCAGGAGGCCAAGTGGCTAGCACCATATGGTAGCGACGTGACCAAGATATTCACGAATCAATATACCCAGTCTACAAAGCGACAGTTTCAATCGCATTGGCAAGCTTTTATGTCTTGGATTCTTAGAACAAAACAAACTGTGCCCTCGGTGGCATTGGTTGTTAATTATTTAATGTATCTGTTCATGCAGAAACATTTATCTGAAATTGATTTATGAGGGCAGGTTTTAAACTCCGCCCACCTCCCCGTCAGCTCAGGCCTACATGGTCTCTGGACAAAGCATCGTAGTTATTCTCGTTCCCGTATGTACCAAAGACGGCAGATTTTACAAAAGGGCAGTATTCCTTCTGGCTTTGGCTACCGGGAACAGAGTATCTGAGCTGGCGGCGATGAGCAACACACCTAATTGCCTCAGGTTTGATAGGCTTCATGAGTGTATTCACATTGCACCTTCCCCAGGATTCATAGCCAAGAATGAGCACAGTGAACACGTGTTTTCAGAGTTCACGGTGCCGGCGTTAAAAAGGGGAAAGGTGCACCATCTTTTGTTGCCCAGTGCAAGCTCTAACCAAATATTTAAGAGTGGCACCTCTAAATCACCAGGGTGCTTTATGGGTCGCAAATCCGGGTGAACGCTTGATGGAGCGTACACTGGCTTCTCTCTTGGTCGAGGACTTTAAAGAGAAAAATCCCGGCGTTGTGGGTAAGACCCACGATTTACGCAAGGGGACAGCCTCTTTACGTTTCCTTAATAATCTTTCGGTGGAAGTTATTAAGTCCACACAGTTGTGGGCCTTTAATCAGGAGTTTTTGACTCGATACCTTTCAGTAGCTCTGGACAAACCTTCCTTGCCATGTATAGCTTTACGGCAGAGGGTCTAGGTGGCCCTTTTAGTCACGTTTTGTTTAATTTCAAGAAAAAGGGGGGGGGGGGGGGAGGGTGCAGTCAGTGTGACATAGGACACCCTAGACCCCTCCAGAGTATGTGTTTGGAACATACGAGCTGTGATACTGTTTGTAGGCATTGTATTATAAAATTTCTCTGTAGTATTCATTCCAGGAAATTGTGCTAAAGGCCAATAGTAGTGTTACAACAATTCTTGTTGTAAGTAGCTTTGGCTGTGAAGCAATAGATTTTTGAGAAATCTCGGTAGTTGCAACTACGACTTTTACTTTTGAAGTAATTACTTCTCCATAAGTACACAAGTTCAGTACTTCTACGAATGTACAAGAATTCATTTATGTTTGGTTATATTTTTAGGAATATATCCACTAGTTAATGGGGTTTATATGTGCACATGTAAACTTGTAAGTTTTTAGTTTTCACCACTTACTTTAAGTGGGGTGCCTTCTTAACTAGCAGATCTGTGTACAGAGTCTCAGAGTTAACCCTTTTTCAAGCAGCCTTCTTTGAAGCACGCTCCTGCTTGTACCCCTTTTTGAAGATTTAGGCTGTATAAAGTTTATGCACCCGAATATCTTTTTTACAAAAGTAAGAATACTATGTGGTTGTTTGATTATCTGCTTTTCTAGAGTTATGATATGATTACGAATGTCCCCCTCCAGTCTTAGAAATCAGGCATGTTCGTCAATGATGGAGGGGCCACTAATAAATTATAGGTTTGACTCCTGTAAGGAGATAAAGAAAACCTAATATTTAGTAGTGGCCCCGTAATCATTGACAACTGGGGCCCTCCCGACCATCCCCTTCCCATTCGTTGATGTATTCAGGATTTTGGTTTACTTGATATGTCAGTGAAGGAAGAATGATGCCTGCAGTAGCGTCTGGTCAAAAGATCCACACAAGTACATCCACGATATGATGGAAAGCTTATTGAATAGTTATTCTTATTTTCTTTTTGTTTTTATTTTTACGAAGTTTTTTCGTAGTGAGAACCCAATTCATTATGACTGAAGCCATGAGTGAGGTCGCGTGCGCTCATGATGAAGGCTCCTCAGTTTTTTAAATGCTCTGCGCGGTAGATTCAAACTACGGCGGATGAGTGTTTGAAGAGGGTGCCTTATGTAATAGGCATGTTCGTCAATGATTACGGGGCCACTACTAAATATTAGGTTTTCTTTATCTACTTACAGGAGTCAAACCTATAGTATATTAGAGTGCCTTCGTCCAGTGGTCAGAAGGGTTCGCCTACCCCCCCCCCCCCTTCTCTCTCTCTCTCTCTCTCTCTCTCTCTCTCTCTCTCTCTCTCTCTCTCTCTCTCTCTCTCTTTCTTTCAATGTATTGTATTCGTCGAAAAGTGTCTCCCTGGAATATTTTTTGCGATAGTGACTAATCCCAGTAACCAATTGTATCTATGGTTTACTTCTGTTTTCCCTAGTTATGCAATTGCCTTCACGAATGCATGGTATATATCATAGCCCCGTCGCTTTCTTTACTCTGATATTCTGCACGTATCCGATCACAGCAAATAGTAATGGAGGTATGAAATGTGTTGCTCGGTTTCAATTAATCATATGCATCAATCAGCATCATGATTAATCAGCATTAACTATTCCATGTCTGATATAAGTCTGTATGCCAATGAAGTAACAGACACAAATATATATTTTTTATAAAGACTGCATTTCACTGACGAATTACTTCAGCACGTGTCACTACGATTATGTTACTTCGTGGATTATCATGTGAACCAAACGCTTCTCATAACAGATTTTACAGGCTACGTCCCCCAATATCCAGCAACTGTCTACTGCAGTACTACACATGTGTAATAGACTTGTGGAAGAACTTACCTCTACCGATGTACATGGAGGTCATCCCCCACAACCCACGGAATGTTCCTGCCCCTCCATCTTATGTATGTCTTATGTTGATCATGTTTTACTATGTGTATGAAGGAGACAATTGGTAAAACTGCCTGTAACAATTGCTCCCCCCACCCCTGTAATATATTCAATTCAAGGTACTTTAAATGATTTAGGTGTATTGGAAAGAAGTGTGGTGTGCTTGTTAAATCTAGTGAAATGAATAAGAGGAAGGGTGTTGTGAGAGTTTTTTTGTTGTTGCTGTTCCCCAGGCTGCCTGGCCGAACAGTCCCAAGGCCCCGAGCAAGGCCAAGGCCATAACCGAGAGCCCCCACAGAACCCTCCCTGCCTACCACAATAAAGCCTGGGTGACCGAAGCCACTTCAAGGCGGGGAGCTGAGGAGGGTGCAGAAATGCCCGGGAGATGTGAGTTAGCTGTATTACGCTCTGTGTAAGTGAGGCACAATTTAAAACAGTGGGGGAAGCCAGACAAATGAAACAAAGTTCCAGCAACTCCTTATCATATGCTTATGGTTGTATTGCTATAGCGTGTATGGTGCTGTTTTTGTCACTTTTAGGTACACTGATGATGGTAGTTATGAAGGTGATTATGCTGGCTATTATAGTGAGTATTGTGTAATTGGTAATACTGATGGCAATGGTGTTAACTATGGGTATTTGGGATGGTGGTGATGGTGTCCATATTGGGGATAGTGTTATGTATTGCCTTAATTAAACTAATTGCTGGTGGGATAGAGTTAACTAATTATTAATGGGTATATATGACTATTTATTTGTACATAGGAAGGCCTTTAGGAAACTAACTTCGGGGAACATACTTTGTGTTCAGAGTGTACTGTAGCCTACTTGCCAGACATCTTTTGCCACAGGCCAGAAGCGCCGGCAGATTGTGGCAACAAGTGCGCACGATTCCCCCTCTCTCACCTGCTAGTTTATGCATCTCTCTGGCAGACGCAGGGGCGGATTAAGGTTGCATGGGGCCCCTGGCTGGAATTCTGAAAGGGGCCCTTTCTTCGATGAGGAGGTCACTGGGGGTGAGTGGCGAGCGAAGCGAGCCCTTGCAGCTGGGGGGTCTGGGGGTTGCTGTAAGCCCCCCCAGATTTTTTTTGAAAATGAAGCACTTTTAGGAGCATTTTGAGGCCTCTGGAGGGACATACTGGGCTATTTCAAATGATATTGAATATAGTAAAAAAAAATGAAAAATAGACACAAAGAGCTTGGTTTGAAAAAAAAAATCGTGTTTAAAGATCAAAGGCTAGTACTTGGCTGGAAAGTTGATAATTTCATGGCACTTGCATAAAAAGAGCCCTTTAAACGATTATTTTTGAATGCTAACTGGTTACTAGGGTAAAAAAAGCACTAACTGAATTTTATTGTAACTATATTATAAAATCGAATAAAACTCGAACAAATAATAAGACAAACTAATAACTAACTTATCAAAATCACTATATGAAAGCAACTTATTGATCTAGCAAACAATAAAATTTAAAAAACTGAAATTATAACACTTCATATTAGTGCGATGTTTGGCTGCCTTACATACTATGTTTGCGAGATTTTTTAATAGCAAAGTCATTTATCAAATCAGTGAATCTCAGCGAATGTACGATTTCATTTTCAATACTCATAAGGGAGAGCAAACTGAGTCGCTGTTGTCCCATACAACTTCGAACCTCATTTTTTATTCTTTTCATCTTTGAAAAAGATCGCTCTCCACTGCAGTTTGATGTTGTCATGGACAGATAGATGCGTAGTGCGATGTGGACATTTGGGAAGCTTTGAGTGCACATATTTTCATTCAGCAGCAATAGCATTCCTATCTCTGTGCTTTGTGATTTTTTCTGTTCTCGGCCACTGACGGTCTTGTAGAGCTCTGAAAATTTTATAATTTCAGAAGGAAAGCAGTCTTCGAAATAATTTACATACTCTTCCATCAACTTGATTGCTGCCCTTCGGATGTCATCTTTGCTGAGCTCAGTTAGGTTGGAAAGAAAGCCAAACTTCTCCTGAATTTCCTTGTACGTGTTCAAAACGATGCTGGAGAGCTGAAGATAGTTTGTCAATAATTGGCAGAAATACCTCAACCTGGAAGCTTTCCCTGGGTGAAAATACTGTTTCAGCTGATGGACCCTCATCAAACTGACGCTTCCTCTTCTTTTGTCGTTTTGAAGATTCTTTGTACTCTTTGAATACAGATTTCATCTTTCCTTTTTCTTCGTAGTATTCAAATTCAGAACGCTGGCTTTTGATGAACTCGAGGAGAGATTTCAACAAATGAACTGCTGAATTCAAAGGCAGTCCACTCTCTTGGAGGGATAAACTGGTTTTCTGAAATCTGTCTAAAATTGTGTCCCAAAGTTCAAGCAAGATGGCGACTTCCAGTTGCTGAAGTTTCTTCAGAAGTACTTCAGCCTCAAGTCTGCTATCTCGTGGCTGATTTTCATCGGTTGCCAGTTCTTCCAGCGCTGAAATATTCTCATTGTACCCTTTATTTACAGCCCTTACAGCATCATGTCGAGCTGACCATCTTGTGTCAGACAAGGCCTTGGTAACAGGTAATCGTTTCAAGTGCTTTCGGTGTACCTGCATGGGTAGATGCGACAAGCCAGGCATAAAGGCTTTGAAGAAAATCAAAAAATCTAGCTGCAGCAGGGCAACCTTCTGCTGCACATTTTCCAACCAAATTTAGAGAATGTGCTGTGCATGGCACATAATAGGCAACACTGCACTTCTCACGTAGGATAGCTTGGACGCCGTTGTACTTGCCGCTCATATTAGCAGCATTGTCATATGACTGGCCACGACAATCTTCAATGTTTATGCCATTTTCTTCCAGGAACTGAAGAATGATTCGAGCAATTTCTGATCCAGTGTGAGAAAACATTGGTATGAACTTTAAGAATCGTTCAACAGGGCCAGATTGTAGAACATAGTGGATAATCACTGTCAGCTGGTCCACATTGATGACATCGGGTGTTGAGTCTACAGATATTAAAAGTACTTAGCTGTTTTGATTTCATCAACAATAACAGAGAATACCTTTTGACCCATGAGCTCAATCACCTCTTCACAGATAGTTGAAGACAGATAAGACGCGTGTCCACGGCCCTTGTTGGCATGCTTACTGATATGTTCAGCTAGAAATGTGTCATACTCACTCAGAAGCTCAAGTATTCCAAGGTAGTTGCCATTGTTTGATGAACCTATCTGTTCATTCTTGCCACGAAATGCAAGGCCACGGACACAAAGAAATTTCACGACACTAACTATCCTCCAAAGAACTTGTTGCCAATACTGGACTTCACTTTCATATTGCTTTGCCAGATCAGAGTCTACCCGACTAGATGATTTTCGAGAACATAGAGCTGCCATTGCATCAAGATGTTGCTTGGAGTTTTCATGACTCAAAAGCATTTCATGTGCATGTTTCCAGTCATTGAATCCACTTGTCAGCTTACTCACTGTAGGCGACATCAACTTGCATACAAAACAATAAACACGTCCACTGGTTTTTGAATAGCATAACCAATTTCTGTCAAATTGTTCCCCTGTTCGTGCATGAACACGCGTAAACAATGCTAAAGTACAGTACCGGCGTTGACTCTTTCTCCAACTGTACCACTGATTCCTTAAAGCCATGATTTTTATGTTGACATGAAGCTGCACCAAGTTGTATCCAGTAATTTCGCAAATTTTCAGAGATTTTTTCTGGCCAAAGATGAAGATCATCAGTTTCATCACTAATAACATCATTCATCACACTTATAGGTTTAGGAGAAGCATTAGCATCCGCATCCACCACAGGTTTTGAAGTAGATCCGACGACAGTCTTCACTTCAGTATCCGTATTTGGTGCAGAGGACTGCTCCACATCTGTCGTACTTGTAGTTGGTTTGAAGAATGTTGTAAGTTTAGGAGTGTTTTCAGCAATCTCAGTTTCCCTTTTCTTCTTTTCCAAAGCAACTGCACGCTTCTGTGCTCCACTGGGATAATTACGTTGCATTCTGTGGGTAAAATTCTCTAGGTTATTATTTAGGTTAAATATTGAATAGTGCACTTTTTTCCTTTCTTTTGGTCAATGTGAATTCATTACAACACTATAATGCAATTTTGATTTTTGTTTTGCAATTCCTTTAGTTTATAGGGTGTTTTGATTAATTGCTATTACAAATGCCTTTATACCCATTATACCCTTTATACCCTAGGTTGGGTTAGGTTAGGTAAGGTGCGTTAAGCTAATGCCCTAATAAAACACCTAAGTAAGGTTAGGTTAGAAGGTGAGTTAGGCTATGACCTAATCATTTTGAGGTTTTATTAGGGCATTAGCCTAACTCACCTTACCTAACCTAATCCAACCTAGGGGTTTGGGTATAAAGGCATTTGCAATAGCAATTAATCAAAACAACAATCAAAACACCCTATAAACTAAAGGAATTGCAAAAAAAAAAAAAAAAAAAAAAAAAAAAAAATTGCATTATAGTGTTATAATGAACATTGACCTTTCTTTTGTATAACCTAACCTAACTTGAATAACCTAACCTAATTTGAATAACCTAACTTAACAGTCCTAACTCCAATAACCTAACCTAAACCTACTTTAACCTAACCTAACCACAACAAAACTAAAAACCTAACCTAACCAAAAAAAAAAAACTTAACCACATTTCATTTCATTATTTGTTGATCAAGTTGAAGAAAATCTCACATACGATCCCATCTGGGATTCAAATTTCAATTCCTGGACCATTTAATCAGCAGACAATCATTGAAACATCATACTAACCGCTACACCACACTGGCCACTAAAGAGGTTTTGGAATCTGTGTAATCTGACAGAAAGACATTTACACATGTAGGCCTACTGCCCTGAGTTGTCTAGGTCTACATGCAGAAGACATACAGTACATACGAATTACAAATTTTACACTCCACCCTAATACCAGTGAAGTAGGCTATGGAGGTAGCTCCCAGTCCCAGCCAATTGGAAATCATATAATATTTGGTGATCCAGCTCCTATATACTGTCCAAAACCTTTGGTTAATATTTAAATCATATAATGCCACTTGAAAATGTAGATAGCTAGTGAGGCTAGTCTAGTTTTCTCCAAGCTCCATTTTTAGGTCTCTTACTCTCTTCCATCACTTCACTTGCGTCCTTATTGTATCATCTTTCCAACATGCGTTTTGCTGCAGACAAAAGTTCATGCTTGAGATCTTCACTGTTATAGAAGAAGCATTACAAAATATTAACCAAAAAGGCAAAAACCAGGTAATTTAGAGAAACTTATATCTGTACCTTGCGACCTTGCCGTCTTCCCCCCTCGAGTGTCAGTGTCAACAATGAATTCGCATTCGATTAGCATACAAATATCGATATATTTTCGATTTCCTCTTGTGGGTCTCATGTATATAGATAATATAGTAAATTACAGTAATGATTATGTAACTTTTAAAAATTATCCAGAATAGCAGTAAAAGATTACATATATAATATTCAATATTGCATTAAATAATAGGTAAACAGGGGCAGGGCAACCAGTTACCAAAGAAAACCATGGTCCGAAGGTAAATACAGCGGTAACTATTTAATTATATAGGCAATGGGTCAGAAGGGGCATCTGAGGAAACGCAGGAATTTTATGTGTGTGTGTGTGTGTGTGTGGGGGGGGGGGGGGGGGGGGGCCCTAGATCAGTAGATTTTGTGTCCTCTTTTTTCATAAATAGGGATTAGCTAGGCTTTGTATTTTACATTTTTTCTTTTGTATTACTAACTTTGGGAATTGGGGGCCCCCTAAATGCTAGGGGCCCCTGGCTGCAGCCCAGTCAGCCGCCCCCCCTTAATCCGCCACTGGGCAGACGTATGATTAGTCCTTATATAATTTGTGATTTAATGTTTTACTCTTCATTTATATATTTTAATGAAGTATTCTATATAATTATTAGTTGAGTTAAGTTGTTTGATTGGAGAGCGTGTAGTTGTATTTTAGTCCAGTACGATAACTTTACTGACCATGCAAGGACTCGATAGAATACAGGATTTGATAAACGTGTGTTCTCCTCAGTCCTCACGCCTCTGCTTCGCCTAGACCTCACCATGGGTCATCCTGAGTTTGTCCTGCCTTGTATAACTATCTCTCTATAGATAAGTTTTATTATTTTGTATTGTATGATTATGTTGTATTGTGTGAATGTAAGGATAGATGTATAAAGTGTTATTTATATGTAAATAATATCCATACTTTTAAATTATCTTTTCATCCATACCTACCTTATTTATTTTCATGTACTATCTTTCACTTTCAAATTAACTTAAAGATTTAAATACCTTAGATATTTTTGTGGTTCCTTACATATAAATCCTAAAGGATTTACGAAAGCATAAATTATTCTACAGACATTTAAAGTAAACTTAATGTCAATTATATGATTCTGATAGACTTGTATAGTAATAGGGTAATAGAATAATAGGGTTTCGCTGGAGGATAATATTAACCTTGCAGTCTAGTTTTGGGTGGTTAACTTCCATTCTTATAATACCACGGTGATAAGTTGTGTTGCCTTTTCATTGGAGTTAATCATTTATTCATGGTGTTGTGGGTTTGAACCCTAGTCCGTAACATTATATGGGGGCCTGTCCGGGATTACCTTTTTGATTTATACAACAGTTAATTATTTGATTAGTGGTCAACTATGAATTCTTATGGTTTTGTGTGTCCTGTTTTGGTGCGAGTAATTTTCTTTGTTTTGTGCACTCTTGAACATCTCTTCTAAGACTGTTTGCTCTGTTTAGATTTCAATATGGATTTTAATATCGATGAGTTTGTTGAGAAAACTTCTTTGAGCACCTTGGCTGTTTCCCAGTTAAAGAAAACCGATTGGATTGCATTAGCCGTCAGATATGGAGTTACTCACAAATCCAGTATGACTAAGGCTGAGGTAAAGAAGCGTGTAATCGATAAATTGGTAATTGATGAGTTGCTACCACTTGAAGCCTATAGTTTGTGCGATGGTGATGGAGGTTACGCATCATTGCTTATGATTAAAAAGATGGAATTAGAGGAGGCAGCAAGACAGAGTATGAAAGAGAGAATACCGAAAAACAGAGAGAACATGAAGAAAGACAGAGAGACCATGAAAGAGGGATGAAAGCCCAAGAAAATGCTCAACAAGAGCAAGAGAGATTACATGAACTTGAAGTATTGAGACTGAAGAGTGAAGAAAGTGTGAAAGACAGAGAAATGAATGCAAAGAAATCATTCTCTGATCTAGGAAATCAATTAAAATTGCCAAAATTTGATGAAACAGATGTTGAGAATTTCTTCAATCTCTTTGAGCGTGTTGCAAACCAGCTTAAATGGCCAAAAGACCAGAGGAGTTTCTTTTCCCAAACCGCTTTCATAGGTAAAGCGAATTATGGAACTCTTGTCGACCGGAATTCTCGTCGAAGCGCGAACCTAGAACTCTGGTCGACGATGGAACATTCGTCGACGACATGGAAAACTCGTCGACAGGTCCACTTACACAAAAAATCGTTGAAAAGAAACAGTAAAGTTTAAAAATATATATTTATATATAAACTATAATTAGAAGTTATGGTGAAGCTTAAGAAAAGTGGTTGTGTAGGTAAGTGGTTTGTTGTGTAGTGGTAACTGATTCGATAGAAGGATTGCGAGTGAATGCCAATTTGAACGAATGCCTTTACAAAAGCACCTCCCTTTTATTGTTTATAGTTTTATTCGTCTGGATTGTTTTGTTTTTTATTTGATTTCTTCTTAGTTTCCACTAAGGTATAAGGTATAATACATATATATCAATAATATATAATAATGGTATTATATATAGAAGTTTTGGTGAAGCTTTAAGAAAAAGGAATGCAAGCAAATGACATAGCCTGGTCTTGCCCAGTCACCCTGATGGTTTACATCAGTTGTTAGAGTACTTTGAGACCACCTGGATTACTCCAAGCCATGGGGCCGGGGGTTGGACTCCAGACCAATGGTCTGTATTCGGACAGACAGTACGAACTAACAATGATGTGGAGGGGTGGCACAACAACCTCAAGTTGTGTGAAAGAGCCGAGGCGAGCTGCAATGTGTATGAAACTAATTGAGGTCCTGCACGAGGAATGCTCATTTGTTAAAGTGCAGTATCAACTTGTGGCCCAAGAGAAGATGGAGAGGCACCAGAAGGCAAGCCATTCCCTGTTTCAAGCCAGTGCCAGGGTGTCAAACCGGAGCAATGTTGTGTGAATAGTTGAACGAATATGAGAAGGAATACAAGCAAATTAACATGAAATAGCACGTGTTGGCCATTTTATCACTTCCAAAGACATAATTTGAACTATACACCACAATTTCTTCTTTACATATACACTAATAACGACTAAAAATAAACGATTCGTCTTTCGTTTGATTTGTTTGTATGTATGACAAATACGACTAAATAATTATATAATAATACAAATAGCCTACGGTACATATCTTGTATAATTTTTATAATTTATGAATTATAGGCCTATGTCTCAAACAAAAATATATATACAGTATATATACAATATATATATATATATATATATATATATATATATATATATATATATATATATATTATATATTATATATAAAACAATGACAATAGAGGGGACAGTTGAAAAGGATGTGTCCCCGAAAAAAAACTCACTTAATTGGAACACTCGTCGACGACATAGAACACTAGTCGACGGCGAAAATTGGAGCACTCGTCGCCGTCGACGAGAATTCCGGTCGACGAGAGTTCCAGGTACCGGTACAGCGAAGTTGATTTACGCTAATCTCCCTAGTAATAGCATACCTTATGATGATCTAAAAAATACTATCTTGGAGGCTTATGCCCAGGTTCCTGAAACTTATAGACAAAAATTCTGTAATCTAAAGAAGGAAGAGAAACAATCCTATCTAGAGTTTGTCAAAGAGAAGGAAAGGCTCTTTAATGCTTGGTTGAGGGCCAGTAAAGTAACTACTTTTGAACAACTCTGTCAGCTGGTTGTGTTAGAAGAAATTCTCCGCAAAGTTCCATATTCCTTGAAAATGTATCTACAAGAGAGAGAAGTTACTAATGTAAACTAGGCAGCCACTTTGGCTGAAAATTACAGGTTGACTCATGGTGACTCTTTTTTTCAGGCAGAAGCAGAAGGGGACTGACTCCTCTAGGAGTACTAGTGTCTCTAGCGGCAGTTTCCGAGGTGGTGGTGGAACTCGTGTAACAGGTGATGGGAATGGTTCTGGTGGCTCCCAGCCATCTACTAAGGTTACTTCTGGGAGCACTGTATCTGGTAAGACTGAACCAGGTAAAACCCCAAACTCATCCAAACCTACTTTGATTTGTGCTTATTGTAAACAAACCGGTCATCACATTAGGGACTGTCCTAAGCTTAAAGGCAGGGAAAGACGCCCAGAACAAGTTCTGGCTACTTCTAGCATTCCTTCTAACTTGCCTACCAGTGAACCAGCTACTTCTAGTTCTAACCAAACTTCTAAACTGACTGTTTTGAGTGCCTGTCCTAATAACCCCACAGAGACTCAAGACAGTTTTCTAGCTGGTAGTGACCTTCCTAGCTGTTCTGTTGATCAGTTTCAACCATTTCGTTCTATAGGAACAGTTTCTTTTTCTGACACTTCCACTAAATATCCTATTCAAGTACTTAGGGACACAGGAGCCTCTCATAGCCTCATGTTAACAGGTGTGGTTCCTTATTTGGAGGACTGTTATTTGGCCCAGAGTGTTCTGATCAATGGAGTTAGTGGGTGTATTACTGTTCCTCCGGCTAAGGTTTATTTGAATACTGAGTTAGCTAGTGGGTACTTCACTGTAGGAGTTCAAGAGTCACTACCTGTGAAAGGAGTGAACTTTCTGTTAGGGAATGATATTGCAGGTGGAAAAGTTGTACCTGACCCCATTGTAGTTTCGTCTCCCTCTTTATGTAATAACACAGAACAGCTGGAAAAGGACTATCCTTATTTGTTCCCTTCTTGTGTAATGACTAGGAGCATGGCAGCTCAACAGAATGACAGTAATGATAGCACTAATTCTGTGGATGTTTATCTCTCACACCTATTTTCTGATAATGACCCTTCTCAGGCGTTAGCTTCTCCAGAGGAACTTAGTAACGTACCAATTGATTCTAACACTCTTAAAGAAGCCCAAGTAAAAGACTCTGAGTTAGCACCATTCTTTGACAAGGCTGTCGAGGATTCTGAGTTAGTGAACTTTCCCAAATGCTTTTATGTGAGGAACGGTATCCTAATGAGAAAATACAGACCTCCTAAAGTACCAGCTAATGAAACTTGGTAAAAATACCACCAGTGGTTATACCTACTATGTTCAGATCTCTTATCATATCAGTGGGTCATGACCTCAGTGGTGGACATTTAGGTGTTAACAAAACTTATACCAAAATCTCCAAGGACTTCTTCTGGCCTAAAATGAAGCAATCTGTTTCCTACTACTGTAAAAATGTCATGGGTGCCAAATGGCTGGAAAACCAAATCAGCCAATAAAACCTGCACCATTAAATCCAATTCCAGTGACAGAGGAACCTTTCAGTAAAATAATGATTGATTGTGTTGGTCCCTTGCCTAAAACACGCAGTGGACATGAGTATTTGCTGACGGTTGTTCTACCACTAGGTATCTAGAGGTTTTTCCATTGAGGCGAATAACTTTCCAGAATATCGCGAAAGCCCTTAGTAAATTCTTCACTCAGTATGGAATTCCTCTTATTGTCCAATCTGACCTTGGTAGCAATTTCACTTCCAAACTTTTCAAACAAAGTATGGATGAGTTAGGAGTGCGCCAGTACTATTCCACAGCCTGAAGACCAGAGTCCCAAGGTGCATTAGAACGCCTACATCAAACTCTCACGTCAATGTTGACAAAGTATTGCGAGGAAAATAATGCAGATTGGGATGAAGGTATTCATTTTGTGTTGTATGCTGTAAGGAGTAGTGTACAAGATTCCCTTGGTTTTTCACCTTTTGAGTTAGTGTATGGTCATGAGGTTAAGAGGTCCTCTTAAAGTTCTAAAAGAATGTTGGTTAGATACACCTTCCAGTAAACCTCTTCTTACCTATGTTCACCAGTTTAGACAAAAATTAAAAACTGCTATAGAACATGCAATGAAAAACCTGAAGGATTCTCAAGTAACAATGAAAGACAATTTTGACAGGAAAGCTGTTGCCAGAAAGTTTAAGCCAGGTGATCTTGTGTTAGCCTATCTGCCAATCCCTAAGAAACTTTTACAAAGTAAGTTTCATGGTCCATATGTGATAAAACGAAAGACCAGTAATGTAAATTATGTCCTGAAAATTCCTGACAGACGAAAGGCAGAGAGACTAATACATGTGAACCTGATCAAGCCACACTTTGTAAGAGATCCTGGCAATTATGCCCCTGTATTGAACGTGGATGTAGCAAACTCGGTTATTGCGGATGAAGAAGATATTTCTTTGCCCTCGGACACGAAATTGCAAAACTCTGATTTCTTGTCTAATCCTCATCTAAAATTCCAGCACTTGCCGCCTGACCAGAGTGGTGACTTGGAATCCCTGCTTAATGAGTTTCCACAGCTGTTTGGCGATGTTCCCCGGCAGTGCCCTCTGGTTGAGCATGATGTGGTGTTGGTCGACGGTGCTCGTCCCATCAAGCAGCATCCCTACCGCGCCAGTCCATGGAGGCCCTGAGGAAGGAGGTGATGTTCCTGATGGATAATGGCCTGGTGGAGAAGAGTGACAGCGAGTGGGCTTCACCATGCCTATTAGTGGACAAGCCGGATGGATCGTTCCGGATGTGCACTGACTACCGCCAGGTTAACCAACTAACCTGTCAGGACTGCTACCCTCTTTCTCGGATTGACGACCTTATCGACCAACTGGGGGACGCCAACTACATTTCCAAGATCGACTTATTACGTGGATACTACCAGGTCCGGCTGACTGAGCGTGCCAAACGAATCTCTGCGTTTGTCACCCCTGACGGCATATACCACTACACCGTCATGCCCTTTCGGATGGTCAACGCACCAGCAACCTTCCAACAGCTGATTCATCAGGAGACAGAGGGACTCATCGGGGTGCAATCTTACTTGGACGATCTGGTAGTATACAGCAAATCATGGGAAGATCATCAACTTCAACTGCGCGCCCTATTCTACAACCTGGCTGAAGCACACTTAACAGTAAACTTGGCCAAGAGTGAGTTTGGACATGCCAACGTAATATTCCTGGGTCATGCAGTTGAGCAAGGTGAGGTTAGACCAGTGTGACGCACGTCAGCTCCCCAGCGACCACGAGGGTAGCGGTTCGCTCCCCATCCTCTTCTCCCCTCTCCCCAGGCAGTGTTATGGGCTGTAGGTTATTGATTAAGTTCTAGTTTCTTCCTAGTGCATCATACTGTCACAGGTAGTCCAGAAATACTCTTTATTTTCACCTGTGACAATGCATTGTGTTTTATTCCAGCTGTCATAGATTTAATGTATTAGATGACTCGTGGAAGTTGGAGAGTGTGAGTGAGTGACAGAGAGAGAGAGAGAGAGAGAGAGAAATCAGAGCTTGGTGGTATCGGCGGATTGATATCATGCAACTTGATTAGTTACGTCATCTCTCGGGCGCCTGATTCGTCGCCGGGCTCCTCCCTCCTGCTCCGTCACCGCTTTCCCGCCGCGTCGGGAATGGGTGCGCCTACACGCACGCACTCCCTTGTGACTTCCATGGGCAGAGCTCCTCTTAGTGCTGTACCGCTAACATCCCTTTGCAATCTATCAGCCCACCTCACCCCCCTATTGCAAACTTTCTCTACCACTGCTTACCTTCTTTTCTCTGTATATCCTACTATTAATTAACTGCCCTTCCCCTTGACGTTGATTTCATATATCCGTCACTGTATTATACAGCGAGCTCTCAGAGATATTATATGTAATTAGTTAGGCATTTTGGATCAGAGGGTTATCCATTTTGGCTTGGGGAGGTTTGACATACTCATCGTGTTGCCCCAACCTTATTTTTTTGGGTGTCTGCCAGGTCAGTCGATGCTAGACTGGGGAGAGGCTATCAGGTTAGAGTTTCCTATGAGCATAGACTTCGTTGAGCCTATGCAACTGTACCGGATACCTGCGGAGGCCTAGGTCATTTTCTTGTCTGTGTACCTTAGAGCCTAGCACTGTGTTGGCGTGAGAGCGTTTGCCTAGTCCACCCAGCACTGTGCTAGCTCTTTAGCTTTTGACTTAGGAGGGTCGCCAGGAGAGAACCAGGTACACGTGACCTGGATCTCTCAAGAGAGCACCCCGTCATTTAATGTAACTAGGCGCATAGACTTGAGAACGACACTAGGCTACCGAGCAGGTGGCTCGGCCCAGGTAGCCTAGCCTACGACTCCCCTGCTAGACTTCGTCCACCTGGCAGACCCCCGATTAGGGTTTATAATCTCATTGTGTATATGTGTGCAGCAATATTGTTCCTTATGTTTATAGTAAGTCGTGATTGTTGCTGAGAGACCCAACCAGAGCAGGCTAGTGCCTGGTGGGAGAAAGCACATATTTTTTGTGGTTAGAGTTTAGACTGCCGACTGTTTTATAATTACACCTGTGCCAGATAACACCGTATGTCCCTATACTATATATGTTCCCATAGTAATAATACACAGTTCAGAATCCGATACGTACTTCTTAGTTGCATCTAACTTTTGCAGAAGATTCCGGCATGATGCTTTAGGACTTTCTTTGTTTCACTTTCTTTCAGACAGGAGTGACAGTTTACTGATTATTTAACGTAACGTTAATTATCCTTCTTCTAGTTTGCTATTAAATCGTTGCTGCGATTTAATTACGCTATCTATCTTTTTCCTTGTATACTTTTATAAAGTAATCGTATGTTGTATGAGTATAGGCTGCTTCAGTGATCATCAGCCTTTAGTGTGCACCTTTTACCGAGTCATAGGATACCTTGTTGTCCAGGCAAGACTCAGGGCGGTATAGGTGTTTTGTTTTCCAGTGGTTAAGGCAGGGGTTGGAACTAGTGTTACCGTTGTTGCATTTAGCCTTATCTAGTCCAATGATGAAGAGCCCCGTGTCTTGCAGAACCTGGATCGTAACAAATGGCGACCTTGCTTAGGATTTTGTGAACTTAAGAAATACTGTGGGAGTATAGTGGTAATTTGTTCTATTGAGGAATACAGTGGAGACAGATTTTTTTTGGCAAGCAGTATAACACATAAAGAGGCTTCAGATAACTTTATGTGAATAGGTACTTGCATAAGAGATTATAGATACTTTTTTTTTTTTATAAACTTGAAGACTTCTCAGTATACACCATGTCTAGCAACAGCTCAGTTAACGGGGATAATCAGACAGTACAGCCTACGGGTGTTGAGCAGCAGCAGGAATTTAATGATGGTATCAGAGTTATTAATTGTGAGGCTGATGCGAGGAAGTTTGTGGAGATACCAGTAACAGCAAGTCGGTTGGAGGGGATTGATTGCTATGGTCTGCGTTGTTTGGCCACGGTCCTGGGGCGTGTCGGCTTAGGCAGCATGACTAAGAGTGACCTGGTGGCTTGTGTGTTGGGTGGTGGCAGTGGGTTGCAGGGTGGAGCGGGGGCTTGGGAGCCTTTATCCAAGCCTCCCTTCCACTCTACTCCTATCGCGCCCCCTAGGTTACCAGACCTTGGCACGCTTCCGCAATCTGATAGTCGCTGGCAGCGTGGTTTGTCCCTGGGTGGGTCTCCTATAATTGCTCCTCCCCCTCAGGGTTTGACTGCTGATATGTTGTTACAACTGGAGTTGGCTAAGATCCAGCGTGAAGTTGAGATGGCTAAGATTCAGGCTGAGATGGCTAAGATTCAGGCTGAGGAGAAGGCTGAGATGGCTAAGATTCAGGCTGAGGAGAGGGCGGAGATGTCTAAGATTCAGGCTGGGGAGAGGACAGCATGCCGTGAGGCGGAGTTGCAGGTTGAAGCAACTAGGTACTGTGCTGAGATGGATGTTGAGAAATCTAGGGTGGAGACAACAGGGCGGCATCTCGGTTCTGGGAATCGTGGGTCTGAGTCTTTATCGCACTTGATTAAATTAGTCCCTGTGTTCGATGAGTCTGGTGTGACTTGAGTTTTTTGCACGGTTTGAGAAGAAGTGTCAGGAGCATGAGTGGCCGGAGATTAAGTGGGCAGCCCTTGTATCATCAAAGATTGTTGGGAAAGGTCTCAAGGCATATGACTCGCTGTCATTGGAGGACTGTACTAACTATGTGGTGTTAAAGGAGGCTGTGCTCCGGACCTATGAGTTGCAACCAGAAACCTACAGGTTGAAATTTCGGGGCATTGAAAAGAGCAAGGAGAGCTCTTTCCTTGAACATGCCCGGGAACTGACTGACACTATGCGGAACTGGTTCCGGTCTGAGAATGCGGCAACAGTTGATCAGGTTAAGCAGTTATTTTTATTGGAGCAGTTCTTCCGGTGCACAGGCAGCAACCTGACATTAAACCTGAAGGAAAAATGCCCTAAGACCGTAGAGGAGGCACCTAAGCTTGCTGACCTCCGGCTTTCTTTGATTCGTGAGTGCGGGTCTGCTCATCATAGTGAGACAGGTAACAAGGGGCATAACACTCCACCACCCAAAGTCAATGAAGCACAAAATAACACTGTAAGAAGTAAGACCAATGATACCCATTATAACTACAAATACAAAACCGTCCCGTTTTCAAAAGGGCAGGGCCCTTCCCCACCACCTCAAGGGGGGAAGTCTAGTGGTGAAGTGAAATGTTTTAAATGTCAGGAGGTGGGCCACTTTGCACGTACATGTCCGAGTAATATTCCTGCTAAGCCTGTGTCTTTGGTTCGCAACATGGGGGTGTCTCTGAGCTCTTCTGCATCTGCCCGGGGTAGGTCGTCAGTTGCGGGGACACAGCCTGTGAAGAAGGGTTTGGAGGGCTCGACACCTGTCCAAGACACTTTTTGCAGCCATCGAGGGTGCGGGCTTGTGAGCTGGGGGAATACTAAACATCAGGTCAAATTGTTGCGTGACACTGGGGCATCACAGACACTTCTTAAAAATTTCACAGGCAAACCTATAAACGCGGCTCGGGTTGTTGTGGTACAGGGGATCAATGCTACCAGGTCATACCCGTTGATTAGATTGGAGGTGGATGGTGTGTGTCGTAAACTTGATGTTGGGATCGTAGAGAGCTTGCCAGTTGAGGGCGTCGACCTCCTTCTGGGCAACGACTTTGCGGTGCTCACTTCGGAGGTTCCACCCATAGTTGTTGCCGAGAGGGCGGCCGACGTTAATAGGGAGAATCGGGAGTGGGTCGAGAGGTGTCGGCTTAAACAGATCGCCTGTGCAGTCACCCATTCTCACGCGTCCGTTCAGTCACAACCTTTGTCTCAGTCTTCAGACCAGCGGAGGAACGGTCGGAAGGAGCAAGCTGAAGCTGGGAGTTTTGTGAGTTTTGCTCCAGCGGCTCTCCTTAGCGGCTTAGTACTTGACCCAGAGGTGAGCTCCGGAGTGGCCCTAGAACCTGTCACCCCTAGTGACATGGTTGGGTGTGATGGCACTCCGTGACTTAGTAGTTCCCAGTTGGAGGAGAGTTGTGGGAACCGGGCTATCAAACACGAGGACGGGGAAACATGTCATGTGAACCTGTTGGAGGAGTTTGTGAGGCAACCACCTGAGCAGCCTACTGTCCCTGCGTTGGTCTGCAGCGGCCAAGGTGGAGAAGGAGAGGGGGGCAGTAGGGCACAGTTGGAGGAGAGTAGGGATTGTCATGTCTCGGCGGAGCAGTGGGCGGGGGACACGAGTCTGGTGGCTGTGGAAGCGCTAGAGCACCTGCCTGAGCAGCAGGGTGCAGCGCTCTTGGTGCTGGGTTCATACCCCACTGGTCGTGCCGAGCCCCTGAGCCTCACAACTCAGGCAGTGCAAGATGTTCCGCGGGCAGGTCACGTGAATGTTGGGAGACCGTTAGCCTCGTTGTTTCGGTGGTTCAAGGTGGGCGACGAGGCTTGGACATGGTTGTCAGGTCAAGGTCGACCCATGGCTGCCAAAGGTGGTGGTAAAAAGGAGGACTTTGAGCAGATTGGTGAGGTTGCCTGTGGCATAGAAGTGCCCGGTCGTCGCATAGCCTCCCAATGCTGCTCTAGTCGAATGCAACAGCCCTACCATAGACCCACTGTACCTGGCCATGTCGCTAAAAGCGGTGGTGCTGCGCAGGCAGATGTAGTCGTAAGGAATGCGGGGGTGCGCATGTACGGTATCGGCGGGGAAGCCTTAGCAATAATGAACTATGGGGGTGACTGTACAGGTGGTACTGATTGTCCCTCTCATGACCTGGCTGTTCTAGGGACGAAGGTGGAGAAGGAGGGAGACTACAGGTTAGAAGCTGCGGTCTCGGCTGGGTTGTGGGAGGGCACTAGGCATGTTGTTCTGCGAGATAAGTTGTTTACTAGGCTGTGGCAGTGCATCCGCATGTTTGAGCTTCTCCAGGCCTGATATACGGGGTAGAATCCGACATGGAGGCTGGAGACAGAGCGAGGCTCAGTCTAATTCCCTACCGTATAAATCCTGCTAAAAAGCCTGTCGTGAAAACAGAGCTAGATGACATGTGGAAAAAGGGTCTGAAGGATAAAGGATATTGTGAGTGGTCGTTGCCAGTGAGTTTGCAACCTGAGTTGAGTGGCAAGATCAGTGTGTGTGCATTATCCCTGACAGACACCTATCCATTGCCCAAGGGTCTGAGGGATAAGGAATGTCGTGAGTGGTCGTTGCCTGTAACTTTGCAACCGGTGTTAAGTGGCAAGATCAGTGAGTGTGTTGATTGCGAGAGTGTGTGTGCATTATCCCTGACAGACGCCTATACCTTATCGAGAGTTGACGACACCATAGACCGCCTCGGGGCTGCATCGCCTATCACGAAGGTAGAACTAGTGAAAGGTTATTGGCAGGCCCCGTTGCCGGAAAGAGCGAAGAGAAATGCCAGTCTTGTGATGAACTGGGCAGTTTATCAGTGCCAGGTGTTGTTTTGCTGCCGGGACACAAGTTGGATGTGGGGCATGCTAAGGGCACTGATAATGTTTTGGCTGATTGTTTGTCACGGGAGGGTTTGTTTGCAGGAGAACCCTCGCCGTTCAGTCAGTGTGGGTTGCGTGGAGGAAAATAGGCTACATATATTTAAAGCCGAACAAAAACAACAATACAATTTAAAAATCAACATAAAAACTCTTTCTGTTATAGTAAATTTAAGTATGTTTTGTTACAGCTGAAGCACTAGCTATTAGTGGGCTGAGTTTCGTAGAACTCGCTTTCGGAGCGTAACAATTTTAAGTTTTGCTATTGTGTTGAGGGGGTAAATATGTAAGTTTGTTTCATTTTATAAGTAAGTTTTTTTTTGTGAAACCTATATGCTGTATTATTGTGCTGGGTGGGGAGGTTAGGTGACGTGTGCCGATTTCAGATATCAGAACTTGCCTAATGTTAAGTGTCTAATATCTTGGGCAGGGGGGGGGGGGGGGACGCACGTCAGCTCCCCAGCGACCACGAGGGTAGCGGTTCGCTCCCCATCCTCTTCTCCCCTCTCCCCAGGCAGTGTTATGGGCTGTAGGTTTGATTAAGTTCTAGTGTCTTCCTAGTGCATCATACTGTCACAGGTAGTCCAGAAATACTCTTTATTTTCACCTGTGACAATGCATTGTATTTTATTCCAGCTGTCATAGATTTAATGTATTAGATGACTCGTGGAAGTTGGAGAGTGTGAGTGAGTGAGAGAGAGAGAGGGAGAGAGAGAAATCAGACCTTGGTGGTATCGGCGGATTGATATCATGCAACTTGATTAGTTACGTCATCTCTCGGGCGCCTGATTCGTCGCCGGGCTCGTCCCTCCTGCTCCGTCACCGCTTTCCCGCCGCGTCGGGAATGGGTGCACCTACACGCACGCACTCCCTTGTGACTTCCACGGGCAGAGCTCCTCTTAGTGCTGTACCGCTAACATCCCTTTGCAATCTATCAGCCCACCTCACCCCCCTATTGCGAACTTTCTCTACCACTGCTTACCTTCTTTTCTCTGTATATCCTACTATTAATTAACCCGGGAACTGCGGGGAGACTCTTAAGAGTTCCCCCGGCGGACTGCGGGGAGACTCTTAAGAGTCAGAGAAAAAAAAATCAACTTTTGACATCGACATTTTTTTTGTTTTATTTATTTATTTTATTTTTTTTTGGCCCCTGGGCCATGCAAAATCTCAGTCCTCTACCTCCCCTCCTTCCCCACTTTCCTCCTCTCCTTCAGTTATCACCTATTTTCCCTGTTATTCCCTTATTCTGAGGTATATTTTCGTGCTAACATTAGAAATCCGGTTGCAGGGTGTGGTCATCACTGATAGCAAGCGAATGCAAGAGAGAGAGAGAGAGAGAGTATCGATCGACTGTGTCTCAGTGGCCTTGGGGGAAATTGGAGGGAAAGCAGCTTGCCTCACCCATACATTATACAACTCGCGGGCTATATCTCCGATTTTGATCATCCAAACGCTGTTTTCACTCGTTTTATTGTTGTTTCAGGTTAATACCTTTATAATCAACCCATAATAGGCGCATATAGATAAGTATTAATGCTATTAACCCGTATAGCCCCAGCGACGCGTCTGACGCGTCGGCGATGTATGTAACGCACAGCCCCAGAGACGCGCCTGACGCGTCACCCTAATTGTGCCAACCGTAACCTCAGCTGTAGCCACTCAAGAGGGCTCAGATTTGTATGGGAACTGTGTACGTATCCCACGCAACCGTGCCGATGGTTAAAAACTCTCAAAGTCCACGTGCGTGCGCGCGAGCGCGCAATAACCTGGTTTTTTGGGATAATTGCCTTCAATTTTTTACTCTTGTAAAATCCGTTTTCGGGGGCTCTGTAGGACCATTTTTTTAAGCTTTTTGAGCGGTTTTTCGTGGTTTTTCCTTCATTCCTAACCCATTCGCTATTGTTTCTGGAATAAAACAATTTTTTGAAAACCGGCCGGGTTCTGGTGCGCAAACATTACAAAACTTGCCGGGGATCCACGGGTTAATGGTACAATGAATATTTTAGTGACGGAAACACCTCAAATACGTCAGCACAGGGGGACGTTTCCAATTACCCCCATGGGCACTTGTTAGGTTAACTGCCCTTCCCCTTGACGTTGATTTCATATATCCGTCACTGTATTATACAGCGAGCTCTCAGAGATATTATATGTAATTAGTTAGGCATTTTGGATCAGAGGGTTATCCATTTTGGCTTGGGGAGGTTTGACATACTCATTGTGTTGCCCCAACCTTATTTTCTTGGGTGTCTGCCAGGTCAGTCGATGCTAGACTGGGGAGAGGCTATCAGGTTAGAGTTTCCTATGAGCATAGACTTCGTTGAGCCTATGCAACTGTACCGGATACCTGCGGAGGCCTAGGTCATATTCTTGTCTGTGTACCTTAGAGCCTAGCACTGTGTTGGCGTGAGGGCGTTTGCCTAGTCCACCCAGCACTGTGCTAGCTCTTTAGTTTTTGACTTAGGAGGGTCGCCAGGAGAGAACCAGGTACACGAGACCTGGATCTCTCAAGAGACCACCCCGTCATTTAATGTAACTAGGCACACAGACTTGAGAACGACACTAGGCTACCGAGCAGGTGGCTCGGCCCAGGTAGCCTAGCCTACGACTCCCCTGCTAGACTTTGTCCACCTGGCAGACCCCCGATTAGGGTTTATAATCTCATTGTGTATATGTGTGCAGCATTATTGTTCCTTATGTTTATAGTAAGTTGTGATTGTTGCTGAGAGACCCAACCAGAGCAGGCTAGTGCCTGGTGGGAGAAAGCACATTTTTTTTGTGGTTAGAGTTTAGATTGCCGACTGTTTTATAATTACACCTGTGCCAGATAACACCATATGTCCCTACACTATATATGTTCCCACAGTAATAATACACAGTTCAGAATCCGATACGTACTTCTTAGTTGCATCTGACTTTTGCAGAAGATTCCGGCATGATGCTTTAGGACTTTCTTTGTTTCACTTTCTTTCAGACAGGAGTGACAGTTTACTGATTATTTAACGTAACGTTAATTATCCTTCTTCTAGTTTGCTGTTAAATCGTTGCTGCGATTTAATTACGCTATCTATCTTTTTCCTTGTATACTTTAATAAAGTAATCGTATGTTGTATGAGTATAGGCTGCTTCAGTGATCATCAGCCTATAGTGTGCACCTTTTACCGAGTCATAGGATACCTCGTTGTCCAGGCATGACTCAAGGCGGTATAGGTGTTTTGTTTTCCAGTGGTTAAGGCAGGGGTTGGAACTAGCGTTACCGTTGTTGCATTTAGCCTTATCTAGTCCAATGATGAAGAGCCACGTGTCTTGCAGAACCTGGATCGTAACACCAGTATCTGCCAAAGTGGAAGCCATTGCGTCACTGCCTGTTCCTCATGATCGTAAGGCACTAATGCGCTTCATGGGCATGAGTGGTGTTACGATCCAGGTTCTCAAAGACACAGGGCTCTTCAGCATTGGACTAGATAATGGCAAAATGCAACAACGGTAACACTAGATCCAACCCCTGCCTTAAACACTGGAAAACAAAACACCATTACAGCCCTGAGTCGTGCCTGGACAACGAGGTATCCTATGACTCGGTAACTGGTGCACACACACTAGGCTGACGCTCAATGAAACAGCCTATTCTCAAACAGTAAAAGATTACTCGATTATGTTGCACAAAGAAAAGATAGTTAACGTGATTAATTAACGTTACGGTAAATACTCAAATAACTGGCACTCCTGTATTAAAGAAAGTGCAATGATAGTCCTGCAACATCCACTGGAAACTTCAGAAATAAGTCTGATGCTGGGAAGATGTTCGTAAAGAATCTTGAACAATTATAATGCAGAATACGGGTCACAATAAATGCTAGGACATATAGTAATAATAGGCAGGCGAATAATAAAGACTGCACAAAGGTAGTAATGCTCGACAACTAAAGAAATGCTTCGTGACACAACGCAACAGCCTACTAGGGTTGTGCAACTCAACAACAACCTCGGCTCAAAAGTGCAGTGAATAATAATGTTGCATACATATTATAATGGGGGCTTATCTCTAACCAGTGTCTGCTCAGTTAATAAAGTCTAGCTGGGGTATCAAGGCAGGGCAACAATGGGCGAGCATGCGGCTCGTAGCCTAACGTTGTCCGAAGGTGGTATAATGAAGATTACATTATATGACGGGGATGCTCTCTTGATAAATCTAGGTCTCTAGTACCTAGTTCTATCCTGGCGATCCCTCAGAAGTCAACACAAAGAGGCAGCACTATGTTGTGAGGGATAGGCTATGGCCCTCTCACACCACAGCGCTGTGCTCGCAAAGTAAACCCACCCGAAGACAACTTAGGCTCCCACAGTACCTGTCGATGTCGTGCAGGGCTTAGCTAACACTGCACACATCGGAGACAACGACACAGTAACCTTACCCCTAGTCTAGCTTTAGATAACCAAGCAGAATCACTCAACACCTTGCCAGGGAGACATATACCGGTCTACAACCTTCCCGAGAGAGGACACATACGGAAAAGTCCGTCTCTCCAAACCTCAATTAAGCATAATACCTCCTTAACCTAATACATGGAAATATCTGAGAGCTTCGCGTACAATACGACTGGTCGACGGTGAACGTCTATGCTGAAACCAGAAGGGAAGTTGAGTTTAATAAAGATTAGAGAATGAGAAAGGAGAAGTCGAGAGAGAGAAATAGTATGCAAAGTGGCAAGTATGGGGGACAGAATTGCAAAGGATGTAGGCGATACGCGTGTCAGGCAAGCTCTGAGCTGGTAAAGAACACGAGGCCGCGATGGGAAGGGACTAGTTGACCACCCGGCCGCCAACGCCGTCAGCGCCCAAGCGAGCCACGTCATAGCTCACCCCGCTGCCAGGTGTACTCCCTCACCCTCTCTCGCTCGCCTCCCACACAAGCAACATTTATATTATAGCGAATATAAAATATAAGGCGCGGTCACAGACCAAAACAAAGACCATTTCTAGACTGTCTGTGGCAACACAACACTAATTAAATAAAGCAGATCATTCTAGGACAAATGTAGCCCATCCCCCCATCCTGGCGAGCGCTAGCGAGCTGCAATGCCCCACGCAACCATTCTGCTAACGCCGGGAGGCGTCCCCCCTCCCCCCCCCCCCCAAGATATGGGACACTCAACCATCAGCCCATATCTGAACAGGCAGAATGTCGCTAGAATCTGCCATTCCTAACCACTCTGCCACTCATGGAATGCAAGCTCAGTCTCCTCAAAAAAAATACAACATTTATATATAAAAACAAATCTTATCACCCTTCCCAAATATAATACATTAATTCATAACATTGTGCTCCCAGAGCGAGCTTTAAGAAGCACAGCCTACTGAGGGAAACTCATCTGCACTCAGTACTCAGCTACAATATTATCTTAAAATTAATTATCAAAAAGAAAGTTTTTATTTAATTTTTCATATTTTATTTTAATGTTGTTTTTGGCGGCTACTATAGATGTAGCCTAATTTTCTTCTAATCAAAGCCAACAACTCCTGCCCTGCGACCCTACGCTGATGCTACACACGCGAGCCAACAAGCACCAGCGCAAAAATACACCGCGAGCCAAGACAGGAGGCTATACCAACATACTGTGGTAGCCTACCCCGGATCCTCCACCCGCGACAAACAGTCCGCAATCACATTCTCACAACCGGCAATATGGCGAATGTCTAAGTTGTACTCTTGCAACATGAGCGACCATCTGGTCAGCCTCATATTCCGGTTGTGGAATTGATTGAGGAATTTAAGCGGGTGGTGGTCGGTATACACTACCACGACTGTCCCATAGGCAGGAACATAGACCTCAAAGTGTCTGAGCGCTAACACGATTGCCAGCAGTTCCTTTTCAACAACCGAATAGTTTTTCTGTGCTGAATTAAATTTCTTTGAAAAGAAACTGACTGGATGCTCAAGACCTTCCTCGTCTGTCTGCAAAAGTACGGCACCAGCCCCTACTCCGCTGGCATCAGTCGCCAACTGAAATGGTCGTTCAAAGTCCGGGGCCCTGAGGATAGGGTGAGTGCATAAAAGGTGTTTAACTACTCGAAACGCCTGCTCACACTCAGGTGCCCAGCGGAACTTTTTATCTTTGGCTAGTAGATCTGTCAAAGGAGCTAACACAGTAGAATAGCCTCTTATAAAGCGGCGGTAATACCCAATCATGCCCAAAAATCTCATGATCTGCCGCTTGGTGGTCGGCCTGGGGAACAAGTCGATAGCCTGTATCTTCTGTTGGGGCGGGCTCACCTGCCCTAACCCAACCACAAACCCCAGATACTGCACCGTGGCTTGCACAAAGTCACACTTGCCCAGATTAACCACCAAGCCTGCTTTACTAAGTTGACTAAATAAGGCTTCTATGTGCTCACAGTGACTTTGGAAATCGTTGTCATTAATGATCACGTCATCAAGGTAGACAGTACAGTTTGGGATGTCTGCTACGATGTCGTTCATTAAGCTCTGGAAAGTGGCCGGTGCATTTTTCAGACCATATGGCATCACGTTGCAACGGTAATGCCATCCACCACAAACCCGCACAACTCTTTAGCCCGCTCAGACAGTGGTACTTGCCAATAGCCTTTGACGAGGTCTACCTTGGTCAAGTACATTGCTTTCCCGATCTTATCCACACTGTCATCCACCCGGGGAAGAGGATATGCATTGGTGGGGGTCAACCCGTTCAACCGCCTAAAGTCAATGCAGAACCGAACTTTTCCATCAGGTTTGGGCTGCAGAGTGACAGGAGAAGTCCACCGTACTGCCCCCATCTCGATCAAGCCTCTCGCCAGCATATACTCCAGCTCATCCCTGAGCGCTGGGAGTTTAATGGGTGGCACCCGATAAGGTATCGACTTGAAGGGGGGGTGCTCTCCTACATCGACGTCATGCACCGCTTGAGTAGTGAGGCCTGGGTGCTCGGCAAATACAGTGGGGTATGAATCGAACAGGCGCTGCACTGCCACCTGCTGTTCCTCCGGCAGGTGCGCCAGAGCATCATGCGCACATTGGCTCGAATTCCCCGCCCACTGATCAGCCGAGACATGACAATCCCAGTTATCATCCACCTGGTCATTGCTGCCCCCCTCTCCTTCTCCACCATGACCGCAGCAGGTCAACACAGGGACAGCTAGTGACTCAGGTGGGCGCCTCACATACTCCTTCAACATGTGGAGAGGACCCCTCACCTGATGCCCGAAAACAAGCTCATTCAGACTGAAACCGAGACTCTCTCCAGGTACTTCTCTTGCCGCGAACAAAACATACGGCAGACCAAGGTCCCAATCCTTTCCGTTCTCTGCGCAGTAACATCGAAGCATGCTTTTCAGCGTGGCGTGCCACCTCTCCAACACCCCTTGACTCTCCGGGTGATACGCAGAAGAGACGACAGTGCTGATGCCATGCTGAATCATAGTTTGTTTGAACAGATTAGATGTAAAATTAGAACCTTGGTCCGATTGCACCTCTTGCGGTAACCATACCGCGAGCAATACAAGAGCAGGTTCCGGACAACAGTTTTCGCCGTGCCATTTCTCATTGGATATGCATCAGGATAACGAGTGGCCACATCCATGATAGTTAATAGACATTTATTACCGGCACTAGTAGGGGGTAGGGGTCCGACCATATCAATGATGACCTTGCTGAAGGGCGGTCCACTGACAGGAATGGGGTGCAACGGGGCTCTCGGAATTGTTTGGTTAGGTTTTCCAACCCTCTGGCACGTATGACACCTTGCTATCCAGGTTACCACCTGCCCCTTCAACCCCGGCCACCAAAACAATTTTTCTAAAGCCGCCACAGTTTTTCTCACCCCTAGATGTCCTGCCAGTGGTATGTCATGCGCCAACCTCAGTAGGCTATCCCTGCACTCCCGTGGCACCACCAACTGGTCCACTACTCCGGACCCCTCTTGCCAACTACGTTTAGGGTCTTGAAAACGCCTATAGAGGATGCCTTCTAAATAAAAAAAATCTACTGGCTGTGCATCGCCATCCTCGTCGAGCTCTACAGCTCCATTAGCACACGTTTGGAGCTCAGGGTCCTCTAGTTGCAACCGACGTATATCTGAGGGTGCCAAGCGATCTAACTGCTCCCGGAGCAATGCATGACCTTCCCCGATACTGGGCTGCTCCCTCTGTCTCTCTCGATGTACATAACGTTGCTGTCGTGGAGACTCGTCATGCCCAGCCTCGTCACTCTCGATGACAGGCCCAGGGGCTACTCCAGAATTAAGTAATGGTGCTAATACTGAATCACCCAGGAGAGCCGCCGAGTCAAAACTCTTAAAACCAACTCCAGCTTTAGCCTCCTCCTGTTGATCGTTCCTCCGCTGGTCTGAAGACGGAGGACTAGGCTGTGACACTTTAGCTACCCGAGCTCGGGTGACAACACACGCCATGGGTTGTGTTTGGCACCGCTCGACCCACTCTTGCTCTTCCCTACTCACGTCGGCCGGCCTCTCGGCAACGACTAAGGGTAGAACCTCAGAAGCGGGCATTGCAAAGTCGTTGCCGAGAAGAAGGTCGACGCCCTCCACTGGCAGTTTCTCCACAATCCCGACATCCAATTCACGTGCCACACCATCCACCTCCAACTCCAACCGCACCAGCGGGTATGACCGAGTTGCATTAATACCCTGCACCACTACCACCCGAGCCGCGTTTATAGGGTAGCCAGTCAAGTTTTTCATCAGAGTCTGGGAAGCACCTGTATCACGCAAGACCTCCACTCCATGCTTGCGCCCCGCCCACATCACGCAACCCCGCCCTCTATGGTCGCAAAAAACATCCTGAGCAGGGTTCGAGCCTCCCAGGTGCTTCTGCATTGGCTGTGCCTCAGCCTCTGACGAACTGCCCCGGGCAAACTCAGATGACTTCGGAGACACACCAATGTTGCAGGCCAAAGACACAGCTGCTGTAGGTGGTTTGCTAGGACAGACTCTTGCAAAGTGCCCCTTTTTATGACAATGATAACACTCCAACTCCCCTTTGGGCTTCCCTTGGTACTGGGAAGGGCCCGGCCCCTTCTTAAATGGGACGGTGCTAGTCTTGTGGTCAGTCTTGGTATCATGGCTCTTGTACTTGTTTGCATAAGGTATATCACTAAATCGGGGGGGTGGGGCGTCACGCCCCTTGTTACCTGCCTCACTACGCTGGGCAGACCCGCACCCACGAATTAGTGATAGCCGGAGGTCAGCCATCTCAGCTGCCTCCTGTAGAGTTTTTGGTTGCTTTTCTTTAAGGTTTAACGTCAGGTCGCCGCCCGTGCATTTGAAAAACTGCTCTAAAAGCACCAACTGTTTAACCCTTATTTAGCGGGTGGTAAGGTATTTTACACTGTACCGCTCAGCGGGCATAATCCCGAAATATTCGCTCAATTTCACTCGCCCTAGCGCCGTTACTATGGCTCCAATGCGAACGAAACTATCATTTTTGGAAAGAGCAACTCTTCGTCTCCCCATATAAGTCTATGAATGGATGTTAAGAATGAGTGTGGAGGGTGGAAAGAGGTGAGGAAGAGGCGGTACTTTTTGGTCTATTTCCCGGGCGCGTTCGGTTGCGTTCGCTTTGGCCTGACTTCGGCCTCTCGCGCGTCTACTAATTCCTTCGGTAATCGGTCTTATTTTTCTCTTATTTCTCCTTATTTCTGTATTCTCTCTCTCTCTCTCTTTCTTTCTCTCTCTCTCACTCCTGTCTGTCTGTCTGTCTCTCTCTCTCTCTCTCTCTGGCTCGCTCGCTTTCCCTCTCTAGCGCGCTCTGTCTCTCTCTCTCTTCCTCATCCGTATATGTAATTCTCATTATTATTTTCTCTAATCTCTCTCACTCCTCCTGTCTGTCATTCTGTCTCTCTGGCTCGCTCGCTTTCCCTCTCTTGTGATCCCTTTCTCTCTTCCTCATCCGTATAATTATGTATTTCTCATTATTATTTTCTCTAACTAATCCCTCTATTTCATTTATTTGCATGTAATATTTCTGTATTATTATATCTTTTTCATTCTTTCTTCAGTTCAGTTTCTGTATTCTCTCTATACGGTGGGAGTGGTATTTCGTATGAGGGATGTGCAGCACAAATATTCAATCTTTCGTTGTTTGGTTGTTTGTATTACCGTAAGAAATTTACTGAACGCCTGCAAATAATACGCTATAAAATGCTTGCAATCAAACTCTCAAGCAATTTCAAGGTCACATGCAATTATAAATGTAGGCTATAGGTAGACCCAGAGAGGAAGAGACAAGAGAGAGAGAGAGTGTCGTGATAATATAACAATGTTACATATGTATCATATATATGAAAAAATAATATATACGGTAGGCCTACATCTGTTCCCCACAATCATATATTGCCAAGCACAAATATTCAATCTTTCATTGTTTGTATTACCGTAAGAAATGTACTGAACGCCTGCAAATAATACGCTATAAAATGCTTGCAATCTCTCTATTTTCTCTAATCTCTCTCACTCCTGTATCTCTCTCTCTCTCTCTCTCTCTCTCTGGCTCGCTCGCTCGCTTCCCCTTTTCCTCATCCGTATTATGTATTTCTCATTATTATTTTCTCTAACTAATCCCTCTATTTCATTTATTTGCTTGTAATATTTCTGTATTATTATATCTTTTGCACTCTTTCTTCAGTTAAATTTCTGCATTCTCTCTCTCTCTCTCTCTCTGTTTCGCTTGCTTTGCAGGAATTTTGTTTTTGTTTTATATATAATATATACTAATTTACTTATCATTACTTACTATATCGTATAAACAATAGTAGGTAGCCAACTTACCATAATACCGATACACCAAACCGATCCGCATGCGGTTTTGTTTATCACCTGTTTACTAAAGTGCCACCATTATCGATTTTCTTGGAGCCGACTCGAGCGGGAGGGTTACCAATTGAAGTTAAATCCGCTAGCATATATTGTTAGATGTAAGACATGATAAATACCACTAGAAATATGAATTGGCAAAATCCATATAATATCACTTCGAAATTGTTCTGAAATTTCAAAACAAAACCGCTAGTGTAAGTCATTGCTGCTAGATCGAAGTAAAGGTCTCTAGATCTAGCGGAAGTCGCTATACGTATTGGCAGTACTGCACACTCATTCATTTCATTCATTCATTTTCTATTGAGCTCGTCCTGGAATCTTTACGACTCTGAATCTTACGATTGCCGACGGTGATACGTTGTTGACATTGTTGTTGATGTTCCAGTGGAGGGATGAACAAAATATTGTCCTTGTCCAATAATAGCTATTTCATAGTCCCACAGGACTTATTTTGATATATTTATCAAATTTATTGAACGCCTGAAAATAATACGCTATAAAATGCTTGCAATCAAACTTTCAAGCAATTACAAGGTCACATGCAATTATAAAAAGGTATATTGTAGACCACAATCTTCGCCAAGCTTCGTTGTTGCTTGTATTATCGTGAGAAATGTACCATACACCCTGGTTATCGTGAGAAATTTACCGAACGCCTGCAAATAATACGCTATAAAATGCTTGCAATCAAACTCTCAAGCAATTTCAATGTCAAATGCAGTATAGGTAGACCCAGAGAGGAAGAGAATGACAGAGAGAGAGGGGAAGTCAAAAACATCTGCTAGGTATGATTTCCCCTGAGAGGGAAGAGATTAGTAGGGGCGTGCCCTGGCCTACATCAGACAAAGAGAGTACAAAGGAGTACAAACAAAGAGAGTGAGAGAGAGAGAGAGAGAGAGAGAGAGTCGTGATAATATAAAAATGTTACACATGTATCATATATATGAAAACATAATATATACGGTAGGCCTACATCTGTTCCCCACAATCATATAATGCCAAGCACAAATATTCAATCTTTCGTTGTTTGTATTACCGTAAGAAATTTGCCGAACGGCCTACAAATAATACGCTATAAAATGTAAAGGAAATTTCTTGTAGAGTGCAATTTTGAAGACGTAATGTGCTCTGAGAGAGAGCAGAGCGGTGATTAGGAGCATAAATTACCTCAAGACCGCTCGCCACACAGGGAATTATATAAGGAAATTACCGTATTTTAGGGTTTTTTCACTCGTGTTTTACGATCGTTGAAAGACAACCAGTGATCGTAAAAGGATGGTTCGGGTGTCATTAGAAAGCTCAATTTACGCACTTTCAGGATACATACTTGTATTACGCTCAGCCTCTTGTTTATGCATGAAAAAGAGCACGGAACAACCCCATTTAGGGTAAAAAAAAAACACCGCTGGGCGGCACAGTGAAATATACTCCACCAGCCGCTCGTAAGGTGATAAAATGCTTGCAATCACATTTTCAAGCAATTATAAAATATAAATTGTACTTACCAACACCCACACCAGTATGTTCTTCGTCAGGAACGTCTCCAATTTGCTCAAGGGTCTGTCCAATATCAACCACAACATCCACCCCACGCAAATTATGCTTGGGGTGAAAGCCTATGATCGGGTTATTTTCGTCTTCCGAGTCATCCACACTACCAAAACTCTCACCCAGACCTTCGACGGTTTCATCCAACAGCTTATTAGAAAGTTCTGAAGAGTTCAGCATGATATCTAGTTCCTGGGTGGTAAGCCGGGCGTGGTTAGTAGGGTGGCCCGACGCACTAGGGATGGCGGCCACCGAATCGAACACGGGCAAATCTTGACCTTCCATTATGGCTGCTTGAGGGTCCCTTAGTCACGGTCACGCAGTGGGGATGTGTGGGTGGGCCCTTGTAGTACACCGCCTGACCACCAAGTTTCGCTTTCCACCTAAATTAGGGCGGGAATACGCCCACGGACTTAAGTCCGACCCCGCCATTTAGTCCAATTTGCTCGTATCGGACTTAAGTCCGACCCCGCTAAATAAGGGTTAATGTCGTCAAACGTAGTAGCTTTCTCCAACCTCAGCCAATTCCCAAAAGCATCAGACAGCTCCCGGGCATGCTCCAAAAAGGTGCTCTCCCGACCCTTGGTAACACCCCGGAACTTCAACCTGTACGTCTCTGGTTGTAGTTCGTATGCTCTCAGGACAGCCTCCTTGAGTTCCTCATAGATAATACAAGACTCTATAGGCAACGCATCGTAGGCTTTAAGACCCTGCCTATTAATCTAGAGGATACAAGTGCTGCCCATTTATTCTCTGGCCACTGGTGTTCCTGGCACTTCTTCTCAAAGCGTGTGAAAATTCTGTTACACCACTCTCATCAAACACCGGAACCAGTTTCAATAAGTGCGAGAGAGGTTGATCATGAGCACGGTTACCAGCCCCAAGTCGCTGTCCCGTTGTCTCTACTCGCGACTTCTCTACGTCCCTATCGGCACAGTACCTAGTCGACTCAGCTTGGATTTTTGCTAGCTCTATTTGCTGCTCACCCGCCCTGATAGCCTTTCTCTCTTCGATCTTAGCTAATTCGAGCTGAAGCAATAATTCTGGAGATAACCCTTGAGGAGGTGAAGGTGCTACAATGTTTGAAATTACCGGTGGTCCCCCCAGGGGCAACCCACCCTGCTAGTCACCACCCAACTGCGGAAGCGTACCCGGGGTCGGCAAACTACTGGGATGGCTGGGAGTCGAGTGTAGGGGAAGCATGGCCGAAGGGCTCTGAGCACTCAACCCATCTCGCTCACCAGTCACCCTGCCCAGTACACACGTTATCAAGTTATCCTTGGTCATGCTGCTAGTAACCGCATGACCGATAGCTGTGGCCAGGCATTGAAGACCGTACCGATCCATACCCTCCAACCGCTCGGCAGTAACAGGCCATTGCAAAAATATCCTAGTATCCTCCTCACAGTTCACCCGATTAACCCTTTTAATCATGCTGCTGTTCCTCAGTTTCGACATTACGTACTGTGTCTCCATTCTCCTCTGACCCGGTATAAGACATGATGCTCACAAAAAAATTTCACCACAATATTCAGAAAAGAAGTAATCCAAACTCTTATGTAGCACTATTCACTTGCCAAAAATGTCTGAAGACTCTCAAGTGCTATACTACTTTGCCAAACAAAAATTAACGTGCCCACTATATTCCTCAATAAAACAAATGACCACAACAATCCTGCAATTATCTCTTAGTTCACAAGATCCTGAGCTAGGTCGCCATTTGTTACGATCCAGGTTCTCAAAGACACAGGGCTCTTCAAAATTGGACTAGATAATGGCAAAATGCAACAACGGTAACGCTAGATCCAACCCCTGCCTTAAACACTGGAAAACAAAACACCATTACCGCCCTGAGTCGTGCCTGGACAACGAGGTATCCTATGAATCGGTAACTGGTGCACACACACTAGGCTGACGCTCAATGAAACAGCCTATTCTCAAACAGTAAAAGATTACTCGATTATGTTGCACAAAGAAAAGATAGTTAACGTGATTAATTAACGTTACGGTAGATACTCAAATAACTGGCACTCCTGTATTAAAGAAAGTGCAATGCTAGTTCTGCAACATCCACTGGAAACTTCTGAAATAAGTCTGATGCTGGGAAGATGTTCGTAAAGAATCTTGAACAATTATAATGCAGAATACGGGTCACAATAAATGCTAGGACATATAGTAATAATAGGCAGGCGAATAATAAAGACTGCACAAAGGTAGTAATGCTCGACAACTAAAGAAATGCTTCGTGACACAACGCAACAGCCTACTAGGGTTGTGCAACTCAACAACAACCTCGGCTCAAAAGTGCAGTGAATAATAATGTTGCATACATATAATAATGGGGGCTTATCTCTAACCAGTGTCTGCTCAGTTAATAAAGTCTAGCTGGGGTATCAAGGCAGGGCAACAATGGGCGAGCATGCGGCTCGTAGCCTAACGTTGTCCGAAGGTAGTATAATGAAGATTACGTTATATGACGGGGATGCTCTCTTGATAAATCTAGGTCTCTAGTACCTAGTTTTATCCTGGCGATCCCTCAGAAGTCAACACAAAGAGGCAGCACTATGTTGTGAGGGATAGGCTATGGCCCTCTCACACCACAGCGCTGTGCTCGCAAAGTAAACCCACCCGAAGACAACTTAGGCTCCCACAGTACCTGTCGATGTCGTGCAGGGCTTAGCTAACACTGCACACATCGGAGACAACGACACAGTAACCTTACCCCTAGTCTAGCTTTAGATAACCAAGCAGAATCACTCAACACCTTGCCAGGGAGACATATACCGGTCTACAACCTTCCCGAGAGAGGACACATAAGGAAAGTCCGTCTCTCCCAACCTCAATAATGCATAATACCTCCTTAACCTAATACATGGAAATATCTGAGAGCTTCGCGTACAATACGACTGGTCGACGGTGAACGTCTATGCTGAAACCAGAAAGGATGTTGAGCTTAATAAAGATTAGAGAATGAGAAAGGAGAAGTCGAGAGAGAGAAATAGTATGCAAAGTGGCGAGTATGGGGGACAGAATTGCAAAGGATGTAGGCGATACGCGTGTCAGGCAAGCTCTGAGCTGGTAAAGAACACGAGGCCGCGATGGGAAGGGACTAGTTGACCACCCGGCCGCCAACGCCGTCAGCGCCCAAGCGAGCCGCGTCATAGCTCACCCCGCTGCCAGGTGCACTCCCTCACCCTCTCTCGCTCGCCTCCCACACAAGCAACATTTATATTATAGCGAATATAAAATATAAGGCGCGGTCACAGACCAAAACAAAGACCATTTCTAGACTGTCTGTGGCAACACGACACTAATTAAATAAAGCAGATCATTCTAGGACAACTATAGCCCATCCCCCCATCCTGGCGAGCGCTAGCGAGCTGCAATGCCCCACACAACCATTCTGCTAACGCCGGGAGGCGTCACAGTGGGTACTATCGGCGCTTTGTGCCCAATTTTTCTGACCTCTCTGCACCTTTAACAGATTTAGTCAGTCCAAAGAAGAAGTTTGTGTGGACTCAGGAATGCCAGGACGCTTTCGTGAAAATCCGTGCCCTTCTCACAAATGCGCCCATACTGAAATCTCCACAATTCACCAAGCCGTGTATCTTGCAAATAGACGCCAGTGATGTGGGAGCAGGGGCTGTATTGTTACAGTATAGCGAGAATGAAGTATTACATCCTGTTTGCTACGCATCCACAAAGTTCAAACCATACCAGAAACATTACAGTACCATTGAGAAGGAGTGCTTTGCATTATTGTTTGCCATTGATAAGTTTAATGTGTACTTGAATGGTTCTTGCTTTCCTATAGATGTGTTTACTGATCATAATCCCCTCAAATTTCTGCATAAGATGAAAACTCTAACCAGCGTCTCATGAGGTGGGCTTTGGCATTGCAACCTTACAAGCTGCACATTTTTCATATCAAGGGGAAAAACAATATAATTGAAGACATGTTATCTAGGACTTAGAATATTTTGATTTACAATGTTTCCCTTATAAATCTCTTAATGGGGGAGGTGTTATGTATTGCCTTAATTAAACTAATTGCTGGTGGGATAGAGTTAACTAATTATTAGTTGGTATATGTGACTATTTATTTGTACATAGGAAGGCCTTTAGGAAGTAAACTAACTTCGGGGAACGTACTTTGTGTTCAGAGTGTACTGTAGCCTACTTGCCAGACATCTTTTGCCGCAGGCCAGAAGCGCCGGCAGATTGTAGCGCCAAGCACGCACGTTCCCCCTCTCTCACCTGCTAGTTTATGCATTTCTCTGGCAGACGTATGATTAGTCCTTATATAATTCGTGATTTAATGTTTTACTCTTCATTTATATATTTTAATGAAGTATTCTATATAATTATTAGTTGAGTTAAGTTGTTTGATTGGAGAGCGAGTAGTTGTATTTTAGTCCAGTACGATAACTTTACTGACCATGCAAGGACTCGATAGAATATAGGATTTGAGAAATGTCAGTTCTCCTCACGCCTCTGCTTCGCCTAGACCTCACCAATCCATGGGTCATCCTGAGTTTGTCCTGCCTTGTATAACTATCTCTCTATAGATAAGTTTTATTATTTTGTATTGTATGATTATGTTGTATTGTGTGAATGTAAGGATAGATGTATAAAGTGTTATTTATATGTAAATAATATCCATACTTTTAAATTATCTTTTCATCCATACCTACCTTATTTATTTTCATGTACTATCTTTCACTTTCAAATTAACTTAAAGATTTAAATACCTTAGATATTTTTGTGGTTCCTTACATATAAATCCTAAAGGATTTACGAAAGCATAAATTATTCTACAGACATTTAAAGTAAACTTAATGTCAATTATATGATTCTGATTGACTTGTATAGTAATAGGGTAATATAATAATAGGGTTTCGCTGGAGGATAATATTAACCTTGCAGTCTAGTTTTGGGTGGTTAACTTCCATTCTTATAATACCACGGTGATAAGTTGTGTTGCCTTTTCATTGGAGTTAATCATTTATTCATGGTGTTGTGGGTTTGAACCCTAGTCCGTAACAATAGTGATGTTAGTCATTATGGTGGTCGTTATAATATCCATTATCGTGATGAATGTGAAAGTGATTAAACTGATGGTAGTATTTGTTATTTGCACTATGATATTAAATTGCAGTTATGATTCCTATTGTGGTAACTTGTGTTATCACCTACAACATGATAGCCTTGGATGGACTGGTCACGGCGCAGGCATTTGTGTCATTCTTAGTGATAGTGATGAATGTATTGGTGTAATTACAGCGGTTATTTTTGAGGGGGTTGTGTGACAAGATGCAAGTCCATGAACGTGAAGGGAGATGAGCCAAGGGGCAGACCAACATAGACGTGGGATCAGACCGCAAGGTCTGATCTTCAATCAAAGAACTTGACTAGTGAGGCAGCTCTGAACAGGGTACCTGGAACGCTGCCATTAAGACATAAAATATAGTATATATATATATATATATATACAAACACACTCTAACCCTATCCGTCTCTTCACACACACACACACACACACACTCACACATACAGAGAGAGAGAGAGAGAACGAGAAGGTGGTTCCTTGATATTTTCACTGTAACATTTAAAAGACGTGTCATAGGAAAATTAAATTATCTGATCTAATTTTATGTCGGAGGAGCCTTGCTTTGGTAAGAAAGGAGAGATCTGAGAGAGAGAGAGTGGGAGAGGGGCACTAGGATAAACAAAACAGAAAGGAACCACGAAATACCAAAATCAAGGAAGAAAATAAGCAAGCAGTGGAGAGATGGGACGAAGGAGACACAAGAACAAAACATAGAGATAAACAAACAAGTTAGACGTCTGACTCTTGCAAATACTGTACAATGTAACACCTGCCGTTTGGTGCCATCTCTTGTATAAATTATACTTCTTTGTATTTCAGTTCATTATATTGTTTATCTGACTATATAGTAGAGTCATTTTCAGAGCTTCCGTGACCGTTTAGGATACCAAAGTTTCTCAGTGAATTTAACAAGGGCAACTGATGCTAAAAAAAATAAGCCTCCATACAGCTCACCAAAATGACGGGAAAGTTGTTATTTTAGACGTTTTTCAAAATGGCCACCGCCGTCATCTTACAAAATGTATAAAGTTCTATTTCTTGAAGTGAATGGCCAAAAATGACAATTTTGGTGTCTATTCCCACTAATTTTGGTGTCAGAAAACCAATGGGATGGCATAATTAAAAAATAATTAATAACTAATTACCAAATAATTAAGAAAATAAGAAAATAATTAAGAAAATCAATGGGATGGCATAATTCATGATTTAGAGTCCCATTAACCTCAACATCTAAGACAAATATGATGTTGTTAAATCCACTGAGAAACTTTGGTATCCTAAACACGGTCACGGATCCTCTGAAACTTACTCAAATAATATAATATATAATTTAAAATGTAAACCAAGAATGTTGACTGATCAATTCCTTCTTTTTCAGGTTTGTTGCATCGAATTTGGCGTGAAGAATCATAAGCATGGAATGTAGAGGAGTTAGTGATGTGCCTGACCCAGGACCTGGATTAAAATGCATATTATGTCAACATCCCTGTATAGCTGATGATAGTACGGACAAGCCATCTGATACAAAGTGGGAGAATCTAAGGAGCAACTGTTTTCGGTGGAAGGAACTTGATAAATTTCAGCATGCCTATGCAGCAGTGGAGTGGGACAAGGGGCCTAAAGGCCTGTACATGCATAGTAAATGTTACACCCAGATCAGTAGTAATCGCTATATTCAGCAAGCACAGAATCGTAAACGGAAATCTGAACAGGAAGAAGTTCAAGCATCAACTTCAAGTCAACAACTCCCAGGAAATGTGCCTAAAAAGCTTCGTTCTAGTACTGGAGTGGTTCATGATAAGAATCTCTGTGTGTGGTGTATGAAAGGACCACAAAAAACCAGTAATCCTGGCAAGTCCAAACTTTTGCTGCTGTCAACAGTAGACGCATGGAACCGGTTCAAGTTGCATACAGTTTGTCTGTCAGATGAGCCTATAAGAGAAAGATTGAATACCCTACTTGCATCTATCCCAGACAGTCGAACGGCGTTTGGATTGGAAATTCGTTATCATCGTGAATGTTGGCGCAATTATGTCAGCAACCCTCTGAAGGAGTCTTTTCCTGATGAAAAAACAGAGCATCTGCAACATGTTAATCTTCGAGAGGCCCAAAATATCTTCTTTCATCATGTCCGTCAAGTTATCTTTGAAGATCATGAAATCCGTACACTGCAAGGTCTTGTAAAGGATTACAAAGGCATTACTTCAAATTATGGTTACTATTCCACAGCAAAGTCCAGTTTCGTGAAGGAAATTCTGATCAAGGAATTTGGAGATGACATAGCATTTCATGAACGAGGTCAGAAGAATGTGAGTGAACTGGTATATGATGCAAGAGCTGCAGGTTCATATCTTGAGGCTGCAATATCCTCTCTAGGTGTAAGTGACGATCAGCTGGTGAAGAATGTAGCTGGGCGACTCCGAGATCAGATCATCAAAACAAAAACTGTTCCTTGGCCTCCATACATACATGAGCTAGAAGAATATGAAGACCTGAATGATCTCCTCTTGAAGCTCATCACTTGGTTAAAGCACCCCACAAAGTCTGAAGGCGATGACAAGCCCCAAGTCAGATCAATTGCATCTATTTTGACCAGCTACATCACTGGAAGACGTACTGCATTTGAGACAAACCTCGGTGTACTGCTACATGGTATGACAAAGAGCAGAGAAATGGTAGACATAATTATTACATAAGGATGGCCTGGGTATCAGTTAAAATGATGTGCTTTTGCTTAGAGATTTCTGGGCAGTTACTGACCTGAAGCATTCAACTGAGTGTCCTTTTGAACTTTCTGAAGGAACACCGGCAATATGTATAGTCGACAACGATGACTTCAAAAGTGACACTTTGACTGGAAGTGGCCAATCACATCGTACAAATGTCATGTTTGTTCAGCCAGACCTACCTAAGCTAAATCTACCTACCCTAGATGATGATAGACCAGTTGCAAATAACACCTTGCCTTCGTACCTCTCTGATAACCTCAAAGAACTTGGGAGCCAGATGCAAAGAATTGAACCATACAAAACAGTCAAGCGTGGTGAACCACCCATCAGACCAAGGATAACGGATGAACAACATCTGGACACAGTTCCTCTAAAGAATGAGAAGCAACTCCTGTCAAACACGCGGAATGTTAACAACGTCAACCGGATAAGAGGCTGTGTTCATCGTCACGCAAATCACAAGAGACGAGGTTCAAGAAAGCATGCAGATTGTGCCCCAAGTAAGATGAAGATAGATGAACAATCTGTGCAGGATATCAGTGCATGTCTCACCGAGTTCCATTGTGATCCATTTGACCAATCAGATCTGACACTAAGATCCCTACAATCTGGAATTCAAGCCTCTCCAGCTCTCTTTGCTGATCTGAAGTCTGCAAAGGCCGATGGAGAAAGAAAAGTGGAGGAATTTGTAAATGAAAGAGTCTATTCCAAAACAAAGTCCCTCAATGCTCGAGTACCACATAGTAAAAGAGGCAATTTTGCAACTCAAGAAATCGAGAAGACAGCAAGTGAAAACCTGAAACAGACAACTGAAGAAATGGAGAGTAAGGCATTTACCTCGGTCATCAAAATTGTTGAGGCAAGTGACGGCTTAAAGATGGAAGACTTAATGCAGCATCGAGTAACAGATGAGTGCCTTTCAATTTTCAATGCAAATGGTACTATGTGCAAAACGCAGAAGAGTAAGCTACAGGAAAAACTGACAATGACATCCATACCGTACCCTGATATTTACACATCAATAGTAGACGTGGGACTAATCTGGCGTCTAACAACGCCTACTACTGAAGACAGAGAAAAAGCAGATGGAACCAAGTTAATGTGGGGAGACTATTGTGAGAAACTTGTGAACTTTGTCCTGAATAGACATTCGAATGCAGAATGTGTTATCTTGGTTAATGACTCGTACGAGCAAGACTTCTCCACCAAAGATAGTGAACGACAACACCGTCAAAAAAATCAGTCCATTTGCAATGTGTTTATGAAGTCAGAGGACAAATTTCCTTCTAATAGAGACTTTCATGCTCTTCTTGGTAAGCCAGAGAATAAAGTTCGCCTTCAAGCATTTATCAAGGCTGCTTTCAAAAGAAAGGCATCTACAACCACTATTCAGCTCATACACTGTGTTGTTGGCAAACCAGCAAGGAATCTCACCACAGATGAAGTTTTGCAGAATCTCACATACGCCCATGCAGAAGCAGACACAGCTCTGTTCACTCTTTATGGTAAGCTGCGGTCAGAAGGGTATACAGAAGCAGTTGTCATAGACACTGAAGATACTGATAACTACGTTCAGGCAGCCTATGTGGCTCGGCAAATATCAGGACTCTTGTGCTTGAAACGCAAATCTCAGCTGATAAATGCTCGGTGTTTGTGTAGTGAGGCAATGGCGGAGTCTTTGATCCCACTTTATGTTCTTACCGGATGCGACCATAACTCCGGCTTTTATGGAATAGGCAAGAAAACTATTGTTGACCGTGTAGAAAAATCATCAGAAGCTCGCAACCTCCTTAAAAGTTGTGGCACAATCATCCCAGTCACACAGGAAATCATCAATGATTTACAGAAATTTGTTATCCGGTACATCTATTGTGACAACAAACACAAGACCCTAGCAGAGGTGAGAGCAGCAAAGTGGTCAGTACTCAAGAAAAAGAAGATCATCAGACTGGTACCTGATTCTGACAGTCTACGACCACACTTAGAGCGCACCAATTACCTTACATATCTGCAGAAGAATTTCCAGCTTCAGAATCATCCATCACCAATTGGCCATGGATGGCACCTTGTAAATGGCTTATGCCTCCCAGTACGCTATACCCAACCTGCACTTCCATCATTCCTGGATCTTCTAAAAACTCCAAGTCATCCACAAATGGAGAGCAGCGATGATGACAGCGGAAGTGATTCTGACAGTTGTGCATCATATTTGTCCTGCAGTGATAGCGCATCTTAATGCAGTAGGTCTCATGTTTTATTAATTTAGGATACCAAAGTTTCTCAGTGGATTTAACAACATCATATTTGTCTTAGATGTTGAGGTTAATGGGGCTCTAAATCATGAATTATGCCATCCCATTGATTTTCTTAATTATTTTCTTATTTACTAAATTATTTGGTAATTATTTATTAATTATTGTTTAATTGTGCCATGCCATTGATCTTCTGACACCAAAATTAGTGGGAATAGACACCAAAATTGTCATTTTTGGCCATTCACTTCAAGAAATAGAACTTTATCAATTTTTGAAGATGACGGCGGTGGCCATTTTGAAAAACGTCTAAAATAACAACTTTCCCGTCATTTTGGTGAGGTGTACGGGGGTTTATTTTTTTAGTATCAGTTGCCCTTGTTAAATTCACTGAGAAACTTTGGTATCCTAAACACGGTCACGGAAGCTCTGAAAATTACTCTCCTAATACTCTCTGTGCATTTACCTCTCAATTTATCTGATTCTATTTGACTATCATTCTGAATATACATCTGTTCATTTATCATTCGATTTATCTTATTCTATTTGAGTATCATTCTGACTATAGGCTACCTCTGTTCATTTACCTTTTTATATATCTGATTCTAGTTGACTATCATTCTGCCTATATCATGTCTCATAAACAAGAGAAAACTGTAGAACAGGATATTTCAAGTTAAAAATATACTATAACACAATAATGATACTACTACTATTACTACTAAGTGCCGTGGACCTTAACCTACTAATCCTGACCTTAATCTGTCAATTGTTTGCAACATTTTCGACCTTTCCTCTAACTTCGTCTCTGTGGAACACCATCTCTCTCCTTCTATACCTTACCTACTTTTCCTCAATGAAACCCAGTTGTCTAAGGAAACACAGACAGCAAACCCTTCTCTGTATCCTCCTATTATATCTATCCTCATCTCAAAGCCAAAGGTAGATGTTGTGTGTAGGTATGCAACAATCTTACTTGCACTTGTGTTCCCAACTGTGACTTTTCTGAATGTTCAACTCCCTGGCTAAGTTATCTTCTCCCTTTCTCACTAAATATGTGTTGTTTATCTTGTATCTAATTCTACTGACTATTCAACATTCTTTGACTATCTAACATATAAAATAGAACACATTCTATCCATCATTTCCTTCTTTGAAATCTCCATCTTGGTTGATTACAATGTTCACCACCACCAATGGATCTCCTCTCATATCACAGATCAACCTGGTGAACAAACCTACATCTTGTCTATTCTAAATGACTTAGAAAAGTTAATTCAGCACCCTACCCTTATCTGATCGACTTGGAGATCGGCCCAACATCTTTGATTTATTTCTAACTTCTAATAATTCTGCTTACAGCGTAACCTTCTCCCTCTATTGCAGGGTTCCTTTGATCATGTCTGTTACCTGTTCTAGCTCTTCCGTACGGCATTCTGACCTCCTCAGCTGACCACGTTTAACGATCTTCTTAATTGTACCTTAGTCCTATCCACTCATACGCTGAGGACTCTATTTAAACAATCCAGCTAGTTTTCCACAACGATCCAGCATGCATTCACTCCAAAACTCATGTGATGAGGCCATAGCACGCCTATCTTCTGATCTATCAACTATCTTTGATTGGGGCAGAGAAAATCTTGTTACTTTCAGTGCTTCTAAAACCCAACTTCTCCTTACATAAACTTGTCGCCATCTTCCACAAGCCTTTTCATTATTCTTCAACCTTACATCTTTTCTCAGTATTCTTAGTGTTTCTTTTTTTTTCCTGACCTTTCTTGGAAAAATATTACCACTCATGCTAAAATAGATTCCCAGAAGTTAGGTTTGCTTAACCATCTCTGTGGGTTTTTCACCCCAGCACAGTTTCTTGCTATATATAGGGGCATAGTGTGCCCATGTATCATGTAGTGTTTGCATATGTGGGGAGGTTCCACCCATACCGCACTTCTCGAAAGGGTAGAATCAAAAGCATTTCATCTCATCAACTCACTTTTTACTAATTCCCTATAATTTCTCTCTATATGCTGCAATGTTGCATCTCCCTCACTCTTTTACCGCTAACACAATAATCAGTGTTCTTCAGAGCTTTGTCTGTGTATATCTCCTCCTTTACGGAGAGTGGGGGCACTCGCCTTTCAACACACTACTACCCCTATTCAGTCCCAGTCTCTAACCCAAGAGTGAATCGATTTTTCCTAGTCTGAACTCAAAAATTAAGTTTTGGAACTCTCTCCCTCATCCTATGACTTAAACTGCTTCAAGCTCTGTGTGTCCAGAAATGTTTACTCTAACTTGCCTTGAATTTAATTATGTATCACTCTTTCAACTATGGGGGAAACATATGTCACAAGCACATTTGACTTTTGTCTCCTTCACTCACATGGACAAGTAATATATATTGTTTTTTTTTTTTTTTTTTTTTTTAAGAGACAATGAACGGAGGAAGGAAAAACACAGATAAAACAAAAAGGTCCATGTGCCTAAAGGCATCCTCCATTCATAAAATGTTTGTAACAACTGGATTTAAACATTTGTAGATTGTAAGTTTGTGGAAAGCAATTCGAGGGAAGTGAATTCCAAAGAGTAGTAGCTCTGGGGATAAATTAATTCTGATAAGCAGAAGTTCTGCATTGTGGAGGAGAAAGTGTAAATTCATGGGCGCTCTCAGCTGCCCTAGTTCTACGGGGAAAGATGTGGAGAGGCGGCACAATTGAAGCAAGTTCCTCGGAACAATTGCTGTGAAAATATCTGTAGAATAATGCAAGGGATGCAACGTTTCTTCGTATGGATAATGTAGGAAGGTCCTGTGTGATTGCAGGGTTATTTATTAATCTAATAGCTTTATTTTGAATTTTGTCCAACTGCCTCAATGCAACCACTTCACTTCCACCCCACAGAGGTGAACAGTAATCCATCTGAGAACGCACATGACTTTTATATATCACGGCCAACTGCTCGTCAGTGAAGAATTCTCGAACTCTGTACAGGAGTCCCAGTTTTTTAGAGGCATTCTTAGCAATGCTTCTAACATAATGTGTCCAGCTCAAGTTAGTAGTTAATGTTACACCGAGAATGTCAATACTAGGGGAAGTGGGAATATTTACATCATTAACAAATATATGGGAGTCAGTGAGATTCTGTCGGTTAGAAAATTGAATGTATTTGGTTTTCTGTGCATTAAAGGAAACTAGATTCTTTTGTCCCCATCCATTAATTCTAGAAAGGACCTGGTTCAGAGAAATTGCAGTGTTTATTTTTGAATTTATAAGATCGGGTTGGGTGAAAGAATTGGTAAATGTGAAGGAACTGTGGAGTGTTGAGTCATCTGCGTAGGAATGTATTGGATTATGAGTGGTAGATATGAGATCATTGATATGAATGAGGAACAGAATTGGGGCCAAAACTGATCCCTGGGGAACACCAGCATTTGTTGAGTGAAATTGAGAATAAAGGCCATCTACCATTACACGTATTTTTCTGTTATGAAGATAAGAAGAAATTAGTGGAACTAATGATGCAAGGCCATAGTGTGACATCTTCGACAATAAGGATTGATGCCAGACTCTATCAAATGCCTTTGATATATCCAGTGCTATTGTATGTGTTTTACCATGTTGGTCTGTAGCTTGGTTGATTTGATGCGTAAGAATGCAAAGAATGTCTGCAGTTGATCGACATCGTCTAAAACCATATTGCCTATCACTGATTAATTTATTATTCTCAAGATGCTTAATTATGTGATTATTTAATATAATTTCAAAGACTTTACCAAGAGTGGAAGTTATAGCTATTGGTCTGTAGTTTGATGGATCTGAAGAGGCACCTTTTTCAGGAAGTGGATGGATGTTTGCTTCTTTCCAGGGTACTGGGAAGCATGAGGTATGAGTACACAGACGGAAAAATTTTGCCAATACAGGAGCGAGCACCAAGGAGCAATTCTTAAGTACTATTGGAGGAATTTCATCTGGACCAGGAGCCTTATCTACTGAGAGATTCTGCAAAATAGTTTTGACATGTCTGGTGTGGATCTTAAGTGAGGGAATTTCAGGCGAATTAAAATTAAGTACAGGGACATCTTGATTTATTTCATCTAAGGTTGAGTTGGTGGAGAAAATATCTGCAAGAAGGTTAGCTTTACCTCGTGGGTCACTTACAAGATTGCCAGTCGGAGATTTTAATGGTGGAATGGATGAAGCAGTAGTGAAGTTGGATTTAAATGAGTTAAGAGTAGACCAAAATATTTTGTTATCATTTGGATTATTTAGAAGTTTATTTGCCTGCTTGTGGAGAAAGTTTGATTTAGTTAGGTTTAATACAGTTTTGGCATGATTTCTGATGTTTCTAAAGTAATTAAAGGTTTCACGAGTTTTTGATCTTGTGTATGCATTGTAGGCTATTGCTTTTTGTTCAGTTACTCTAGCACAATTATGGTCAAACCATTTAGGTGAATTAGATCTTTTACTGTACTTTTGATGAGGAATAAAAGTTTCCATTCCAATTTTTACAAAATCTTGTATGTGGCTCAAGGTGGAGTGTGCATCATTAGAAAAGAAAGAGGTCCAGGGAATATCAATATAATAAACACTACTACTATTACTACACAAATAATAATAGTACTTATAATATTAATAATAATAATTATGGTACTAAAGTTGGCAACCAATACGACCGTCATTTGATATGTACACAACATCGATATATCATCAGAATCACGATCCAGGTGAGAGAAAAGGTGGTGACAAACCAACCACCAATCAGTGACCAGTGTTTCGGGACATGAAACTGGTGCTGCAGCGGACTGACCAAACACTTTTCCTGTGCCCTGATTGGTTGGTGGCACATCAATCACATTCATCGTCTTCTCGCTTCTCATATTCCGGCAAAGAGAACATTCATCCTTACTCTATTAACTTCTATTATAATTGTTATTAAAACATTTGGATGTTGTAAACATTATTATTATAACATAGTTATGTTTTATGCAGATGGATTATTTAGGCAAGAGAGTGATTTTATACAGTCCAATGAAGGTCAGTAATATATATATGGTTTGCAAATATATGTTAGAGTCGCTAAGTATCACTATACAAGATAAACCAGTAAGGTATAATGATTACTTGATAATATGGAATATTTTACGCTGTCATGTGTTATGTATCAGGTATGGCATATTAATTCTAACTCATGACAGGCTTGGTATTATTTCTTACCAAAATAAGGTAAAAGAGTATATGGAACTTCAAACCAAGCAACATTCTAAAATAACTGCCTCTAATGAGATTAAGAATATAATCATTGTTAAGCCTTACGGTACCAGCGATGTAATTGTGTTATATTTAAGCTGCATTTAGACAATTTTATGAAGCTTAGGAAGGATATGTGGTAGCTAAACAGATTAATTGAGATAGTCTGTAATATTAAATCAGGTAGACATCCTTCCTAAGCTGAATAAAACCGTCTAATAGTTGCCAGAATATAATGAAAAGGATGTCACCGGTACTGAATGGGTTAATACTGACAGTTAGTGTAATATAATATCTGTATCAATAATATATTGCATTATAACGTTAACTATAGCATGAAACCAAGTACAGACTAGTAACAACCACATGATAGTTAAGGTTTTGGATAAATACATTTTAACGGGATGCAGTTTCGAAATTGTCAAAAAGTGTATGAGCCAGTGAAAACCCGAAAAACTGGAAGTTCTATTGTCTCATTATATACTGTAATTGTCTCCTTATATACGGTGCAGTATATTACGAGGAAGAGAAAGGTAAAAAGGGGGGAACGAGGTGGAGGAGAAAGATGGTTAGGGAAGCGGAAGGCAGAATGGTAATATGGGGGGAAGGGGTTAGAGGAATAATAATGGTGTAGTAACTGAAGACTGACAATGAAAACAATAATTAATATTGAATAAAACAAAACTAACGTAAACCAGAGGCATTACTGTGTGCAATGGTAAAGTAATACACAAGCAAATGATACACGGCAAAATTATTAATAATTTGAAAGGAAAATTATTCAGTCAGTGCAGGCCATAATAGGAATAATTACTTTGAGTTCAGTGAGCGTGTATGATTGTGTTACGGGTTTTCAGGCAAAGGATGATCGGTATATTTATTCTGGCAAACATTGTATTAATATTAAATGGATATACAGCGCACTAGAATTTGAGAAACTGCTTATACGTATTATCCTGAAGATGCCAGACCATTGATATTGAAAATAAGTATCAGAACACAACTTTGTAGCAACCTACTATATCTTATAAAGGATTACCGTACGTGTCTGCTTGCATTACCAATAAATAAAAACATATATACTGTACATACACATTAAATTACCATAAAGTTCATTTATATTTTATATCCTCAGAAGCATATTATGAGAGAGAGCGAGAGAGAGAGAGAGAAGAATTAGATGATGCAATATACTTTAAATATGCAGTATTGACCACGTAATGAACCAGGTATGGAATATCATGACTATTGACTGTGATTATTATATATTCACTTTCATTAGTCATGGGATTCAATACCTGGTCCGTTACGTAGTGATTATTGCATACTTAAAATGTATTCTACCATCTAATTCTTCCCAATGTATCTCTCTCTCTCTCTCTCTCTCTCTCTCTCTCTCTCTCTCTCTCTCTCTCTCTCTCTCTCTCTCTCCCTCTCCTAATATGCTTCTATGGATGCACTAATAAATATCTTAACTTTATGTAAATTGTCAATTTGCTATGTATGTATAAATGTATGGATTTATTGGTAACACCAGCACACACGTGCAGTAATCAACTTTAAGAAATAGTAGGTTTGTTATGGTAATCATTTTCAATAACAATGGTCTGGCAGTTTCAGGATATTGTTAATAAGCATTTTCTCAAAATTTAGTCCCATGTATATTCGCAAAATATAAATAAAATGCTATCAAAGTCACAAAGTCTAATAATATATAACCACTGGTAAATATTCCTATATGTATATTTATTCTTATATAGTCTAATACAATTATACTTATATGTCATTAAAATTTACAAGGTGTTTCGGAGGTGGGAGGGGGGCCCCCCTCCCCCAAGGTGGCAAGAAGGTCGAAGGGTGGGGTACTTGTGGTTTGAATATGGAAGACGTGGGTGACCTAGTTTCGGCGCTACACATTATTTTTGGCGAGTCCGTATTTATACGGACATGGCACTCAGCGGGTTAACTCACGCTCACTGAACTGCAAATAAGTATTCTTATCATGGCCTGCACTAACTAAATTATTTTCCTTTCAAAATATGTATTATTGCTGGTTAGCTTTTTAGGGGAGACTTGTATCTATGCGTTAATTTAATTATTTATATATTTATTATTTTTTGTTTCCTCCTAAGGCCTCCATCAAGCTTTTTAAAAAAGACCCCCCAAACCTCCTTCAATATAAAGTTGCAGCCGAAGGCCAGCTCCTTCTTAATTACAGGCTCATTATTGCTCGACAATAAAATGTCGACACCCAAATTGCACGAAAGGTCGTAATATTGACAAATAAATGAAGCGGAAGGTCTTAATATCGCCAAACTAATTGGACCAACGTCTTAAAATGTCAACAATAATATGCTAACCATGAGGGAGATGAGGGGACAGAATAACATTTTTTTTTTTAAATGCATCTACTGTATTGCGACAGATCATTAATGTGTCAGTGAAGCAGGAAATGTGATTCATTATAGTTATGGATATACGATTGCTTTGTGGCTACATATATAATTAATGTTTGTAAAAGATAGTCGGTGGCTGCTAAAGATTTCGCTGAATATAAAGATATGTTTGATAACAATTATTGTATTATAGTTATATTATTGTAACCTTGGTAAAAACCAAAATACCTTATCCAAGTTCTTAATACGATTTCCATTTACCAAATATTCATATGAACAAATATAATATCTAGTATTCCTCAGGGGTCCTCTCTCCAGTTATCTTTCTAAAATGTAAAAATGATCTTCTCAGCTGTACTTCTGGTCCTATCCACTCCTTTACTGATGACTTTACCTTACACTGTTCAACTAGTTTTCCACAACTGCCCAGTATGCAATTACAGTACTCCCAAACTCACACGATGAGCCATTGCACGCCTAACTTCTGATCTATTAACAATTTCCGATTGGGGCAGAGAGAATATTGGTAATATATATATATATATATATATGTATATATATATATATATATAGAGAGAGAGAGAGAGAGAGAGAGAGAGAGAGAGAGATTAAAGGGGGAACCATTTTTACACATAGACAATGTTAAATCCCTCAGTATAATAGTGGGTGAAGCATAAGGAGAATTCTAGAAGTCAATGAGTATCAGGATAATGTGTTGGACGAGTTAATTGAGAATTAATAGATCGATAATAATATATAAACACATACAGTCAAGGTGACCGAGTGCGCTAAGTCACTGTACTAGGAGTGCTAGCTCTGGCAGTGGGTTTCGAAGCCATGCGCCGGCAGGGGATGTTTCTCTAAGAACGTCCCTCGCTGTTAAGCTTAGGTCTGGACGAACCAGTCTCTGGGGACTACAAAGTCTCTCGCCCAATTCCTACTCCCCCGGGGGTATGTAGGCGTTCTCTATGACAGCCAGGGTCAGTCTGTTGAACAATTATGATAAGGTCTAAGTTAAGTATAGGATAAAGAACGGTACATAGTCAGCCTCATTGGCTGCCTGCTCGGAATAAACCTATTAGTACTAATATTATGATCATCATTATTAGTATTTTTATTATCAGTATTATTATTATTATTATTATTATCATTATTATTAGTATTATTACTAAGATTATAGGTACAATACTGAAGGAAAGGAAGTAAAAATAAACTATGGGACTAAAAATTATCATTGCAAACAAACCAACAGAGCAAGAGGGAGGGGGGCGGAGGCTATCTTCTCTTGATTTAATGTATTATTTATTCAATCATTGTGCCATGAATATTATGGTTATCGTATATAACTCAGTTATGTTTGTTTAACTCATTTAGTAAGAGGACAATAACACAATACACCATTTACTCCACTGATTGACCAACTACTAGCTACTTAAAATAGTTATTTATTGTATTTACTATGACATATTTATAGTGTGCTTTCAAACTCCTCACCTCTTGATTTGTTCAGTTGCTTTTTGAGGATGTGTGTTCTGCAAAACTAGTTTAACTTGTATGCTGGTAAATATTTATAGTTTCAGCATGAATTTGAACAGAGCTTGAATTTCACTAGTTTTAATTAAAGTTCCAGGTTATATTTATTGCCCTGTAATACTTTCATAGTCAATGCATTTTGATCTCATGTACAGGTATATTTGATAATAAAGAATATTTCTTCTTTTTCATTGAGTTTCTCGGAATCACCTTTCTTCTCCCTTAGTTATCCATCTTCTCTTCCTTTTCCACTTTCGCTCTTTTTCATTCTGCTTTCTCTTTATTCCATCTTTTTTGTTCTCTGCATTTATGTCTGTTCCGTCATACGTTTCGTAAAACGATAAACAATATCGTACACATTTTAGACAAATCATTGATTGTAAAACAGGCAGCTAGTTTATAGCAATACCCTTTTCCTTGGTAAAAACACGGCGTGTGTCGGATATGATGGGTACTTGTGTAGATCAGAGCACTGTATGTTATAGACAACAAACCGATGTACACTCGCTCCAAGAAGTATCTGCACCCCTATGCTGATCAGCTGGTGTGTACAGATCGGTAGGGTTGGCACCTCTGACTGCAACTATATCTATGTGTCAGAGATCGTCTCTGACACATGGATATAGTTGCAGGCAGAGGTGCCAACCCCATCAAGCTCTACACACCAGGTGATCAGCGTAGGGGTGCAGATACTTCTTGGACCGAGTGTACAATTGGTTGCACTACCACCTTTACTCAGGCTGCTTAGTTTGAATTCAATCTGACATTCTGGGAATGTGTATTTAATTAATAGCTTGCACATGATTCAAAACATACACTTTGTTAGTTTCCTCTCCTATAATTGGAATATTGATTTATGCAGTTGTTATGAGATTAAGCTCCTACTGTATATTGCAGAATATAGCACCTACAACATTAAAGGGCCTGGCACACATTCAGGATCTCAATAACGATTACCACCAAACAAGCGACCACAGGCATTTGATGGGCACCGTCTGAAGCAGTTCCAAGGTGTAGTGAAGGAGTCGATGTGGGCCGGAATTTGCCGTGAGGGCACAGCATCTTCCGATGCTGGTCGTTGTTGTGACATTTACTATTTGAATTTTGAGAAGATAGTGTAGCATGTAATGTGTTAGTAGTATAGTGTCATTTTTGTTTTGTTTTTAAGAGTAAACTGGAGTTGCCCTCTATGTTTATGAGGCAGGGAATAGATCAGCAAAGGAGGCCAGGAGCAACAGGAGCTCCAGCTATCCTTATCAGCTACATATAGCACTCCCTGGGAGTATAGCCCTGTTCGGCTGATACCTGCAACCTCCTCCTCCTTATATTATATCATTGTTATATTACTCGAGCTTTTTCGCATATAATAGCATTTTCTGCTATATTACATAATTTCGATATTTGGTATTAAGATATACATCTCTATGGTGTAGTATGTGAAGGTGTTTGGATGCTTACGAGGAAACTTAGAGGGAATTATTAATGTATATAACACGATTTAGGTGAATGGGTTGGAATAACATCATGGTATTTGAGAATTACGACACAACACAAGGTCTACAAAAGATATAATGAATGTGAGGAAATATAAACAGGTTAAGATAGATACAAGGATGTGCATGGATGTGCAGTCAACAATGTTCAGAAGTTGTTAAGAAGGCAAACAAAATAATTGGCTTTATAGGCAGGCCATTTGAGCATAAATCCAAAGAAGTTATCCTAACCCTTTACAATTCCTTAGTCCGCCCTCTTCTGGAATACTGCGTTCAATCCTGGTGCCCTTATTACCAAAAAGATATAATCAAGCTAGAACGAGTTCAACGTAGAGTTACCAAAATGATACCTAGCCTAAAGAACAAACCATACGAAGAGCGTCTTAGAGAATTAAATCTATTTCCTTTAACCCAGCGCAGATTAAGAGGTGACTTAATTCAAGTGTTCAAAATTATCAAAGGCATCGACAATATGAACTGTAGTATGTACTTCACTATCGACCAATCTAATTACACACGGGGAAACGGTTGCAAAATTATTGGTAAATCTTTTAACTCACACGAATCTAAGAATTTCTTCTTCAATCGAGTTGTCAACTTGTGGAATGGGCTTCCCTGAGACGTTATAGACTGCAGCACCGTTGATTTATTTAAACTCCGCCTAGACAAATATCTCGCATCAAACCCGCGACTGACTGCATTTGTAAATGAAAAACTTTATTTTATCCTCCCCACAGTTACTAACCCATCTGTCCCCTACTAACTTCCTAATCTGCCACGGACATTAGTTGCCTTTCCAATGTTCCCTTACCCACTCTAAACCACTGTTTGGACACTTGATCCTCAGTGTTTTGGAGGACAAGCAGCCTAGAAGGGTCACTAGACCTGTTGTTGCTTGATTTCCTTTGTACTCCTTTGCCAGTATCTCAAAATTAATACCTTGCATTACTTCCGGGAAGGTACTGGAAGTGGAAAGATGGAGATTGTGTTGTACACTGCACTCATTTTAGAGTTTGTATAATGATGGGGTCATTCCCGTATATCGCTCCCGACAGCTCCCGTCAGGCGTAATCGCCAATTTTGTGTTCTGACGGGCGTAGTCCAGCCGTGTATGCCCGTATAGAGCACGACTATTGCACTTCCCGACAGACGTACCGTGACGGGGCCAGTGTTACGTCAGACGTAATGTAGTCGTATGGAACTACGTACGTGCTTGCGACTTGCGTAAACATGTCCCCGTTAGTCCGCCTGGGCTGCCCGATTTGCGGGAACACAGGCCACGCCCATGGCCACGCCCCCACAAGACCTGCGTAGCTGAGGCCGTACGTTTTGGGAGTGTTTAGGACTTACGTGGACTGTTTCCGGACAAACATAGGCACACCCCATCAGTCCAAACACAGACAGAGACAGTCTTTGTCAACCACGTAGGTCTGGGTTGGAATCTGGGAACTACAAAAGGGCAGGGCTGGCCACAGCTTTCCCATTCCCACTCCTGACTCGGCACCATGAAGAACATCGCGGAATACATCCTGGAGGAGTTCAACATGGTGAACTCCCTAATCAAACCGGAGAACAGGCATAACACTCGGCTCATGAAATGGATCATTTCCTACATAGAAATGTTAGAACTGCTTGCAATAGCAAACTACATCCATCAAGATGAACAAGAGAAGAAGAATGAAAGGAGCAAGAGGACAGTGTGGGTTTGGCCATATCTCCAACGAAGGCCTGAACATGGCCATTATGAGAAGCTGATGCAAGAGTTGGCCACAGAATGTCCACAACTGTACAAAAACATCACCCGGGTAGACAAACAACTATTTGATGAGATAGTGGAACGTGTCACCTCCCTCATTCAGAGGAAACCTACGTTCTGGCGGGAACCCATTCCTCCTGGTCTGCGGGTGGCCATCATCCTACGTTTCCTCGCTACGGGTGATTCCTATAAGAGCCTGCAATACAACTTTCGTGTTGCCCACAACACCATCAGCCAAATTGTTCCAGACACCTGCCAGGCCATCATGAAGTGGAACATGTTGAGGGTCCACTTTTCCGTCTCCGTCAGTCGTTTGGCCCCAGCACCACTCTTCACCTTGCTGAGCCGGCCGAACCTGGAGCGGAGAGATCCCCACCACGTCTTCAAGTCGAAGGCGGTCATTGGTGGGTCCATGGTCGCAGCCTTCTCCCCCCATACAGCCTCAATATGCTCCTTGTTCTTGTGCCTGGGGTCACCCTTGTCGTAAATAAAAGGCGCATCCAGCTCAATCCAATCTGCCAGCATACGCTCAGTCTCCTCCGTCAGTAATATGTTGGTCTTCTTCCGGCGCCATTTCTTTGGTGGGGCCTGTACGCTGTTGGAAGGTGCAGGTTCTTCTTCTTCCTCCTCGTCTTCCTCACTCTCATCCTCGGGAACCTCTTCGACAGTGTCGAGCTCTCCACTATCGGGGCCGAGGTCGATAATAACTTCTTCATCAGGCGTCGAGAGGGAAGGCGGTGAGGTGGCAGAGTTGGAGGGGCCAGGCTGAGAGGGGTCAAAAGGTGAGGTGGTAGGCATTGAGGGGTGAGGCGGTGAGGTGGCAGACGTCGAGGTGGCAGGCGGTGAGGTGGCAGGCGGTGAGGTGGCAGGCGGTGAGGTGGCAGACGTCGAGGTGGCAGGCGGAGAGGTGGCAGGTGTCGAGGTGGCAGGGGAAGCCTTCCTGGCCTTCTTCACGCCTTTCTTATGCATGGTACAGGGCAGGCCAGGGCAGCGTGCAGAGGGTGGCTGGAGGTACAGGGCAGGGCAGGGCAGGGCAGGGCAGGGCAGGGCAGGGCAGGGTGCAGAGGGTGGCAGGTTGGCAGGGTTGGCTAGTTGGTTGCTGCTCCGGTGTGGTGAGAGGTGTGACTGGAGTGTCCCCCGCTGGTCCTTATATACCCCCCCGTACAACGTTGCCGCGTTTTCCCGCCAACCCGCAGTGCGGCGGGGCTGCCAGATGCGCCCGGACTAACGTAAACTTTCCCGTTTGACGGGAATATTTTACGATTGACGGGAGCAGCTTACGTCTGACCGGGCGAGCAGCTACGTCTGACAGGGCTGCTCCCGTCAGATGTAGCAGCTCTCCCGGTCAGACGTAAGATTTCCCGACTTTTGACATACGGGAGCGCGGGAGCCGCATGTGATTTGAAATCCAAAACATACCGGGCGGCCTTGGCCGCACCAACCCCCTCCCCGACCAGCGTGGCTACTCCCGTCATGCGTACCAACCCCCACGACTATACACAATTTCATTTACGTTTTGCGTACTATGCCCTTACGTTTTACGTAATCGGTTGCCAACTACCAATAAACCTTCGTACAGGAGCATACGGGAGCATATACGGGAATGTGTGACCCCAGCATAATACTATCCACCCTCTTCTTGAACTGTTTTACACAAAAAGTTATCAACAACTTCTATGAGTTTGTTCCAGGTAGAACAGATCTTATATGTTAAAAAAGATTCCTCTAATACTAGTGCTGAGGTACATATATTCTAACTTTCATCAATGGATCCGTGTTGTATTCATACTGAGGCAAAACAGTTTGATATAATCCTCTTCAATGAGTTGACCTCATGTGTGAGTGCTTCCAACGGAAAGAGATCATGGGTTCTCAACCAGCCTTCATAGCATATTCCACGAGAGGCCGTATCGGAGTGCTGTAAAGTGTGAGGACTATGCTATTATTTCTATACCACAATTGCCTTCTAATGTAGCCCACAAATATCTGAGGGTTCTTCTCTAGTTCAATATACTGTTTTGAAGAGAGAGAGAGAGAGAGAGAGAGAGAGAGAGAGAGAGAGAGAGAGAGCTAGAGAAACTTAACTTGACTGGACTACCTTTAACTAACTTTAAATGGATATATGCATGCCCGCATCCCCTCTATGGGGCAGAGAGGGGATGCGGGCATGCATATATCCATTTCGATACAATAATTGTATGTGGTACAGTAATTCAGTTATATTTGGGCACACAATATCAATGCCATGGCTAAGTGAAATATGAGCCTATTTTGACAATTATGACATCAACACTCTCATACAATAATTCAGTTACAATTGGACACAAAATATCAATGTTTTGGCAATGTGCAACATGCGCCTGTTTTACTAAACCTAACATATGTATGGAATTATCTACCTAGTAATGAACGTGAGTACTATACGTAAGTATTGTACTGCTCAAACTATCAATGACCCCCTGGACAAACATCAAGCTCTTAACCAATGATTAACTGCGGTTACTAATTAACAACCTCTTTTCATGTTGTGGGTTCCATTAAGCTACAGACAACCTCGTAAGGAATGTTTTCTTTATTTTATTGTATACTCCTGTATAACCTCTCTCTCTCTTTCTTTCTTTCTCTCTCTCTCTCTCTCTCTCTCTCTCTCTCTCTCTCTCTCTCTCTCTCTCTCTCTTTCAGTGCTAGTGTGGCTTGAGAAAGTTGCCGAGTCCAGTTATTATGTGATTTGGGGGAAATTAAGTGAGAGAGAGAGAGAGAGAGAGAGAGAGAGAGAGAGAGAGAGAGAGAGAGAGAGAGAGAGAGCCATTAATAAATATATCAGCCTAACCTAAACAAAGTGGAACATATATAATAACAAAGAGGCCTGGTGTTTGGGCATTATTTTAAATACCCATTATTATACAGTAATCGTATATACAGTATATTTGAAAAGTTTGCTTCGGAGATGGGTTTGTTCGTAGGGAACCGGAGTTTCAGCAGAAATAATAAAACCAATGTGGATACGAACATCATTTATATTAATTTAATATTGGTTCCAGATGTTTCAAAAGTAGTTCATGCCATCATCAATGGTCTAAAATTGGCAAACAAAAACACAATATTTGAATATGAGAGAGTCGAGGGACTGAAAAGCTTATTAAAACACACAATTATTGAAATTGAATGAAAGATGCGGTTATAAATTCACAATTATATCGTTCTGTGTGATATGTTTCTTACTTTATTTTGGCTAAGAAATACGATTTACCGAATACAAATTATGACCCACTAGAGGTCCTCCAAAACTTAATAAAATCATATGGTAACAAGATAACATAATAAGGGTGCCATTGTACTGAAGTGGTTAACTTCATCAAGTCAACATACATCCCCAGAACTACGTCATATAACTGTGCTAACAAGCCGCTCTCTCAACACTGTAACAGTCAGATGTAAACACACCTTTGATACAGTCACGATGAAAATTCATACCCTACTTCCATTGTTTCAACTTTGGCAAACTCTCTAATAAATAAATAAAATAAACATTAAACACCATCAAAAGCCATTACATGCAATATGTGTTTATATGTTTGTCTGATTTTATCGTCTGATATCAGATGAGAACAATTATGTTGAAGTCTACGAGGACTATTGAGCATGACTATACGCACCTTCATTACTCTGCGCTGGCCAATGGAAACTCGGCTCACCAGGAACCTCGTATACTGATTGGACGAGAGCATTTGTATTCAGTGAACTGCTGAGCAACACCTTTCACGGCCACCCGTGCGATTGTTCTGGAGCACACGGAGGGAATATTATAGTTAGATTGGATATGGCTGTGAATATACATGCAATAGCAGTTAGGATTATTGCAACGACGCAAAGTAGCAGCCTTCAGTAAATGTCTCTATACCTTTAAATGCTGACTAAGCTCCAGGACGCCAATCTTTCCAACGCTTTCCTCTAAATACTGCATCTGTATCACTGTCAGTTGAATACCCAGTTAGAAAATTTAAATTTTTTATTCAACAATATGTCATAGACCAATTTCCTGTCATTCCGCTCAAGTATCTGTATGGATTACAATTATTCGTAAATGTTTATGAACTGGTGTAGGGATGTGACAATCCCACCACCCGTCACTTTGTGGTGCAGATAGCCCCTAGAGGTTGGGACTGGGAATCCCACCTCCATAATTGTTTAATAGGAGGCTGTAGGCACCAGCCGAACACGGCGATACTCCCGGGCAGTGCTAGGGTGTTGATAAGGACACCTGTTTCACCACCTGGCCTCCTTAGCTTATCCTTTCTGCGCCTCATCAATATAGAGGGCAACCCCAGACTGCCCTCCAAAACACCTTCTCCTCATATCAATATATTACACTACAAACACCTTACATACTACACTACCTTTTCTCAAAAACAAACAAATCAAAAGGCAGAACTGCCTGCGATGATTGCCTCCCCCAGAGTTGAAAGAGTGACAAGGCCAAAATCAAGGAATGTTTGAGCCAAAATGCCTCGACAAACAGAGTTTGAAGCAATTTCAGTCATAGAATGAGGAGAAGATGGATTTAGGGAGAGAGTTCCAGAGCTCAGCGGTTGAACAGAAGAAAGATTGGGAATATTGTTTCACTCTTGGGTTGGAGAGTTGTACGGAGTAGGGGTGGGGTTGTGTTGCAAGACGTGTGCTATATACTCTAAGTAGAGGAGGCGGTATACACTAAGAGAACTCTGAGGAACACTGATTATTGTAATAGCGGTAGAATAGCGAGAGAAATGCTACATTGCGGCGAAGAGAGAGAGAGAGAGAGATTGCAAAGAGTTGGTGAGTGGACATGAGTTAATGAAACAAAAGGCTTTCTTTTCTACTTTGTCAAGAAGCGCTGTGTGAGAGGATCCTCCCCACACATGTGAAAAATACTCAATTCATGGACGCACTGTGCCCTTGTACAGAGCAAGACCACCTCCTTTACGTAGGGCACGTGGTACCCGTTTTGCAACTCAATCCCACCCCTACTCTGTGCAACTCTCCAACCCGAGAGTGAAATGTTACTCTCAGTCTTTCTTCTACTCAACAGCTTAGCTCTGGAACTCTCTCCCAGAATCAGTCTTTCCCTCTTCCTATGACTTAAATTGCTTCAAACTCTGTGTGTCCAGGCATTTTGGCTCGAACGTCCCTTGATTTTGGCCCTGTCACTCTTTCAACTATGGGGGAGGCACTCGCTATAGGCAGTTCTGCCTTTTGCCTCCCTCAAACACATAGAAAAAAAATTGCATGGGTAAAGAACCCCCGGAGGCAGTTGAGCACACCCAGCTTCTGGGAAGCTGTTTTAGCAAGGGAGGTAATATGGTATTTCCAAGTTAAATCATTAGAAAAGGAGACACCGAGAATAAGGAGAGAAGATGAAGGGTACATATGTGTATTGTTGAAGTATAAGGGATAGACCTGTGGGAGTTCTTGACAGGTAGATACATGGAGAAATTGGGTTTTGGAAGCAATGAAAGCAACAAGATGTTCTCTGCCCCAAATGGAAATAGTTGATAGGTCAGAAGATAAGTGATCTATGGCATCATCACATGAATTTTTGAGTGATTGATTGCTGGGGGGTTCTGAAATACTAGTTGAATAGTGTAAGGTAGAGTCATCAACATATGAATGGATAGGACTGGAGGTACAGTTGAGAAGATCATTAATGAATATTGGAAAGAGAATTGGGGAACCCTGAGGAACACCGGAGTTGATAGGTTAACACTTAAAGAGCGGGGCCCGACTTAAGTCCGTATCCAAAAAGCAGGAAGTTAGGAGCATTATTAAGGCTTTTAAAGGGTTAAAATCGAGTGCAAATGGTCGGGAGCGCAGCAGGCCACACGTCCGACACCCAGGGCTTACCGCTGCCCACTAACTCACCCTCCCTGCGTTCTCGAGAGGCCGGCAGTGTAGCCAGTAGTGAGCGTAGCTGGGAAAAATATACCGCTATACGCTAAACTCCCATGTTACTGGTACCACTGTATGAGAACCATGAGTGCTACGTAGCTCGTTCTGGTCTCATTTTGAAGCTTTTAGCGCCTAGTTTTTGGCTGAATACATTCATTTCTTTTCATGCAAATACTTGATTTATCATTCAGGAGGGCCTGAATATGCCCAAATAAGCCCAAAACCCCCCGCTAGACAAGGGTTAAGGAAGTGAGCCATGGCCATCCACAACCGCAGCTATGGAACGGCCAGACAGGAAATTAGAGATAAAGGCACAGTTATAGGGATAGAAACCGAAGGAGAGTAGTTTAGAAATTAGAGACTTGTGCCAGACTCTAACAAAGGCCTTCGATATGTTTAGCGGCATTAGAAAAGGTCTCGCGGTCCGACTCTCACCTAAGTCCCGAAAAGTAGATTACCAAGAGTTAGTAAGATATGAAGGAAGATCACCAGTAAAGCGATCCCTAATGAATCCATATTGGCGATCTGAGAGTAGATTATGAGAAGATAAAGGCTTAAGAAATTTGGAAGTAGGAATACTTTCAAAAACTTTAGAGATACAAGAAAAAATAGAGCAATTGGACAATAGTTGGAGGGTTGAGAGCGGTCACCCTTTTTTGTGACAGGTTGGATGAGAGCAAATTTCCAGCAAAAAGGGAAGACATTAGAGGAGAGACAGAGACGAAAGAGTTTGCCTAGGCAGGGAGTCAGCATGGAAGCACACATTTTGAGTACAACAAGAAGAACACCATCCGGATCGTATGCCTTCTTAGTATTAAGCCCAGAGAGGGTTTTGTAAGTAGTATTTTTAAGCAGGGCGGGTTTCCTCTTCTGGAGGATCCCAGAGGCCGAAGCATCCACACCGAACCTCAACAGCAAACACATTGTTTGACTTTTCACCTTCAAGCTGCAGGATTCATACGCTCGCTGCCAAAGCGAAGCGACCAGAGTACAGTGACTCAGTGCGTTCCACCACTCTGTCTGTACACTATGTGTAGGTGAGGATGTAGATAACTGTGTTTATGTGTGGGGTGTGTGTACACAGGAGTTGGAAAGTTCGCATGATGAAGCGTGATTACGGAATGTGTGTGTTTGTATGAACATGTGTGTGTGAAAGTGTGTGTGTGTAAGAAAAAGCGTTGGCAAATTACCATAATTACAAATATCCTCTTTAAAAGTATATTTTTAAAAAGTTGAATAAACAATATATGGCTGTTATGTTACAATAAATGTGTGCGGCTAAATGCTCTAGATATACATTATAATTTATGATGCGGATGTCAAATGTGTATACACTTCAAATTGGTCATTATTGGTAATCATCAAGTGTATGTAGCTGCGAAATTAATTTGTTATAAAAAAAGCCCGCTGATAAGCCAGCTGGTTTAGTGGAAAATGTCTTGAAGTCTCCATCAGTGCTCCCGATATATATATATAATATATATATATATATATATCTATCTATCTCTCTCTCTCTCTCTCTCTCTGTATATATATACATATATATGAATTTGGGGAGCAGATTTTCTTTAATGCAAGTAGAGTTGAATATGACAGCATTTTCACAGTTATTGATTTTCTTGTGTATATTTTCAATTTTTCTTATAGTTTTTCTAGCATTAGGTGGATGTTCAAACATTAAATCACCAATTCTTTCCATATTTATTGTTTATTATCAACGTTTCGCCTTCAATGTGGCATCTTCAGGATATAATGTTCAGTACATTGTCAATATTTAAAATCTGTAATAGTATACTTTTAAAATATTTGAAGTTAAAAGTAATATCAAAACTAAAATTTCACACAAATAAAATGTCAATAACAAAATAAACGGTTGTATAATATCCGAGTAGTTCACGGTATACACCGTGAACTACTCGGATATTATACACGCGTTTATCGTTTTATTGACATTTTATTTGTATGAAATTTTAGTTTTGATATTACTTTTAACTTCAAATATTTTAAAAAAGTATACTTTTACAGATTTTAAATATTGACAATGTACTGAACATTATATCCTGAAGATGCCACATTGAAGGCGAAACGTTGATAATAAACAATAAAGTAGGTGTGCAGTTTTCGCATTACCAAAAAAAAAAAAAATGCATACGCAACTCTGCGGCCTATAATTCTGCAAGTAGTATTTAATCTCTTAGATAAAATTGGTTTATATACAGTATATATATATACCGTATATAATATATATATATATATATATATATATATATATAGATATTATATATATATATATATATATATATATATATATATATATATATATATAGATATATAGATATATATATATACAGGTATATGTAGTAAAACTCGCTAGGAAAATTGAAACAATGGAACACCAAGCTTTCGTCTATTCTCTCAAGACATCTTCAGGGTAATAAAAGAAAACAGGGGGAGAGTGAGGCTTAAATACCCGTCCTAAATCATCTGTGAGTTGCTAACTAGCATATAAATACAAAAAGTGTTGCCAGCCTGCTGCCTGTTGCCATATTTTTAGGAACATACTTATTTTATATACAAAATATATGTACCATATATATACATTGAAATATGCCTAACAATACAATCTAATCATATAATTATACAATTTTATAGACATCAATGAACTGGCAGATCCCTTTCAAACTGTTATCGTAACTTATGTAAATATGAAGAAATACATATACCTGTAGAAATACATATAATTACATACACATACACATATACATGCATACTGTATACACGCATACATTACATACATACAAATAAAAATTACATATATAAGAACACAAGAAAAATGGGAGTCTGCAGAAAGCCGATTGGTCACACATGGCGGATCCTTCCCACACCCAACCCTAATACACATATACATGCATACTGTATACACGCATACATTACATACATACAAATACAAATTACATATATAAGAACACAAGAAAAATGTGAGTCTACAGAAAGCCGATTGGTCACACAAGGCAGATCCTTCCCACACCCAACCCTAATTATAAGGCCGAATTATAGGCCCAACTCACTAATACTATGGACCCTGGGGACAGACCTTCCCAAAATGGTCAGATCAACATAAGGATAAAAGGAGTCTGTAGAAAGCCAAATAGCCCACACCTGGCATATCCCCCTCACAACTAAACAGTATATAAATTATACATAAACACACATATATACACACACCTACATACACACACACATATACTGTATACATACATAAACATGCATAAAACAATAATTATTATAAAATAAAAAACAAAACAAAGAAACTACATAGTGATCATACCTCATGTGTATAGCATTAGTATATATATATATATATATATATATATATATATATATATACAGTATATAATATAAAATGTATAAATTATAATATATATAAAATATATATAAGAAAAAAATAGTGACCATAATCTGTGGCCCTTACCATTCACCTTGACCTTTGAATAACAAAAACACAACATTTGGACAATCGTTGCATCCGACCAACCAAATTTGCCAGCAAAATTTGGTGACGACACGTAACCCATTCAGTACAGTTCTGTCGGTTTAATTTCATACTGGATACTAAAACGATTTTATTTAGTTTATGAAGGGCCTCCATAAAATTAGCAGGCTTTCAACTATCGTACCCTTTTTACTACCACAGATCCTTCATAAGCTCCACAAAATCGTCTAATGATAGCTAGAATACAATAAAAAAGATGTCACCGGTACACAGAGGGTTAAACAGTCTAGGAAGAGTTTAAAGCAAATTAAACACTTTTCTTTTGTTCTTTGACCTTGACCTTTAACCTTAAGTAATATAATATATATATATGATTGAAATATATGTTATTTAAGTAAAATGCAACTAACAGTCGTCAGCTTATTGAACAATGAGTTTTTTTGTGATGAAGGTTAACTTATGACCTTGGCCTGTGACCTTGACCTTTATGTAGGATTATATTTGTGTTTGCTTTGATGTAACCCTACTCAATCAAATAAGTGTGTCAATTTCATTAAAGATCATCAGTTAGTTTCAGATGTATTAAAGGAATAATTGACCTTGAACTTTGACCTTCATCTTGACTTCATGATGTCTGAAAATTTAACATTTTAATTTTCCCGTATGGCACAACTGTCTCAACGAATTGTGTGAAGTTTACATGAATAGTAAAGAAATGAGCATATTGACCTTGTAATTGACGTTGACCTGTGAACTTGACCTATCAAATGGAATTATGTTTACTCTTGTATGACCTTGCTCTAGGCATTCCGAATATGCATTATATGCCTAATGAGAATATTACATTAAATAAGAAATACTAGTAAAAATCGTATAGCAACCTTAAACCTTGACCTTCGACCTTAGAATTTCTGATCAAGGATTTAGTTAGCTTAACAGTAATATTCGTATTAACTACCATTATGAATATGGTAGCCTAATTCGTTTAAAAATGTATTGATTACAAATGGTGATCATATACTGTGACCTTGACCTTTGACTAAAAGAAAAATACATATATTTGGATGGTCGTCGCATTGACCAGCTGAATTTGACTGTACAGTACAATATTATGACAATACATTAAACAATCAAGGACGAGTTTAGGGAAAATGACAAATACTCTTATTTTGACCTTGACCTCTGACCTTGACTATTACAATATTTATGTGAAATTTGATATAAAATTAGGCTATATATAAGTAATAAGCCAAAACACAGCCAGTTTTCTAAAATTTGAGTAATCTTATCTAATAAATACTAAAAGTTGACCTTTGACCTTGACCTGTGACCTTTATGTAAGAGTACATTTTTGTTTGCATTGACATTACCCATAAAATTCAAATAAGCATGCCTAATTTCATTAAAACCCATTAGTTAGTTTCATATGTTAATAGAATAGTTGACCTTGACCTTTGACCTTTATTTTGACCTTTATATGTCTCAACATTTATTATTTTCCTTTTCACTTAAAGTGCAGCTATTTCACCAAATTTTGTGAAGTTTGCATGAAAAGTAAAGAAAATAGCATATTGACCTTTTATTTAACCTTGACCTGTGACCTTGACCTTTCATATGGAATATAATAGTTTATTGCATGACCTGGGCCTAGGTATTCCGCATATACATGGTAAACCTAGAGAGAGTCTAACAGTTAGTATAAGAAATACTTGAAAAAATACCATTTTGACCTTTGACCTTGAACTTTGACCTTACCCTTTAGAATATTTATCTAAATTGTGTGCAATACAATATCAATGTTGTGCAATACAATATCAATGTTACCAGTAACATGTAAAGTGAAAATGAAGACATTTGAATACAAACTAAAAATAAATAGTATAAGTTGACCTTTCACCATGACCTGTGACCTTGACCTTTATGTAAGAGTAACAAATAGTTTTCATTGACATTGCCCAGGAAAATCAAATAAGCATGACTAATTTCATCAAAAACCATCAGTTAGTTTCATATATATTTATAGAATAGTTGACCTTGACCTTGACCTTCATGATATGTGTCACAAAATTTATTATTTTAATTTTTATTTAAAGTGCAGCTATATTGCCAAATGTTGTGAAGTTTGCATGAAAAACAATGAAATTAGCATATTGACCTTTTATTTGACCTTGACCTGTGAACTTGAAGTTTCATTTGGAATTGTATGGTTTCTTGTATGACCTCGTCCTAAGTATTCCGAATATACATGGTAAGTGTAGTGAGAATCTAACAGTTAATATAAGAAATACTAGTAAAACAAAATATTTGACCTTTGACCTTGACCTTTGATCTTACCCTTCAGAATATTTATCTAAAATGTGGTCAGTGAGATATCGAGGTTACCAAAAACTTGTATGGTGAAAATGAAGAAATTTGAGTCAAAACTAAGACACAAGAAATATTGACCTTATTTTTAACCTTGACCTTTAACCTTAATCTTTAAGTTAAATTGAAAATTTCTTTTCGACTGACCTTCGCATTGACCAAATAAATATACCTGTGAAATTTGGTGAAAATCCATCGAACGGTCTAGGAGGAGTTTCCGGACGGACGACGACGACGACGACGGACGACAGACAACCTGACTGATGGTGCACAGTATACGGGCGGGATCTGTGTGTGCGATACCACTCTGCTTCGCAGAGTTGATAAATATGGAAAGAATTGGTGATTTATTGTTTGAACACCCACCTAGTGCTAGAAAAACTATAAGAAAAATTGAAAATATACATAAGAAAATCAATAACTGTGATAATGCTGTCATATTCAACTCTACTTGCATATATATATATGCAATATATATATATAATAGTGTATATATATATATATATATATATATATATATATATATATATATATATGCTGTATTAAAATCCACCGCATTTTTACAGTTATTTACTTTTCTTGAAATATTTTCAATTTTCCTTAATCACTTTCTTACAAAAGGAGGGTTAGTGAAGACAACTTCTCCGTAGTTCTCCATATTATATTTGTACAACGTTTCGCCTGCACTTTTAGGCATCTTCAGGTAAATTATAAAAACACTTCAAAAAATTAAAATATACCGTACAGATAAAAGTGAAGTGTACAGTATAGAAGGTAAGTGAGCTACTGACTGGGTGCAATAATGACAAGTTATAGAAACGGTTATAAAAGGGGGGGGGGGGGGGGGGTGAGGGGAAGGGGGGGGGGTATATATAGCAGGGTACATGTGGGCGTGAGGGGTAGCTAAGGTTAAAGATTTATAGTTAAATTGTTCGTCATGTTTCGAATTTTTTCGGAACTTCTGACTTGTGCTGGTTCTGAAGTGTTGGGTCTTCCGTCGGTGTGGCGATCGTAGTAGGGGATTCAGGAATATGGGTACGTCGGCAGATGGGATGACCGTCGTAGAATGGCACAGTCGCGACCATATTAGACTGGATATTAATAGTGGGGGACCTGTCTATATATATACTGAATTATTACAGAACAGGCAAGACATTTATATTCTTTCTTTTATTTCCAAGAGTGATACGAAGTTTTTATAATATTTAATTGTTTATCCTTAAGTTAATTGTTCCTGCCTATATTTTATGGATAATTATTTTATGCATATGCTTTACATATCTATATTTATTATACATTGGTGGGGACTATAGTAGGACTGTGTTTATGGAAATATTATATTGGGGATTTTCCCTCTACCAAAAAGTTACCAGGATTTTCATACACTTTCCAAACAGCCTCTGGTGTGTGATATACTAACCAGGTACACAGGAGCTACTGTAAATACCCAGGATTGGTGATGGGCTGGTCTAACAGAGTGAGAACTGAGCGATCTCTGCCATACCCATAGCTTACTCTGACTGTTCCTTTTACTTATATATTTTCTAGATCTCAAGTGACGGCGTGTCTTCCGTGGATTGACCTCCCAATTTACCAAGATTGGAAGCCAAAGCGTCACATTTTTCCTTTGCCCCTCAACTTTCTCTTCATAATTGCTGAGGGGCACAGGGCCCTGGGTGCGGGCTTTGGTTTCCTGGGCGTTTCCGCACCCTCCTCAGCTCCTCGCCATGGAGTGGCTTCGGTCACCCAGGCTTTATTGTGGTAAGCAGGGAGGGTTCTGTGGGGGCGCTGGGTTATGACCTTGGCTTTGCTCGGGACCTTGGGGCTGTTTTGCCAGGCAGCTTAGGGAACAACAACAACAACAACCCAGGATGCTACTAATAACTTACTCAAAGGGAGCGTCACAAATATTGAATCATCAAAGTTGATTTCACTAGATATATTGCTTCAATAGTAGAGTTTGCCACCTACAGGTGGCACCGATGCACGTGCAGCCCTTCGATATTTTGCATAAGGTTTAATCCCCTAGGCAGGTTGCCGACCAAGGCTGATGAGTCCCATCCACCCGAATTTGTATAAGGTAGTCTCCCCTAGATGGGTGGCTCATCAAGGCTGAAGAGTCCCATTCACCCGGTTATTCTGTGTATTTATATAATGGTTGGATTTGATTGATGTATAAATCAGTCATCTCAATCCGTCCTCGAATGTCTACATTGCGTAGGTTTACACTCTACATTAATTATGCCAAATATTTCCAGGTAGAGTGGTGAAGTGAAGAATATAGTACTCAATCATTGATCGACATACCGAGGAGACTAGTCCTTACAAAAATATAGATTTTTAACTTGATAAACAACAAGGGATTCTGTGGCGTGCAAAAATAAAGTGTCGAGAAAAAATGCAAAACTAGATCTCAGTTTCTCCGATAATATCAGTGAGCCTTTGAGGGAAAACTACAATAAATCTGTAATAACGTGGACACAAATAATATTAACAACTGCGACGGGTAGTGGAGAGTTTTTGTTGATGCTCCTCATTCATTTTTCACCAGAAACAAGATTAATGTGTTGTTTTTCTGGTGCGGGAGAAGAGTGGTGGTGATATATGTGGAACTGATTGTGGTTGTGTTGTTGTTGGTTATAGTGTGATGTATGTGTAGCTTGTGAGTGTTGTAATGACAGTGCTGATAGTCGATGTGTTGACGGCGTATGTTAATAGTAAGTGGAGGTTGTTTTGGTCGTTGTGGTAACGGCAGTAATAGTAGGTTGGCGTTGGTGATGACTTTAATAATATTGTTAATGTAGATATATTTCGTGGTAGTGTGGTTCTGTGGCGGTGATGGTAATGAGGGAGAAAGTTAAGAGGAGAGGGGGGGGGGGGGGGTGATTAATATTTAAAATCCTGTCAACTCATTAGCCCATTTCGTCTTTAGTATAAACATTAACCTTAATTGGTAACAGTTACAATTATGTGTGCATGATCATGCTATTCACTGATCGCATCCTTTACTGTTGGTGATTCCGTTAACAATGCATAACTATTTGTCTCCGGTTTCTATTCACGATCTTCTTTTTGTCTTGTTTCAGCTTCAGTCCATCCTTAAAAATGTAAGAGCGTCCGACTCGAATAGAAATTGGTTTAAATTAGAGTCTGCATTTTTATATTGGAAATTGAAACAGGTGCGTTCTCTCTCTCTCTCTCTCTCTCTCTCTCTCTCTCTCTCTCTCTCTCCAAAAGCTTACTGTTGTACGTGCCATTAATTATGTGTATATTATGTTTGCGTTAATTTTTCTCTCACTTTTATATCGTTCTTTATATTTGATTCAATTCATAGAATATTCTAAAAACATTTTAGTTTGTATCTAAATTTTGTGATTGACATAATTTCACGTTTTCAGACAAAGTAATTTGTCTGAAAACATGGAATTATGTAAATCAGAAATGTATCTTTCAAAACATGTATATTGTGCATGTTGTGTATATTCATCCTAGTCCCCTCCATAGTCTCCAAGACAGATGAAGTAATAACTCTAGGAAAGTGTGAGTCTTATTAACATTCTTCTCTATATCCTATAATTGCCTTCCTCCTCTGTTGTTTTAAATTAAACAAAACAAATATATTAATCACAAGGAGTTGATTCTACAAATTATGCATATTCTGGAACTGTTTATGTTAGTGTTATTCTATTGAATTGTGTATTAACATGGATTTTGAAATAGGTGGTAATTGTTTATAGTTTGTGGCTTAATAGACATTTATAGTCTAGAATTCATATGAGAAACATACCCCATTATCAAAATAATACAAAATAATAATACAGTGTGTCGGCTAAATAATCCAGAAGGGTTGATAGCCTCTGAAGCCTTATGTTAACTAACTAATCCTAATATATATATATATATATATATATATATATATATATATATTATATTATTTTTCATTTGAGGATAGGTCATGTTTATAATTATATATTCGATACTTGTTATGATTTACCTTAACACTTATTCCATATATCTCGTAATTATTAGTTGGTTTGTTGTTATATTTCATATGTTACGCTCAGTCCATACAACTCATACTCTCTCCCTCTGCATTATATCTTGTTACGTCTCTCAGAGAGGGAGGAAGATGAAAAATATGTAAGGATTGAGCTGATTATCCAACACAACTGAGATTTTCATAATCAATAATTACTAACATAAACTGAAAATAACAAGAGAATAGAAATTATGTTCATGAAAAACACAGGTAATATAATGTATAACAGGCAAAAAACACGGGTAATATAATGTATAACAGGCAAACAAAGGTATTGAAACTTAAATAAAATAACTAAATTGTAGACACGGCTATTGTAAAACAAAACAGTCAGAGAGAAAAACGAAACCCAAGATGATTCCGACCTCTCGTGTATCCTGAGTTTATACAAGCTCAGAGGGTGAAGAGGTAAAAATAGAACAACAGTCCTTGAAGAAGCATCGGGAGGATACAAATTTGTGAACACACGAGAAGCATGATATATAATATACAATGGCTGACTTATTCTGCAAACTCAAAGATGAGGATCCAACATCATGACTTAGGCTCTAAGAAATAATATTAGTTTTAGGAGAAGAATAACGTCCTACAGCACTTCGTCAACTACTGTATAGCAAGAGTTTGGTGGCTCAAATATGCGCGTTCGGCTCACAGCCGGAATATTCGGGGTTCAGTTTCTGGCCAGGATGAGACATGTTGTCTTTTAACAGACTTTAAAGGGGGATGGGCTTATATATTTACGAATTAATTTACCTTTTTTATTATTGTATTTTAGTTTCCTCCCTAGACCTCCATCAAGCTTAAGAAAACAACTCCCCAAGACCCTCCTTCAAGATAAATTTGTAAATAATTTGATAGACAAATTTCCTGGCCGAAGGCCAGTTACTATTGAATTACAGGCACGCTATCGCTCGCCAGGAATGGATCCACACCTTAATGGTAAGAACAGTCTTATTATGCCAAATAAATGGGGCGAAAAGTCATAAAATCTCCAAACCAATGGAACGAACATCATAACATCTGAAAATTAATGGGGCTAAACATTAGGAAGAAGGGGAAGCCAGAAAACCCCCCATCCCCCCTTAACATTGTTCACATAGCAGTATGAATAACAATCTGGAATTAGAAGACATTTGTGGCGACCTATTGAGGGAGGTAAACTGTGGTGACCTGAATGATATGCAATATTCCCTGTGTGCCAGTCTGAATAGTTTGTTCAATTTACCCACCACAGGAGTCTTCATACAAACTAAGTAGAAACAAAGGGAAAACATTACTTAGGACATAACAGCGCAATTATGAAAGTTACGTAACAAAGGAAAGTCTTAACAAATCTACACAATTTTACGGTTACATTAACAGTAATAGAAAAAATACAACTGGAATAGGACCGCTAATAAACACTGACCAGACAGTAATAGGCGACTACAACGTTGCAAATTTGTTTAATGAATAGGTTTGTTCTAAGGAAGAATAATAAAATAACAGGATTATCGAAGACCACCAGAATAAATAAAAGGAAGAACTCAGAAGAAAAGGTAGTTAAAACAGGCCAACTACGGAGCCAGAATTAACAGAGAAAACGAAATAGGAGAGAAGGAGTAACAAAAACAATAACAACGAAAGCAGAAACTACGAATACTAAAATCAACATTATGCCCAGGATATCCAAATTGTTCCACATCATCAACAGAGGAGACAGAAAGAAACATACCAGACCTGCACACGAAGAAGGAAAACACATCTCCAGGACCGAAGGATAACAAACAACAAAACCACGTGTACGAGAGAACCAACAAAGCAAAATCTACACATCTCATCAAACAACTAAATTCCCTACACCCGCTATTAACACCAGACGAGACGCCAGAATTGACACCATCACCCCGGAGATACCATTAACACCAGGCAAGACCATCACCAAAACACCACAACACCACAAAGCTCCAGAAAGAAGATAATGTTCAGTCAGGGACAAAAGGACCAACACCTTGCACCCTTCTTCCACCCAGAAGCCGACTCACCTACCCGCAAACTTCTAATGGGTCCTCCTAATCCCCCATGGATACGCCCCCCCTGGACTTATGACCTTTTGACCCCCGCACACCTGCCCTGGGACATCTCAGCGGAAGTCGTCACTACTCCGACGAAACCTGAATATGGCAAGCAATTCTAGGGCTTGATGAACTGGCATGTCAGCAATCTAGCCCTAAAATTAACCTCCCATTCAAACTGAGTATTGAAGCCATGATGAATATCTCTTAAAGGTCTGAAGAGTTCTTTTCCCTATTGAGGATTATTATTGTCACATACCATGGTATACGTAATAATAATAAGATCCCTAATAGGTTGCACCTTTTAGTAGTAGAAGTATAAACTCGAGGACATTTTCCCACCTTACTTCTCTTACTAAATCCGCATTCTAAAAAAAACTACCGTGAGATACTTGCCATGGTAAGGTCATTCGACTAGTTTAGGGCTTTGCGAGATACCGTTATATCGGCACTCTGCATATAGAAGTCCTTAGTGAATCTGTCCAACGCCATGGTAGCGGACACTTGCAAATAAAAGGTTTCAACACCGCCCCAGAGTTCTTTGAACCTCTTATAACGGTCAGTGGCAGATCGAGCGAATTAGTAAAGGTCATGATCTTGCTATCTCCTCGCATTAGCCCGATACGTTGTGACTGTGTCATGACACTAGAGACATTGTATTAAAGACCCTAAGTCAAGAGTACCGAAACGGAACTTCATCAACGATTAGCATAACGATCAGGATAGACGAGTAACTCTAGTCCCAGACATGTCCGGCTAAAACTACTCGCATTCGTCCGATGTCATGACATTAAGGAACCATCATTTAAGATTCAAAACCAGCTAATCTATATGTATCCCAAACAACTTATCCACACGGCAGGCCAACCTGGACAGCCCATCGGAGAACCAGAAGACCGTCTAGCTGTTACCTCAACTCATCCCATGCTTCATCTTCAAGTGCTCGTTTAGGAGTAAATATTGTAAACTCACAATAATGACTATACCAAGAAACAAGGTATAAACAAGCTAAAAACGACAGAGTCCATAAGGATCGACTCTGCCAAAATTCTCACCAGTGCGAAGGTGCCTAAATAAGTTAGAGTCCAGCAAGATTAACTCTGTCAAATATCTCACTAAAAGCAGTGAGTAGCTAAAAACTACAGAGTTCATAAGTATTGACTGCCTAAATTTTCACCAGTGTGAAGGTGCCTAAATAAGTTAAAGTTCATAAGCATCGACTCCACCTAAATTTTCACCATTGCGAAGATGCCTAAATAAGTTAAAGACCATAAGCATCGACTCTACCTAAATTCTCACCCATGCGAAGGTGCCCCAAATAAGTTAGAGTCCAGTAAGATGCACTCTGTCTAAAATTCTCACGAGTATTTCCCAGTGAATAGCTAAACGACAGAGTTCCACTGATCGACTTTGATAATAATATAGGTTCTTATGAGTTACTGACCTTATTTTGTGAGTTAACTTCAAGGTAAAATACAGCCATTATATTCCTTGTCTCATTGCCGAACCTCACCGTGCTAGGAAAGTTTTTCTTTTGATAACCATTGATCCATAAATAGCTATTAGTATTGTTACCCGTAAGAGTAGATAAATAAAAACTGTTTATATATATATATATATATATATATATATATATATATATATATATATATACATATATATATATATACTCAGTGTTATATGTAATAATATTATATCTTGTCTTACTAAGGCTAGTGACATAGTATTTCACAAGCATAACAAAAATTACTCTTTTAACAAACCTGGGTGGAATGACCAATTGACCATGTTTCAGAACTATACCAGGCATCCCGAGATGCTCGTAGTGTATGGCTGGATCATAACAAGCCGAGGCAGGGACCTATTTTTGACATGTTCACCAGACTAAAGGCTAGATGCAAGTATGCAATCAGATATATAAAAAATAATTAAAACTTGTTAAGAAGAGAAGCATTGGCCAAAAACTTTGCTAGCAAAGACACAATGGCCTTCTGGAAGGATATTAAAAAAATGCATAACAGCTGCACATCTCTACCTGTTAGTGTAGATGGGATCTCTGGTACTAATAACATAGCCAATCTTTGGAAAACACATTACCAAACCTTGTTTAACTCTGTTGGGCACCAAGGAAATACCATTGCTGCTACTACAGAGTGTAAGAAAGAAGAAAAGTATGACGCAATTAAAGTTACAAGTGAAGAAATCAAGGCTGCAATAAGTAGGCTAGATGCTAACAAATCCTGTGGTTTTGATGGTATATATGCTGAACATTTGAAGTATTCCTCCACTCTCCTCTTGGAGAAACTCGGCAGGTGCTCTACCAGCTTTCTAATCCATGGGTTCCTACCAGAATCTATGATGTCCGTTACCTTGATACCAGTAATTAAAGACAAGGTTGGCAAAATCACATCAACAGACAACTATAGACCTATTGCCCTTGCCAGTATTGTAAGTAAGATACTAGAGTTAATAATTTTAGACAGAATCTCGGAGTATATCTCAACTAATAGTAATCAATTTGGTTTTAAAAAGAACCATGGTACGGACCAGTGCATCTACACTCTGAAGGAGCTAGTGGATGGGTACATCAAAATGAACAGCTCTATTTTTGCATGCTTTCTTGATGCTAGTAAGGCATTTGACAGAGTCTGCAACAATATCCTGTTTGATAAATTAGCAACAAGGGGAGTGCCATACTATATACTGAGAATCTTGAAGTACTGGTACGCCAATCAAACATTTAATGTAAGATGGGGTAACATTATTTCGGATTCCTTTACAGTAACCAATGGTGTGAGACAGGGTAGTATTCTCTCACCTTACTTATTCAATGTATATATGGATGAATTAAGTGATAAATTGAATAAAGAGCAGATTGGATGTTATGGTGGGAATAAAATCATCAACCATCTCATGTATGCTGATGATCTGGTCATTATTGCACCGTCTTCTGCGGGTCTGAGCAAACTTCTTGAAATATGTGAATCTTTTGGTAGCAAACATTATGTTAAATTCAACCCACTGAAAAGTGCTGTTCTTATATTTAGATCAAAATTACTGTATAAAAGTAAACTGCCAAATTTCTCACTCAATAATCAAATTATTCAAGAAGTAAACAAAATAAAATACCTGGGACACATTATCTCAAACGATTGTTCAGATGATGCAGATATCGGCCGTCAGCGCAGACAGCTATATTTACGTGGTAACACCATCTTGAGGAAATTCCACATGTGTAATTGGGAAACTAAAGTAACTTTGTTCCGGACATATTGTTCCTCTATGTACACGGCCCATATGTGGTGGAAGTACAAGAGAGCCACCGTAAATGGTATGTGTACATCCTATCATAATATACTTAAAATGTTCATTGGTCTATCTAAATATGAAAGCACTAGTATGGTGTGCACACCGTTGGATGTACAGTGCTGTCGGGCTGTCATCAGGAGACTGGTGTACAGCTTTTCGCAGCGACTGCAATCCTCCAGTAACACGCTGATCGTAGCTCTTTGGTCTAGTGATCATATTTATGAATCCCGTATTATATCTCACTGGCATAAGCTGCTACACACATAGTATGTGCTGTAATATATAGGTCTAATTGAACTGTGAGCAATGATCTGTGCAATACTGTAGGTGTTAACCAACATTGAGCAATACCCTTAATTAGCCTGTGTTATATTGTGACAAAATGTGATATGGGCTTTATTATGCCATTCTGTAAATAGGCCTACTTTATATTTTATTTTACTGTTTCTTTATTAATATATTTTGTGTATAATTACCTGTGCTCTCACGAGAAGTGTATGTGATATGGACCATTAGGTCGTACTGTATTTATACTGTATTTATCTTCTGTGTCTGGAAGAAAGAATTATTATTATTATTATTATATTATTATTATTTGTATTATTATCCTTTATTTCCTCTATGCATTTGTTGTGTGATTTTGACTTCTCCAGTTGAGTAGAGGCTACCTAATCCAATCTCAAAACCTGGTAAAAACCCTGGTATAACAAATATGTACTTCGGAGAAACACGTAACGGCACAAGGAATAGCAAATGTTATTATAGAGCTAAGTGAAGTGCTAGCAAGTTGAACAATGTAAATACTAATAAAATTCCATTTGCAGATAATAATCACCTTATAATCTTGAAAAAGGTGAATTAACAAATAGCTCAGTCCTTAACTCCCTGGGGTTCGGTAAACTTGTGTAAGTATGTACAGCTACTGACAATTGTTCATGCGCTCTTGCAATTGCTTTATGTAATTATATCCATTTAGGTTGGTGTTCAGATCATAATTATCAGCTATACATTGATAAATAAATAATATGCATTTATAAATATATAGAAGATTTAATCTGAACATCAATCTAAATGCATATATTTCCATAAGGAAAATTGAAAGAGTTAACGAACATTTGTGAGTAGCTGTACCAATACTGTTCAATCTCAAGCGCCAGTTCAGCCACCGCGAGATGATACACATATGATATCGTTCTGTTTTAACCAACAATAATCTCTCTTAATGCAATATATTCATAAATAGATCAAGTCCCTTACTATCACAACACCGGAAAGAAATCCCATAATCATATTATCACATTATAAATCGATATATATGAGGTATCACATACCTTAACAGTATTGTTGTCTGTATGTATTGTCATATAATTATGTTGGGAGGTGGGGTGGAGTTGTCTTGCTACTGGACTGGTCTGGGTTCAAATTATGATGTGTCAATGGGAATATATTATTGGAATGGAATTTGTGTTGTACTTAATTTCAGTGCTCCATTACAAAGCCCACTCACACACCATACAAATACCCTCATTATATCAAATAAATTAGCATTGTATGGAATTGTTCCATATTCAGAATATGCTATGGGGGCATTGCCTAGTAGGTGAAGAGGTCAATAGGTGATGTTTAAGAGCGAGTGGGTCTGAGACTGTGAGACGGGACAGTGGCACAATGGTGATGCAGCTTTGAGGAGTCGGAGCTGAAAACCAGGTGTCGTGGATCTGCGAAGTTCAGATCACTCAAACTGTCTCGATGTCTCACTCATAGTCTGGAATAAGACCTCCTAGCTTCACTGTGTTGAGAAGTTGAATATACAGGCTTCAAAGCCTTTGCCCGCAGGTAGAAGTTAATATATATATATATATATATATATTTATTAGGGAAGTGTACACTCGGCCGCAATTCCGCGTGGGCCACCTAGTCATAGGGTTTGGGTAAATCCGTTGTGTAGTTTGTTCGCTCTGAATATAGTAAGATCTCCCACTCCCCTCCCTGAATCAATCGAAGATTTTGCCCCATAGATGGCGCAGCTTGATGGGAAGGGAGGGAGCTTGTCGTAGTGTTAAAAGGGTAGGACACAATGGGAGGAGGTGACGTTTATAACATGCAGTGACGAATGTTAAACTTATTTACTTCTACTTGTTCATTCAATAATGTTCCCGAAACTAATTCGTAATGAACAGTAGATTCCCTCTTTCAGTAACTGAAACGTCACTCTCTCTCTCTCTCTCACTTTCTCTCTCTCTCTCTCTCTCTCTCTCTCTCTCTCCACCCACTTTATTGGTATGAATAAAATAATAGTACAGGTCATACTATATAATATATAACATACACCTTTTGTTAGCAAACTAGCGACAAATTAGATTAACATAAGTAGTAAACTATTATTATTTAGATGAGTTACCTTTGTAGTGTCAAAATATGTCGATCTGTGGATGACTTACCTCAAGCATGAGAGTCACAGTTAATACTGAGTCGGTGGGATATTGATTACATTGATCAGGATTCATTAAGATTGGTAATATCATTATCAAGATTCTAAATTACCTGCGGCCAGAAAGAAAACATTGCATATGATCACATTGATACATTAAGCCAAATGGTAGAGGTATGGCATGTCTGATTTATATATTTAACAATTAATTTACTTCGAGGCAAATTTGTTGATAAAGCATTTCCCTCAGGAATATCAGTATATTTAGAGTAGCTGGCAACAGTGTTTAAACTTAGATACAAAATTCCTCTCTGTTTATGGCGATTTAAAGTCGATTTTCCTGTGCATCAGGTAAACTACCCCTTCCCTCCCCCAAATGGATAGTTTGAGTCTCGTTTCACCTTTATTGCTCTCTGACATTAGGTTGAAATTAGTATGGATTAGTATGGATCTTCATAAAGAGCTCCTTACCAAAACTTCTGCTGAAAATACACACTTCCTACTCGACAGGCTTATCAACATTTATCAGGGTAAATTCTACGACCTTAACTATTCAGCTATAGTATACCAATCTAATTCTTTCTGATTAACTTGCTCTATAGACGAATGCTAATAATTGATGTGTGCTAACCTAGAAACAATAAATAAAATAATTACTAAAGTATATGAAAAATCTGTTGGTATCACGGAAGAGCCAAGTCTGGTTTCTCAGAGAGAGAGAGAGAGAGAGAGAGAGAGAGAGAGAGAGAGAAGTTGCACTGTGTTAATCGATTTATGTAGTAAATATGGTATTGATAAATAATTTGTGCATTACCTTGGTAACATTGAGACTATGAGTAACTACATGTAAACTCAGGTTATTATATATTACAAATAGACCAGGGTATACACAGATAATATTATTCCACACATATAGTTATTTATACTGATATGTTATACTCTTTGCATGTGGTTTGCTACATATTGCCAAGTCTGATAACATAAGATAATGTGATACAGGGGGAAATATTTACCTAGAGTAAATTACCCTCGAGAATTGCAATCCATTTTTTCCCCAACACATTATTTCCTTGATCTATTTACTTTACTATGACTGTCTAATAAATATCAATTCAATAAATATAATGACTGAAGTTAATTGAGTATACCTTTATCAATTGTTCATATTACCGCAAACATAATGTTTATCAACAGGACAATTAATATTTGTCATTGTTATATTGCAATGCGCAATAATCTTGTATGATCAAGCTACACATTTATTTTGATATTAATTGAAAAAAAGCTAGATAATCGAATGAGTTACCTCGGCATATAGAAGCTTATGAAGGTGATACTTTCACGTCCACCTCCTCTCGGGAGATAAGGTTGTCTGGCAATAGATGGATATATAGATAGATAGATAGATAGATAAATCAGATTAGCGAGTTCACGAAATATGATATGACATCAAGATTTGTGTGCAATGATTAACCGAAGTTGTAAGAGGAAGCATAAACAAGCGAACAGGGGATCGTCCAAAGGGATCCTAATGCATCATTCATATAAACATAACTATATTTAAGCCAATTAGTGAAATATGCTGAAAATGTGTGCAAAACTAATACAAAGTAAAGAGTAAGTAAGGCCATGCCAGTATAAAAAGAGATACAATATATAGTACATAAATAAATTTAGCTTTATAATTTTCCACCCGTCCACGAACACAAAACCTCTATGCATTCGTGTCCCGATCGCCCTTTAAGCACACACACACACACACACACTGAAATATCTTAAATTTAGTTATTATACATTCGTCCACCAGTCTAAACAATCCCACCACAACTCCTCCACCTCCACCCACCTTGTTAGTCACCTCGCCACCCATACGTCCCTCCATCCCTTAGTGACAACTATACTCTATTTTTGTGTTCCAGCTGATCGTAAATTGAATTTCTTATTAGCTGATTTCTCGATACTTAATGGACATATATGAAATTAATATGGCTGTGTGTCATATTAATGCCAAGTTTTCAGAATAAACATCATCTTTCGCTACAAAAATCTACCTTATAACCGAGTAACAAAGATAGAAACATGACAATTTACCCTCAGCTGGGAAAAAATAGACTAGAGGATAGAAAACAGTCCGAGCTCGGAGAGGGAGAGGAAGGTGGATAATTATACATGGCCGCGTCAGTATAATGTTACTTCGTGGTGCTACTTCAAAATATATTCTTCTCAAGTTCTCATCATATTGCTGAATAAATTTCATAATGTGATTCATTAAAGGTGTAAATGGATATATATAATAGTGTTACTTTCAACCTTCTGTATACCTCTTATAACCTAGAGAGAGAGAGAGAGAGAGACGTTTCAGTTACTGAAAGAGGGAATCTACTGTTCATTACGAATTAGTTTCGGGAACATTATTGTATGAACAAGTAGAAGTAAATAAGTTTAACATTCGTCACTGTATGTTATAGAACGTCACCTCCTCCCATTGTGTCCTACGCTTTTAACACTACGACAAGCTCCCTCCCTTCCCATCAAGCTGCGCCATCTATGGGGCAAAATCTTCGATTGATTCAGGGAGGGGAGTGTGAGATCTTACTATATTCAGAGCGAACAAACTACACAACGGATTTACCCAAACCCTATGACTAGGTGGCCCACGCGGAATTGCGGCCGAGTGTATGTTATATCTGCAGCTGTTACTAAACAAAATTGTCTTCCTATTCTTGACCTCCAGTGTGCTGGCTTTTTAATCCAGAAGGGTTGACAGCATCTGAAGTCCTAATTTAACCCAAACTAACTAACTATATCGGTGATCAATTTGGCCCATAAGCTTTGTGATATAATAGATCATTCCAAGTTAAATTTTACAAAAATCACGTTGAGATTGTTATTATAGGAGATTAACCCATAGCGTACCAGAGGGAATTACCATAAATGTACCCTCCTGTACCAGGCAGTGTGGCCAAAATGGCTTCAGAGGCAATAGAAAATACCATTCCACCTCAATAGTTGGAGATGCACTGACCCAGCCAGCCTGTGGAATCCTTTCAACCAAGCTGAGAAGTGTTGCCAATGCCTCAGAACAGCGCCTAAACGTCATGGTAAAAGGTACCGCTCTATACTGGCAGTTACAAGGACTGCATATTATGGACGGACGTCGTCGGTCACTGGTACTGGCGAGTGACTTTTTTACTGACGGCCAACCAAGTCGCTGGTACAGTAAGCGATTAGAGGTGACTTAATTCAAGTTTTCAAGATCATCGAAGGCATCGACAATTTGAACTACAGTAAGTATTTTAAAATCAACCAGTTAAATTACACAAGGAGAAATGGTTACCAAATCATTGGTAAAGTTATTCAACTCGCATGAATCTAAGAACTTATTTTTAAACGAGTTGTCAATCTGTGGGATGGGCTTGCCCTTGCCCGATGTTTTATAAACTGCAACACCGTTCATTCTTTTAAAGTTCGCATAGACAAGCATCTTTCCCGAAACCCACGGATGACTGCATTTGTAAATTAATAAATGTTTTCCTTTTTTTGTTTTTCTATGTGGATGAGGGAGACAAAAGGCAAAACTGCCTGTGAAGAGTGCCTCCCGCAGAGTTGAAAGAATGACAGGGCCAAAATCAAGGGATATTCGAGCCAAAATGTCTGGACACACAAAATTTGAAGCAATATAAGTCATAGGATAAAGGAAAGATGGATTCAGGGAGAGAGTTCCAGAGCTCAGCTGTTGATAGAAGAAAGATGGGGAGTATCGTTTCACTCTTGGGTTGGAAAGTTGCACAGAGTAGGGGTGGGATTGTGTTGCAAGACAGGTGTTACGAACACTACGTAGAGGAGGTGGTATACACTGAGAGAGCTCTGAGGAACACTGATTATTGTAGTAGCGATAGAATAGTGAGAGAAATGTAACATTGTGGCGAAGAAAGGGAGATTGCAGAGAGTCGGTGAGTGGACAGGAGTTAATGATACGAAAGGCTTTCCTTTCTACTTTGTCTAGAATTGCTGTGTGAGAGGATTCTCCACACACATGTGAACAACACTCAATAAAGTGACGCACTGTGCCCCTGTACAGAGCAAGAAGCTGTGCAGGGGTGAAGTACCCCTTGAGGCGGTTGAGCACACCCAGCTTCTGAGACGCCACCTTAGCAAGAGATTTAATATGGTCTCTCCAAAAGAGAGCAGAAGAAAAGGAGACACCTAGAGAAGTTGAAGGGTTGATTTTTGTAGTGTTGATGTATAAGGGATAGTCCTCTATACCTAGGAGTTCACGACGGGTAGATAGATGTAGAAATTGGGTTTTTGGGTTCTTGGTTGAGGTATTTCTACATAATTAAAAATTCTCAATTCCTAGGTTTCTTTCTCCTTTCATGTAAAAGGTATTGATTTATCCTAACTTCAATATCGTGAAAAAGTAACGATCACAGCGGTAATCCGCCTCAAGATTAACCATATTAGACCAGGATAGATGGATTTATCATATTTAGCCCTCAACAAATTATTTGTATCAATTTAGGAAATATATCTTGGGCCGGGTTAAACAGTTGTATTTACCCCTTGAAGATTATGACGTTTTTTAACAGTTTATTTTGGGTATCATCAGACGATTTTATTCAAAGTTGGAATGAGATACGGACGTCAGAGGGTTGATTAGGCCAGTCTTTGTCCATATAACTCCCACAGATCATTCCTGACCTATATATTATTGTCTAATTAAAACTAGAATTAGATAAGTATCATAATGCATCAAGATCGTCACAGGGTTCAATTCCTGAGGAATATAAGCATAACCGGTACTGGATAACACGTTGTAAGTTTTGACACCACAGGAAATTAACTTCTTCATTCCCTACTATACATCCATATGTAAGCCCTATACTGTATGCTTCCTGTTAATTAATTAATAAGTTCGAGTACAGGTCTACATTATTTTTCAATAGGTTTTTCCAGACCCATTCTCATATTAACAGCTTGAGCATTAGGACACATTTTGACAACATATCTTGGCTATCATTAGACGATCTTATACAACTTAGGAAGGCGCTTGGCCCATCACAATGAAAAATATAACTATTAAATGTGTTACATTTTATAGCAGATGGATACAAAACATTTTATATCAACACTGATCACATCTACACGTTTGGTGAGCTGGTAAAGAGGAGGAGCGGGTGGGTGTGGGGGCTGGGTGGTAAGAAGGGCATCGATAGGGTTGTTTGGTGATTTGTAATACCATATGGAGACTCAGTTATTGACAATAATTTAATATCTCTGTTTCATTACGACGAAGCTTTACTTCATAAGAAGTGAACTACAAGGAAATTGTTTTCAGCTTAGGAAGGATCTGATTTAAGTCAAATGGGTTCAATCAATCTAATTATTCAAGTAGATCGTTCATTAAGGTTCGCTGATCCAGAAGTAGGCACAGATTCTGTCAGTGGGATTCCCAGTCCCAACTTTCAGGGGCTGATCCTCCCACCCCTTTTGGAAAGAAGGCTGGCTACTGACGACTGACCGACTGACAGATCATTTTTAAGTCGAATTAAATAGTATGATATTAACATGAATGAAGTAAAAACATGCTCTATGATATAACGAAAGGGCTAACAACATATTGATAGGATATTCCGAATGTATTTTAGTACGATTAATGTTGTTGTGAAATATATCAAAAAAAAAAAAAATCTTATGAAGTCAGGGTAACGGAACCTAATAATGTCATAACTGAGCAGTTTCATTGCATTACGTTACATTAGCCCGTCCAGTACCGATGCTGTTTGTGGTATTTGGACAAATATGTGGCAGCTACGGGGATCAATTTATATAATATATAACGTTCAATTTAGTAGACAGCCTTCCGAAACTGAAGAGAATCGTCATTGTCAGAATATAATATACGAGACGTCACCGGTACTAGATGGGTTAATAAATTCTAGCGCCATGCGATACTGATCTAATATGTAAAACGTACTAAGAACAAGGGTGTCAACATATCACGAAGCAAGTGAATAAGATGAAGGAATGATATGATGGGCCACAGTGGAAATCATTAACCCTTCCAGTACCAGCGATGCATTCTAAATTTATTTCAGCAATATTGATCCTTTCACTACCTGGACGTTGGTTACCTTTCATTATGGCTGAAGTTAGACGGTTCTATGCAGTTGAAGAAGGACCTACTTAATTCAGAGGGTATGTTGAAATCGTATTTCCACCTGTGAGACCAAGAGTTGCAATAAACAATACAGGGAATTGTCTAACGGTAGCCAGAGTATAACAAAAATAAGTCCTGGGTCTCAAGGGGTTAACGCGATTTTATGAAGATTAAAAAGGATATGTGGTAGCTAAAAGGATAAACTGACATGGTTCGAGGCCATATAATTGGTATACGTCCTTCCTAAACTGATTAAAATAACCTAATAGTAGTCAGAATATAATGAAAGGGATGTCATCGGTGCTGGATGGGATAACACTATTCAAATCCCAGCGCCAAGCGACGAAGGCCATATGGCACCGAGTCTTAGTCAATACTGTTCAGACAAAAATAAACGGAAGTTATATATCATCATGGGTTTATACGACAATGGACCTTACAGTACGTCAGTCAAGGCTTATTTTTGTAATTGCTAAAATTAAATTTTCTCTCCCTTTTAAAATTTCTAGAGTCCATATTTCACAAATTGGCTTACCTGCTCGTCATAGCTCAACAGGTTGGCCGTGAGATCACGACCTATTGGATTATCATCTATTTAGAACGCTAACTGGTTAACCACTTCTGTACCGGCGACGTCTTTTTAATTTTACTCTAGTTATATTTAGACGATTTTGAGCAGTTTAAGAAGGATCTGAGCTAGTAAAAAGGCTTAAGTGAGATAGTTCGAAGCCTGTTATGTTAATTGCTGGAGGCTCTTTTTAAACTCGGTAAAATCGTCTAATAGTAGCCAGAATAAAGTTACAAGATAAGCGCCGGTACAGAAGGGGTAAATAATCATTATGTCCCAAGAGCTAATTGGCCGTGGTATCCACACAACCCTTATTCTTCTTCTTCTTCTTCTTCTTCTCGAGTCGGACGACGAGCAGGTAAACTAAGGTGTGGAATGTGGACACCCAGCATTATATAGGGGAGGGAAAATATAACTTGCGCAATTTTAAGAATAGCACTTGCCCGCGCAACTGCAAGTTCCCCAGAGTAAGACACGAGCAAAATAAATCCTGTAATTGAAAAGTAACTGTTGTAGTTCTCTAGAATATCCCTTTCTGTACCGGTGACGTCCTTTTAACCTTATTCTGGCAACATTCAGACGATTCTATTCCGTTTAAAAAGAGCCCCCAACAATTAACAAGCTTCGACCTATCTTCCTTAACAATTTTTACTAAGACAGCTCCTTCGTAAGCTGCACAAAGTCGTATAAATACAATATAGGTAGAATATAATTAAGAAGACGTCGCCGGTACAGAAGAGGTTAACTGTCATATAAGACAGTATCAGAGAGAGAGAGAGATATAATTCACGGTATTTTGTATATTTACTCAAATATTGGCATGGATTGATTGCAAATATGTTGTGTTTTGATCATGTCGCCGCGTTTTAATACAAATTTGGATCATTATGATTATATATTTACAAAACTGATGAAAATGTTATTTACCTACAAACAAGTTGTCCCCTCCTTCCGACCCTTAACAGCTCCAACCCTTCGTCTCCCCCATCACCCTCTCTCTACCTTCACAACCACAAACCTCACAGTGTGCCATCTGTTGGCAGAAAGATGCACGTTTATACACCTAAAGTTCTAGAGTTTATGAATATCCCGAGTGACAGTGAGGCAGGAGATACCTTACCTTACCTTTTGATACCTTTTGATGTGTTCGCCACTTTTCTAGCGGCACCAAGGAGCGCGACGCCCCTCGTTAGGGGTGGTGATTTGGTGCAGTAGACTGTTTGAAGCGACAGCTCGCTCCCTTGCGAGGATGGGCTCGTCTGGCACTTTTTGCAGTTCGACATTGAGGGCTCTCTTGAAGTTGTCTAATGAGACGTCCCTCATGTCTCTTACTCGCCATGGGAATTTATTGAAGAGATGTGGGCCTCTGTGTGATAACCAGCCCTCTCGCAGAGCCCATAGCACCCCTGTTATTCATCCGGAGGATTTCGCATTCCCAGCCTCTCCTATCACTGAATTTCATGACTATCGGAGTATGTAGGTTTGGTACTAATCCCTCTGCGATTGTCCACGTGTATATTATTAGGTAACGTTCTCTTCTACGTTCCAGTGAGTACAGATTCAATGCTCTTAAACGCTCCCAAAAGTGTAGCTGTTTTATCGAACTTATATGCGAAGTGAAATTTCTTTGTACACTCTCTACGTCATTTATTTCACCTGCTTTGTATGGGGATGTTAATACGCTACAGTATTCAAGCCGCGGTAGCACTAGAGATTTGAAGAGCGTTATCATAGGTAATTCACCGCGTGTTTTAAAAGTACGCAGAATCCAACCTGTTAGACGTTTCGCAGCCGCAACTTTGACCTGGTTATGTACTTTGAAACCCATATTTTTAGACATTAACACCTAACGAGCGGCCTAGGCGGTAATTTATATGTACCGCCCAGCATAGTGTTTTTACCCTAAATAGGGTTGTTGACGTGATCATTTTCATGCCTAAATAAGACCCAGAGCATAAAACAAGTATCTATCCCTGAAAGGGCATAAACAGAGCTTTCCAATGACACACCAACCATCCTTGTACGACCGCTAGTTTTCTTGCAACGATCGCGCAACACGAGTACAAAACCATGTAATTAGGTACCTTCCCTACATAATTCCCTGTGTAGCGAGTGTGAGGGGGGAAGGGAGGGTGGTTTTCACTTCAGTTGGCCCACCGCGGTGGTGTGCGACGGTCATAGCCTTACTACGCTCCTCACACTGCTCAGCTCTCTCTCTCTGCAACATTACGTGCTGAAAATGGCACACGACATAAGTTGTGAACCGCCACTTAGTCCAAATTTCTTTCACACGACATAAGTTGCGCGCCGCCAATACAGGGTTAATACCCCAAGGTCTTTCACACTGTCTTTCCGTTCTATTATGTGGTTAGATTCTGTTAAGTAATTTGTATTTTCTTTAACACCATTATTATCTCCGTACCTTATTAATTGGAATTTTTCTTCATTGAATTGCATGTTGTTTTCCCTGGTCCACTGGAACACTACATTCATGTCTTCCTGCAGTCGGCCGGTGTCCTCTTGTGTGTTTACTATCTTGCTTAATTTTGTGTCATCAGCAAAAGACAACACCGTACTGTGTCTGGTGTTGGTATCTATGTCACAAATTAGTATGAGGAACAGAAGGGGCGCTAGCACTGTTCCTTGGGGCACTGAGCTTTTGACATCCGAAGGCTCAGATGTGACTTGGTTTACTGCTACTGATTGTTTTCAGTTTACGAGGAAATTGTATATCCACCGTCCGATTTTCCCAGTTATACCTTTTGCTTTCAGTTTGTGGGCTATTATACCATGGTCACATTTATCAAATGCCTTAGCAAAATCGGTGTAAATGACATCCACGTTTTTCTTTTCTTCTAGCGCTTTAAGAATTTTGTTGTAGTGTTCCAAAAGTTGTGAGAGACATGATCTTCCCGCTCTGAACCCATGTTGACCGGTGTTGTGTAGTTCATTTGCCTCCATGAATGTTGAAATTTTGCTTCGCAGGACTCGCTCAAAAACTTTAATGATGTGAGTGGTTAGAGCTACCGGCGTAGTTTTTTGGTAGTGCTTTCTCCCTCCTTTATGCAGTGGGGCAATTATTGCGTTTTTCAAGCTATCTGGTGTGTCACCAGTGTCTAGACTCCTTCTCCACATTATAGCCAGGGGTTTTGAGAGGACTTTTGCCGCTGACTGTACAGTCAGAAACCGCAGTTTCTGAGACACCTGGATAGGGCCCGGACATTGGGACCGTATTGTTCTGGACGACAGCTCGCTTTAACTATCACAAGGTCACACACGTACGAACACACATTTCGAACCAATAGATGCTTCACTCAGTCTGCCATGTAAAATGATTGTGGTTATGCTACGATACGATTCATAGTACAAAATCTGATAAATACATTACAAAAATACCATTGTTTGTTATTCCCTCCTGTATCTACATAAAACACGGATAACTATCAAAGAATTAAGACTGTAAAGAAACACTACCAAACCGCAGTGAATGGACAGGATTTCGTTGTGTGCGTGTGTGTGATTCATCGACGTCATCCATAATAGTTACTATTAAACACATACCGGTACTCACATATAATTCATCCATTTTTATCATGCTATTAACCTTGCTGCACTGTGTAAACATTGCAATATATCATATACTATAATACTTACATCGAAAAGGTATCTATAGCCTTTACCCTTTAGAGTGGAATATAAAAATGTTACTAAATTAATATCGAATATATAAACCTATCAGCATCCGAAGCTTAACTTAGTGTGGTATTACATATAATATAATATATATACTGTATACATAATATATACCCCCATATATCACTATTGATAACTCATTGCCGTTTCACACCTGAATTTCCTAACCAGATGATAACATGTAATATTACATTGCATAGTTCGGTGTGTTGTATGTCATGAAGCACACACTTCTGTGTTCAGTGTTTGTCACCTACTGTAGAGCATTATGTCTATTACAACACACATCGGTTCACTTACACACACACACACACACACACGCTCTCTCTCGACTAATCGTAACTAGGAATTCACGTCATAATTGCCATCGCTACTTTACACACCAACTATTAATTACACACCAATGCAAGGTAAACATTTACACAATAATACTGAACATCTTCCTTTTCAAAATTAATACAAGTATGCATAACGTGGTCACTGGGAACATGGCCATGAAGACAGCTCTCTGGGGGTTGGGGCGAGGGAGCGAACCTTATGGCATCTGATCTCCGCCACCTTCTCCCCGGACGTTAGCCTATGGTCCGCGGAAGTAAGCAGGGGTGGGGAAATAAGTGTGACGATCTTAATTTCGCTTATTCAGCTATAGTTCCGGTCGATTGTACCATATACAATATAATAGCATAACTTAAAAGAGCTCTACATACAGAAAATTAGCTAAAACTAAATAATATAATAAGGTGCGACGTCTGCTTCACTGAAGGTAAGTGGACGCTCGCGATCATGTTCCCGTCTATTTTGACTGCCGCGGGATACAACAAAGCCTCCCCTCACCCCCCCCCCCCCATGTTATTGTCATCATCATATACAGTATATTGACGGCAGGGGGCAAATAGCATATAAAATAGCCATCAAAATAGACGGGAACTTAACCGCGATCGATCGACCTATGTAAACATGACGATCATACGCCCCGATACTACATCCTTCCCGCAAAGCCCCGCCTCAACCTATTATTGTATACCACGGCAGCCAAAATAGACGGGAACATGATCGCGAGCATATGAATAGTGTAAACAAGGCGGGCTGTACGCCCAAATACTACATCCTTACCCCATTTTCTGTTGACTAGGCTAGGCCTAGGCTATACGTGCAATGTCGGGTGGGTTTTTCTCACACATTATTTTCTAGTAATTTGACACGTTTGCGGGGTGTGGGCCTGTGGGGGCAATAATAATAATATTAATAATAATAATGCTTTATTCCAGACTCACACAGTACAGAGAGGACCATACTGGGGTCTATATATAACTTACAGTAACATATATATACATACTGTACATAGGCCTAGGCTACATAAAATACAAATAAATTAAATAATACCCAGCTTGCTAGCAGCTAGTTTGTAGTTCACAGCACTGCCTCAACAAAAAACAGCCCCCACCTATGGTATCATATGCTGCAAGCCTATCTACTAGATTAGGTTAGGTTAATGACACTATAGCCTATATAATTTGTGGCTTTACATTGACAGGGGGAGGAAGGTAGTTAAAATAGTATATAGCCTATAATCCTACATTACTGTTACAAATTACTCATCGCACTCAGGAATAACTCCAATAACTTCTACAAAGCCTTCAGTGAAGATAAAACAAAATATAGGCTAAGCCTAATATTGCAAAAACAAATGGAGCTCTAGCCTAGTCTTGTAAAATCTTACCTGGATAATTAGGCTAGGCCTAGGCCTATTAAAGTTTGATGTGCTCTGGCAACCAAGAATATGGCTAATTAAATTAATGTGGCATCTTAATTTCATCTAGGCTATTTCCTGTCTACCTGTGCACTCTGAAACATGTAAGGCTAGGCTAATATCAGGTCAGTAGCCTACTGCACTCTCAAATCTCAATCCTAATTTAAAGATGCAGAAACAAAATAATTCCACTTTGTTTCTTTTCAGGTGACAATAAATCGATTCCCTTAACAGCTAGGCCTAATTTCTCGACATTTAGGCTAGGCCTAGGCCTAATGGAAAAATGTGAAACTAGGCCTAGGCCTAGCCTATGTCTGCATCATACTAAGACTAAGTTTATATTATTAGCACCACATTTCACTACAAATATTCAGACTAATTGAAAATGCTTGATGGGAACTGCAATTTACCGTCAGTTGCAAAGAAACAGACTAAGCCTAGGCTATAGTAAGTTTTGCCTTTACGCAAGTCCTGTGAGGAAGGCCTGGCATAACATTTGGGTTGTTTGAAGATATTTTACCCAAATGAGGCTCTATCAAGACATTACAGAGAGTTCATTGTACATTTACTAAAGTGTTATGTGCTATGACAACCAAGAATATAGCTGATTGAAGCACTTTAATCTTAAATATTCCCCGCTCTCACTGACCACCCTCCCTAAGAATTATTGCAGACGACGCACTTATTATTATTATGTAGTTTTACTTATGCCTACATTTTAAGTTTTTTTAAGCGTCGCTGTTATATTATATATATTTATCATACCTTATGGTACAATCTTGACTAGAAAAATAGCTTAATAGGCGAAATTAAGATCACCACACTTATATCCCCAACCCCTGCTACTGCCGCGGACCTTGGGCTAACGTCCGCAGAGAAGGTGGCGGGGATCAGATGCCATAGAACCTAAACTACCAAATTTCGTAACAGCCAATGAAACGTTTAAGGTTGGGCATGGTATCTCAGTGTGCAAAGAAAATAGCGCGCGCACACACACACACACACACACACACACACCTAAATCCTGTTCATTCACTGTGCAATTTGGAAGTATTTATTAACTTATTTATTTTTGTAAAACCTATGGTAATATTCGTGTCCGTATTTACTGTAGATACGTAAGGGAATGTAATAAAGGTATTTCTGACATTTGTATATCCATAAATATATGAATGCGGATCATAGCATAGCAGCAGCATTATAATTTTACATGGCAGACTGAGTGAAGCATCTGTTGGTTCGAAACGTGTGTTCATAATTATGTATGCGGCCTTGCGATAGTTAAAGTGGGCTGTTGTCCAGAAACGATGCGCTCCACATGTCAGGGCCCAATCAAAGTGTCTCAGAAATTGCGGTTTCTGACTGTATTTCTCACTTCTCAGCTTGTTCTTTCTATGTTCAATTACTATTCTTTCCTATTTTACTCCAGCCATCTGGTCTGGTCTGGATATATATCGTACCGTATCATACTTCCACCGTTACTCACTGAAACATTCGATAGTGTTTATAATAAATTTATTTTCGTCCACGTTATGTTATCTACGTTAATAATATGCTATGGATGATATGTTTTATATGTTCGGGTTCAAATACCACTCAAAATCAATCCCTAATTTAACAAAGAAAAAAAAAAAAAAAAACAATACTATTTTTTAATGAGACTTGTTAGTCTCCCAAACAATCAGATCTTTGAACAGAAAATGCTCAATTGATAAAGTACGCTTGTCTTGCCTTGAAAATTTGTATATATTTCAATATATATTTGACATATTGGCTGAATAAGTATTACACACGGAACAAAACTAATATTGGATTGACGCCAGACAATCCAGTGAGAGTATCAGATTAGCTAGAGGTATTTTAAATGAGCATTTCTAGAATATTTTGAAGATGTTATAGTGTGGTATATTTTTTCCAGATCAAGGTTTGAAAATAATTAGAAAACATACTAAACCACAACATATACTTATCAGGAATATATATTTGAACCTTTGGAAATGTGTTCGTAAATTTGTTAGTGACATACTCACCTTGCAGTCAAGCAGAATCATTTTTATTTGTAACATATTTTCCTCGGGAGCTCAGACTTCTTTCTACTAAAGTCTGAAACTCTTCATGACTCTTCCTCCCAAACTTATAACAACTTTTCCCCTGGGGATTATCGAAGAAAATATCTTGCAAGAAGCGTTTACATTATTATTATAGTTATTAAATATAGTTAGTTATAGCTATGGTTATTATTATTGATATCACATTAATTCTAATGTTAGTTGTACTCTCTCTCTCTCTCTTTTATATATATATATATATATATATATATATATATATATATATATATACACTACATATTATACATACTGGTATACTATTTTGCAACTCTTCTCAAATATTAAATTTTTCCTTCCAAATACTAAAGTATTGCAGCTAATTGTACCGATATATCCATTATATGTTTAATATATATATATATATATATATATATATATATATATATATATATATATATATATATACAGTATATATATATATATATATATATATATATATATATATATATATATTTTTTTTAAATTTTGCAACTCTATATCCAGAACATAGGCTTATAGCGTGTTGATTCAACCGTTGAACATAGTGAAGCTATGAGGTCTTAATCTAGAGGCATCAAGTTAGTGTGTGTTGTAACAGGCTTGCTCTTGGTCTCCTCTTGGCCTGTTGCAACTATGACTTCTCGAAACTACATCGCCATTGCCTTGCTGTCTCATCTCACATTCAGACACCGGATCTCCCACCGTCAACAGCTCCGCATCGCCACTGAGAAAACTCGATCATAATTTGAGTATTTCATAACCCTATTTCCTTTATTCATTGCATGAACAGTAGTTAAGTGCTTGTTTAACCGCCACATAGTTCTGTAGTTGTCGTGCATGTTATTTTATTGCTTTTCTGACTGATAAACTTTTTGTTTACATTTGGTACCCTAGCTTGTATCAGACGACGCGCACCTCAAATCGACCTATCTTTGTATTGTCTTATTAACTCTAGTAGTTATCGTATTTAGTATCCTACTGTAGCTATATATATCTGTAATTTTAGTTGTTGCTTGCATGATCTTGTAGTAACCTTTGACTGATAACTTTGTTTATCTAAATATAATCCTGCTTGACTAGCCTACAGTGACACCAGCGCCATCTGTTGATACAGTATATTAACCCCTTGTGTGCAGTTACACTTTATTCTTATATAATCTCTATTTGGTGAATTGTATATTTAGTTACTTATTCTCTTATATATATAAATATATATATATTTGTTTTGCATTTTTAGGTAGGTTATCACCCCTGGCAGCCTATTTCTTCGTATTTCACCATTTTTGTTTTCGGTTAGTCTAGGCTATCATCCCTGGTGACCTATTCCTGCGTACTTCAATTTTTTTTATTTTCAGTTAGGCTATCACCGCTTGTGGCCTATTTCTGCGTACCGGTATTTAATAATTTTTGTTTTCGGTTATTTTTGTTTTCGGTTAGTCTAGGCTATCATCCCTGGTGGCCTATTTCTGCGTACTTCAATTTTTAAATTTTCAGTTAGGTTATCACCGCTGGTGGCCTATTTCTGCGTACCGGTATTTCATAATTTTTGTTTTCGGTTATTTTTGTTTTCGGTTCGTCTAGGCCAGACTGGTCCAACTACAGGCCCGCAGGCCACAGATGGCCCGCGGGTTGATTATTTGTGGCCCACAAGCACTCGACTCTCATTTAAAATATAACACTAAAATGGTATGGTACATGATGTCTTCATACATTAGTGAAGTCTCTCTCTCTCTCTTTCTTCTGACCCGAATGTGAAGCATTACTACTTGTATAATTCCTGTTAATTCTCTCTCTCTCTCTCCTGCTCCGAACGTGATACGTTACTTACTACGTGTTCATATCCTGTTAATTCTCTCTCGTTCTCACTCTTGGACAGCCCAGTGTTGCAGATTTGTCAATTTCTCACTAGATCTTGAGAAATGTGACTTACCATTAATTACTGTTACCGTATCTAACAACGGAAATCCTAAATATATTCTGGATTCTGAATATTCGATATTTGCGTATCTACATATTGTATTAGTTTCCCAGCAAGATTAACGAAAATAATACACAAATTAACCTTGAATCTTTGAAAGAAAAACTGCAAACAATGGCAACCCTGACAGTAGGCCCAGTCTGAGTCACCAGACTCACCACCCGTCAGTTTACCTCCGTTTTGCAACCTAGTAAGTGCCGCACATATCATATTGCCAACCACCTCTCAAAATTAGTTTAGTTCTTTTAGTTTTAGCTATACCAGGTACTAGCCTAGTACTGGTGTCGGTGTAGCTTGAAACATGCATTTTGCTTTGTGTGTTTGTGTTTGTGAAATTGTGTGTGTGTGTGCGAGGCCCACGGCATTAATGGTATATGCTGAAGTGGCCCATAGTTTTCTAGAAGTTGGACCAGCCTGGTCTAGGCTATCATCCCTGGTGGCCTATTTCTGCGTACTTCAATTTTTAAATTTTCAGTTAGGCTATCACCGCTGGTGGCCTACTTCTGCGTACCGGTATTTCATAATTTTTGTTTTCGGTTATTTTTGTTTTCGGTTAGGATAGGCTATCACCCCTGGTGGCCTATTTCTGTTTAAATAAAAATAAAATTATTTTGGGTTCGGCTATCAATGCGTTTTTAAATTATATTTTGTTTTGTTTTAATTTTTGGTTAGGCTATCACCGCTGATAACCTATTTGTGCGTATTTCAACATTTTTGTTTTCGGTTAGGCCTATTTAAGTAAGTGAAGCGACCTGAAGTGAGTGAAGTGTTTTTAAAGTGAGATAAGTGTTTGTAAAGTGAGTTCAGTGTTTTTAAAGTGAGTTAAGTGATCTGAAGAAAATGATCGTCACCATGCCTCATGCCTGTACGAACTGCGCCGGTAGGTTTGGTGCTTCCATGTTTGCTCCAGCCGATCCACAAGTCTGACGACTTTACCAGCAACGAGAGGATTTGACAGCGAAATTGGATGAAGCCCACAACAAGATCAACGCCCTCACCAGGAAGCTGGAATCACTCCAAGAGTGTGTAACACTTAACGTTGGAGTATTACTAACTCCAATTGTTTCAACTCCAGCATCTACCACCGCCCCAATGTCATCTGCCAACAATCCAACACCTGCAGTAGCCACTGCAGCAGATGCTTCTGATGAACCTGAGCCGACATCAAACCAGGACAGCCGCCCTGTTCACCTTAGTCTCTCCCCCACTCCTCGTGCAAGAAGCCTGCTAGCACGAAAAATACCAACCCCTCGCCCCCGGTCTAATCACTCCTCTCCCCAACCTGTACGCAGAGTCTCGTCACCACAGATTTCGGGATTTACACCAGTGAGGAACTGTGCACGGCCAACGCAGAAAAGGTCTCATCTACCAGTCACAATGTCAAACAGATTTGAGATCTTGGTAGAGATGGAAGACGAACCAGAAGAGACCAGGCTCGTTGGGGATTCCATCCTATGAGGACAGGTCGAAGAGTTCTGCGACAGAGTCCCAAATCGACGAAAAAGATTTTGCATCCCAGGAGCTGGACTGGACGACATTGTGGAAGCCTTAGAAGATACCACAAAGGATACAAACGAAAATACCCTTTTTGTCATCCATGCTGGTTCAAATGACGTCATGTGCACCAGATCCGAAGAGTTGATGGAGAAATATCGCAAGATGATCCAGCACTACAAAAACAAGTCAAGGAGTATCATCATCTCAGGCATTCTCCCCAAGATTGACGCACCTGACAAATTCTACGACAAGGCCTTCAGCACAAATAGCCGACTAAAATATTTGTGTCTGAAGGAAGAAGTTGAATTCATCAACCTCTGGGATAATTTCTATAACCAGCCTACTCTGTTCCACAAGGATAGCACTCATCTAAACCCTGTGGGTTCAGCACGCATGGGTCGTCTCCTACACGAAGCAGTCCGCAGCCATGGATCAAAAAACGCCATCCGAGAAGAAGCAGCAGTGACATAAATCATCTAACGCCAAGCAAAAAACAGAGGCAACCGAGGACCACCACCGATAAGGACTGAAGACAGCGAGGACCGAGGACAGCCATGAACATAAATGTAGATCCGACAAGTACCAAAAATATTATTAAAGAGCGTTCCGTGAGTTCTAAAATAACAAATTTAAAGGTTTTCTATGCAAACGCTCGTAGCATTAGCAATACATTTTCAGATTTAGAGGAGCTAGTGTTTACAGAAAATTATGATGTGATTGGCATAACAGAATCTTGGCTCAATACAGAAGATAGAGACTTTTTAGAAGAATATTCACTTCCCGGTTATGTAATGTTTGAGAAAAGCCGAATAAATAGAAGTGGAGGTGGCGTTTTACTTTATATCAAAGAAAGTCTTAACCCTACCCTCTTGTCAAAACCTCAAATTATGAACGTCGACACATCTTTTGTGCTAATAAAGAATAATAAAGGTGCAAAAATAATACTTGCGTTAATATACAGACCTCCAGCTCAATCAGTGCAAACTGACCAAGAAATTGACGAACATATTGCAGATGTAAGTAACTCACATGATACCATAATTTTGGGCGACTTTAATTTACCTGTGACCAAGTGGGGCGATACTCTTACGTCACACTCCGGACATGACTTGTATACGAACTTGCAAGAGAGTTCGCTTTATCAATTTGTTTGAACGCCGACCCGTGGTACTAACGTTCTTGACATTGTACTTGCAACAAAAGAAGAATTAATAGAGAATTTGAATGTGGGTGATGAATTCAGTAACAGCGACCATCGTACAACAACTTTCACTTTAAAGTTTACTAGTAATGAACCAAATAGTAGCATCGAAAAAGTCCCTAATTTCAAGAAATCAAACTTTCATAAACTTAGAGCTATGTTTAAAGAAACTGACTGGAGCTTTTGAATTAACAATAACGACATAAATACATCTTGGAAGTTATTCGAAACCACTTACCTAAAAGCAGTGCAAGACTGCGTACCATCGAAAATACGGCGTCCAGGCCATAATAATAAGCCCAAATGGTGGAATAAAGATATTTCAAACTGTCTGCTTGCTAAAAAATTTGATAATGATAGATTAAAATCCTCACAAAATGAAGAAGAACAGGTGACATTTGTAGAGCTACGAAGCAAAGCCAAAAAGTTAATTAACCCTCTCACCACGGAAGGGCTCTTGAACGCCCATAAAAAAGCATATAACAGGTACCCGGATGGTCTCTTGAACGCCCAGTGGTTGAAAGCCTGTGAGCTTCGTGTGCGAGGCGTCGGTCCGACGCATGTAAACAACAGCCGGCTGGACCGTCGCCCCGCATCTCCGGCCACAAGAAGGAGAGCGTCGCTTGTTCGTGTGTGCCTGTATGTTGTTGTTAAGTATCGAAAAGTGGTGTAAAGTGGCTGTTTTGGCCATAAAGTTATCTCCAATGAAATCATCATCACAGCTCAACCAGTTGACTTAGAGAGCTCTACTTAATGCCATTCTACAGGTAAATAACACAGCTACGCTTGGGTATGCGCGTGAATGCGGGAAGCAGTCTGATTAACGAATATACGGTAGCCTAGCCTAGACGTTTTTCGGCCAAAACACCCGGGTTTCGAGGAATATATATATAATACATAGCCGGGGCTGGAGGGTTAAGCAAAGTAAAAAGACCCTAGAGCAGTGGTCTTAATTGCGCGGCTCGCAAGCCAGTGGCGGCTCACAAAGACCTGATTGGCGGCTCGCAAGAGAGCAGAGAGAGAGAGAGAGAGAGAAAGATAATTCATCAGTTATCAGAGAAAAGTCCAAAGTATTGCGGCTCGCAAGAGAGCAGAGAGAGAGAGAAATATATAATTCATCAGTTATCAAAGAAAAATCTAAAGTATTAGTTATAAATTGCATCAATATGCCGTAGCAGACGTATCACTTAATAAAATTGCTAATGGGAATAGGCCTAGTGGCCCTGGCAATTCTTTATTTTTCATAATTATTCAATACAAGGAGAAAAGAGACCACCCATAATACAGGAAAGATGAGAGAGAGAGAGAGCGAGAGCGAGCCTTCTGTACATGAACGATACCTGTGAGTTACGTACGTCCAGCGTTCGGTGGCCCATACTCACCAGTCTTGTCCATTCACTTCGAATCGAATCACTCAGAAAAGTGGGTTATGGTGCCTCGTAAATTAGCGTTATTTTATGAGAAAATTACTATTTCGGTGTATGCATGAAAAGTATGGACCTAACCTCGCATTCTTACAAATTCAAACGCTGTATTTTCCACATTTGGTTATTTTTTCACCAATTTGTCATATTCCAGGCAGTGAATTATCCAGGCTATGATCAAAATGGACGACAAATGTATTATAAAACGTAAGCACACAAAAGATGAAAACCACCAGAAATACAACCTTCTACAAGTGAATCATGTGAATTTCAGTATAATTTATCTTTACTATTGAATTCCAATATAATAATTATTACTAGTCTTGTTCTATAAATCTGTGGCTATGGAAACCCACAAACGTAATTATGTAATTTAGTTCCTATATATTTTGTTTTCTGCTTATCCTTGTGGCTTATTTGCCTTATGCGGCTCTCACTCTGAATATGTCCTGAACTTTTGGCTCGCTTGAAAAAATTAGTGAATAACACTGCCCTAGAGTTACATATTGCGAATCAAAGTAAAACAAACCCAAAAGAATTCTATAGTTATATCAGAAAGAAAAAAGTAGTTACTTCAACTGTTGGACCGTTAGTCGATGGAAATGGAGAATACACCAAAGACGAAGTACTAATGAGTAATGCCCTCAATACCTTCTTTGCATCAGTTTTTACAACAGGAGACCTCGGTGATATCCCTACACCATCGCCGATTCAAATTGATAATTCAGATGTTCTAAGCAATATCACCGTTACAGAGAGAGAAGTATTGAATTGTTTAGATAAACTCAAGGCAAATAAAACGCCTGGACCTGATACAATCTCGCCTAGAGTTCTAAAGGAAGCTATGGATGAGCTCTCCAAACCACTGACATTACTATTCAATAAATCCTTGCAGTCAGGAACTATGCCTGATCAGTGGAAGCCAGCCAACGTAACACCGATATTAAAAAAAGGCAGCAAATCCCTACCCAGTAACTATTGTCCAATTAGCTTAACCTCAGTTGTATGTAAAATGCTAGAAACGGTCATAAGAGACAGACTCGTAAATCACTTAGAGGATAATAACATACTTAAACCTTAACTGGCGGGGCCCGCCTTAAGTCAGGCTCCAATTTGCAGCAAGTTAGGAGCATTATTAAGGCTTTTAAAGGGTTAAAATAGAGTGCAAATGGCCGGGAGCGCAGCAGGCCACACGTCCGACACCCAGGGCTTACCGCCGCCCACTGAATCACGCTCCCTCTGTTCTCGAGAGGCCGGCAGTGTTGCCAGTAGTGAGCGTAGCTGGAAAAAATATGCCGCTATACGCTAAACTCCCATGTTAGTGGTACCACTGCGTGAGAACGACGAGTGCTACGTAGCTCGTTCTGGTCTCATTTTGAAGCTTTTAGCGCTTAGTTTTTTGCTGAATACATTTATTTTCATGCAGATACTTGATTGATCATTCAGGAGGGCCTGAATATGCCCAAAATAGCCCAAAACCCCCCGCTAGACAATTGTTAAAGATACTCCAACACGGCTTTCGTTAAAAACTTTCCTGTTTAACAAACCTCTTAGACTTCTTCCACGATGTCCTCAACCTCTACGATGAGAGTAAAACTGTAGATATTATATACCTTGATTTTCAAAAGGCCTTTGACAAAGTTCCCCACAAACGTTTACTGCTAAAACTAAAAGCGCATGGAATATAAGACGGTGTGTTGAAATGGATAGAAAATTGGCTCAGCGACAGAAAGCAAAGAGTAGTCATAAATGGTAAGGAATCTAAATGGACCAATGTAAGTAGTGGGGTACCCCAGGGATCGGTACTAGGACCAATTCTCTTTCTAATTTACATCAACGACATAGATGAGGGTCTCACCTGTACAATCTCAAAATTTGCTGACGATACAAAATTGCAAATAGCGTACTCTCAAAAGAACAAGTTGATGATATGCAACACAATCTAGATTAATTGTCATGTTGGGCCCAAATTTGGCAAATGAGTTTCAATGCGGATAAATGTAAAGTACTACATATCGGATACCTAAATGAGAAAGCAAACTATTCGATGAATGGCACTCAGCTTAAGAATGTAAACAGAGAAACCGATCTGGGAGTAACAATATCGAATAACCTAAAACCGAGTCAACAATGTTCAGAAGTTGTTAAGAAGGCAAACAAAATAATTTGCTTTATAGGCAGGTCATTTGAGCATAAATCCAAAGAAGTTATCCTAACCCTTTACAATTCCTTAGTCTGCCCTCTTCTGGAATACTGCGTTCAATCCTGGTGCCCTTATTACCAAAAAGATATAAACAAGCTAGAACGAGTTCAACGTAGAGCTACCAAAATGATACCTAGCCTAAAGAACAAACCATACGAAGAGCGTCTTAGAGAATTAAATCTATTTCCTTTAACCCAGTGCAGATTAAGAGGTGACTTAATTCAAGTGTTCAAAATCATCAAAGGCATCGACAATATGAACTGTAGTAAGTACTTCACTATCGACCAATCTAATTACACGCGGGGAAACGGTTGTAAAATTATTGGTAAATCTTTTAACTCACACGAATCTAAGAATTTGTTCTTCAATCTAGTTGTCAACTTGTGGAATGGGCTTCCCGAGACGTTATAGACTGCAGCACCGTTGATTCATTTAAACTCCGCCTAGACAAATATCTCGCATCAAACCCACACTGACCCCGTTTGTAAATGAATAACTTTATTTTATCCTCCCCTCAGTTACTAACCCATCTGTCCCCTACTAACTTCCTAATCCTGCCACGGACAATAGTTCCTTTTCCAATTTTCCCTTATCCACTCTTAACCACTGTTTGGACACTTGATCCTCAGTGTTTTGGAGGACAAGCAGCCTAGAAGGGTCACTATACCTGTTGTTGCTTGATTTCCTTTGTACTCCTTTGCACTTTATCAGACACTATCTCGGTCAAACGCCACATATTGAGCTGGTTACTCACTAGGTACTGCTCCCATAGCATATTTTATAGGAAACAAAGAGCTTTATGGCATGTTGGTGGGCTTTGCAGTGATGCACTGACATTTCGTACCACATAAATTCCATCCCAGTAATATTTTCCCATTGACGCATTGGGATTTGAACCCGGGACTTTAAGATTACCAGTCCAGTTACAAGACCACTCCATCACACATTCCCTGATTATTCCTTATTAGGATTTCGTTTCCTATGTCTCAACCTCGGGACTGTAGGCTGTTCACTAGCCTGAAACACTTGCAAGGCCCGTGATTATTGATTGATGCTTCGAGATGTTGGGTGCTTCATATACAGTATGTCTCACTAGATGATCCCAGTGGAGCTTCAAAGTTTGGTTGCCTCCTTTCTGTCACACTAGATGTTCATAATTTAAAGAAAACAAGCCTACTGGAATGGATTACTTTCTGTACGATTATTGCGAAATCACTGTACAGTACCATATTATGTCATTCGTCTTATTATGTGTTTGGTAGTAACAATCGAAATAAAACCATGGTCGACATTACATGTAGTCCAATAAAAGTTGGTAAAATGTCATCCAATTGATAAAGAAGGAACTAATTACAGTAATACAAGAACATGCTACATGTGGAAACTAATTTTCATCTTGTAATAGTCGGAAATATGGCAAAGTTATTGAAGTATATATTACTCGGTTAGGTTTATGCTTCTTATGTTTTGTTATACTACGATAACTTGGATGAGTTGATTAGTTTGAGTTGGTAAACAAAACAATATTTGTTGGTTTATATAAATTAAGCTAGGTTATGGGTGATCGAATAATCTCTGAATTTCGCAAAATAACATACCTACCTAGTGGTTACTTAATGGAGGTTCGGCAGTGATCCCAAGTGTGTGAAGGAATTTTCCAATTAATCCTGCATGTTGTAAGGTTATAAGGATTCTGCCGGTTATAATATTCTCATGTAAGACTTTCTCATTTGATAATTCAGCCTGTTCTCTAGGGTTATTCGTAAAACACGATGAACTTTATTGTTTGGGTTAATGTATAAATATTTGTTTATTCAACCTGATTGTAATGTAATATTTGTTTCTAACTTCTTTTATCTATTCAAATTTTGTTTAATTATGCTGTTGCCGAAAAATATATTGATGGCAGATATATACATAATAAGCAAGACGTTAAAACTGTCTAACTCTGTCATGTCTTCCTCTGACAAAGCTGAACTCTTCACTCAAACTTTCGCTAAAAGCTCCTACTTGGATGATTTCGGTGCTGTTCCTCTCTTTCTAGCCCTCGTTGTCTTACTTCACTCACCGACTGCCACTAGAGAGCGCCATCATCACTTCAACCCGCCGCTTGATAATTTAACCATAATAGGAGTATTCCATTGCTCATCCTCTCATTGTTTGAATGAACTGTAGATAAGTGCTGGTCAAACTGCCCAGTAGTTGCCTTGCATGATATTGCCCGGTATGTTTTACAGAAAAACTTTTGTTTATCAAATCGTTCCTGGGTTTGGAAAGTATAGTAAATAAACCCAATGTTTCTACTTTATTTATTTAACTATAGCTCTTATCAACTAGTTGCACTTTTGCGTTAATCTAAATTGACTTTATAAATTACACACACAAAGACTACAATTATTAAATATATTGACACAGGTTTAGAATACTTAAGTTAATAAATAAAGCATTCTAATGGTGTCAAAATATATAACGGAAAAATTCAACTTGGTACAATAAGAGCTAGAGTTTAATAAATAGCCTATGTAAGTGTATTTCAGGTAGTTGCCACTATTCTACTAGTAAGCCTATTATGCATATTTCAGTTATATTATACATTTAATATTATATGTATTGTGTCTTCATTGTGTATTGTAAATAATATTTTTGTCCAGTTTCTCATCAGGGTAATGTAACCCTTTCCCTCTCTCCTTCCTTTCAGGCTTCGTCAACTTGCTGTTTTTATAGTACATTATACAATTGTATAATTGAAGAGAGTAGTGAAGGAAAGTAAGAGAAGAGTAGATGAGGAATTTGGAAGGAATCTGAGTGTAAAATGGAGAGAGTGTAAGAAACTGTTCTGGAAAGAAGTCAAGAAAGTTAGGGAAGGTAGCAAGGGAAACAGTAAGGGTGTGAAAGATAAGAATGGGAGAATGCTAGCCGAGAAGCAAGAGAGAGTCGAAAGATGGAGGGAGTACTTCAATGAGTTGCTAAATGTAAGGAATGAAGAGCCAGCAAACATAGTTGGATATGGTATGGGAGGGAGAAGTAGTGGAGGAGGAGGTGGGGATCAGGAGATCAGAAGTGTGGGAAACCATGAAAAGACTGAAGTTGGGGAAAGCACCAGGAACAGATGGAGTGTGTGGGGAAATGTTGAGGTATGGTGGTGAGATAGTGATCGAATGGGTATGGAAAATGTGCAAACTAGCATGGGAGAAGGGGAGTGCACCCGATGACTGGAAGACTGGCATAATAGTCCCCCTATATAAGGGCAAAAGGGAAAGAGGAGTGTGTGGTAACCACCGAGGAATATGTCTTCTAAGTGTAGTAGGGTAGTGATTGAGAGAGTGAGAGTGAGAACGGAGAAATGGATAGGCGACGAGCAGGGAGGTTATAGGAAGGGAAGAGGATGTGTAGATCAGATGTTTACCCTGAATTGTGTTGTGAAGAAATATCTGGAGAAGAAACAAAAGGTGTATGTTGCCTTTATGGACTTGGAGAAGGCCTATGACAGAGTGGATAGAGAAGGTTTGTGGAAAGTACTTAGAATATACGGAGTAGATGGCAAGTTGCTGAAAGCAGTGAAGAGTATGTATGAGGGTGCAAAGGCAGCAGTACGTGTGGAGAGCGAGCAGAGCGAGTTCTTTGACCTGAAGGTTGGTTTGAAACAGGGGTGTGTGATGTCCCCGTGGTTGTTTACTGTATATATGGATGGAGTCATGAAAGAAATACTATCAAGAGCATTGGATGTTGGTGTATCGCTGAAAAGGGAGGGAAATGAGTGGAAGCTGCCTATACTGCTGTTTGCAGATGATACAGTTCTGATGAGTGATAATGAATGGGAGCTGCAGGGTTTGGTAAATGAGTTTGGAACAGTGTGCAAAAAACGGAATTTGAAGGTAAATGCGGGGAAGAGCAAGGTTATGGTGTTCGAAAGGGGTGAAGTCACAGAGTGTGAGGTGAAGTTGAACGGTCAGGCTATGGAGATCGTCAGCTCTTTTAACCCTTGTCTAGCGGGGGGTTTTGGGCTTATTTGGGCATATTCAGGCCCTCCTGAATGATAAATCAAGTATATGCATGAAAAGATATGTATTCAGCAAAAAACTAGGCGCTAACAGCTTCAAAATGAGACCAGAACGAGCTACGTAGCACTCGTGGTTCTCATACAGTGATACCAGTAACATGGGAGTTTAGCGTACAGCGGCATATTTTTCCCAGCTATGCTCACTACTGCCTACACTGCCGGCCTCTCGAGAACACAGGAAACATGAGTTAATGGGCGGCGGTAAGCCCTGGGAGTTGGCTGTCTGGCCCGCTGCGCTCCCGGCTATTTGCACTCGATTTTAACCTTTTAAAAGCCTTAATAATGCTCCTAACTTGCTGCAAATTGGAGGCGGACTTAAGTCCGCCCCCGATCTTTAAGGGTTAAGTATCTGGGCAGTGTGTTGAGTAAAGATGGGACTGTGAATGAGGAGGTGCGGGAGAGGGTGCAACAGGGGAAAAGGGTTGTAGGAACGTTGAAAGCAGTAACAAGAAATAGGGTGGTCAGTATGGAAGTGAAGAAGTCCTTGCATGACAGTGTGGTAATCCCGACACTAACTTACGGAAGCGAAGCATGGACGTTCGGGAAGAGGCTTAGACCAAGAGTGAGAGCGGTGGAAATGAGTTACTTGAGAAGTGCGTGCGGAGTTACATGGAAGGATAGACAGACGAATGAGGAAGTAAGAAGGTGGTGTGGAGGTAGATGTGCTGGAAAGTGTGAAAAGGAACAACTTGAGATGGTTCGGCCATATGGAATGTATGGAAAGCGAGAGATTGACTAAAAGGGTGTACGAGAGCGAGGTGGAAGGACAGAGAGGGAGAGGTGCACCGAAGGAGAGGTGGAAGGATGGAGTGAGGAAGTATATGAATGAAGGCGGTGCTGGTTGGGAGGAGGGGCGTCGACTGACTGGGGACAGAGGTGCATGGGGGCGGTTCGTTCGTGGCCACCCCTTCGGGGATTGCGGCGTCAGGCAATAGTGTGACGCTCACCGCTTCCCCCAGAACCGCATGGCTTACTCGCTAGGACTCGCCAGGGCAGAGAATGTAGCTACAGTCTACCTATCATTGTGTACTTTCCTTCTCGAGAAAGCTTGTGTTGCAGACAGTTCAGAACTGTTCTTTATTTTCGTCTGTCACAATCCTTTCTATTTTATTTAGTCAATTGAAAGTATTGTGTTAAGTAGTTGAATGATGGGAAGGCGAGCGGGAGAGAGAGAGAGAGAGAGACCAGGTGGTGTGACTTGGTGGTGAGTGTGGCGCGTGGCTGGCGCCCTTACATAGGCCTCGCGGGATTCGTTGCCTCCTGCCTAACACTGCCTACTAGGCGGCTGCTTACTGGGTGACTGTCGCGCGCCCTCGTGCCATTCCTGCGAACTGGGACTCCAGCGCGGCGGTCCCTGGGAATATCCTTGTCAGATCCGTCCCAGACAGCATACTCTAAGCATCTCCCATGAACTGTTCCACACTCTTGTCTTAGAATCTTTCTCTCCTACTGCCTCTATCATTTCCACTACTTCCTCACCTTTTATTAATATCAATCCCCCTCTGGTTCTCTGCATCCACACCTTGAATTGGTGGCCAGACTGTATTATATGCTGGATCTCACATTTCTTATGTACTAGATTAAGGTTGAAGATAGTCATTGTCTTTTTGGGAGATTGTATTGCTCAGACTGTCTCCATCTATCACTAATGTTTCTACAGGGTTAAATAATGCTAGACTAGGGATCAGGTACCTTGCTGTTGGTGTTTTCACTGTGTGTAGGCTACTTTTGAGCTGCACGACACTACGGATTATGTGGGTTACCTGGGTGGATCTTTTGTCTGTGTACCTTGGAGTTTAGACTGTGTAGTGTGTGAGGGCTGCTTGCCTAATCCACCCAACACTGTTCTAACTCTATTTGCTTTTACTTTTGAGGGTCGCCAGGAGGATACTCGATACTTGTGATCGAGAATCCTCAAGAGAGCACCCCTTCATATTAACGTAATCAGGCCGCACAGACCCAAGGTCCACACTAGGCTAGGAGCTGCCTTGCTCCACCAGAATTCTGTACCTTTGCGCATCCCAGCTAGACTTTATTAACCCGGGTAGACATTAGCTGTATTAGATCATATACTCTTTTATGCATACCCATTATTTCTACACAAGCATTTTGAGGTCTAGGTTGCTGTAGAGAGACACAACCAGCATAGACCGGTTTTGTTAATAGGAGTACTACTTTTTCGTGGCGAGCATTATTACTGTTGCACCGCTTATAATATTCTTGTGTCCAATAACATTATAGGTCCAGCCTTTTTGTGTATTTAGCCTACACGTGCATTGTCCTGCCTCCTACTATTTTGTGATTCCATTTCCGATACGTTCTTCTTAGTAGCATCCGACATTATTCAGAAGATTCCTTGTTCGGTGCTTCAGGACTTTACAACACTTTCTTTCATAAAGGAGTGACAGATATTATTGATCAAAGTAACGTTAAGTAAACCTTCTTCTTGTTTGCATTAGATCACTCTTGTGATTTAATTAAGTTAACTATCTTTTCCTTGTGTACCATAACTAAGCAACCATATGTTATAGGTAACAGGCTGTTTCAGAGAACATCAGCCTATAGTAGAAGCACATAGATACTGAGAGTTAAGATACCCCGCTATCGCAGATATAACTCTGGAGGGTATATGTGTTCTTTGTTCGACGGGATTATATATCAGGGGTTGGATCTAGCGTTTCCGTTGTTGCATTTATGCCAGTCTAGTCCAATGTATAAGAGCCACTGATTTATACGAGACCCAATCGTAACAAATGGCGACCTAGCTCAGGATTTGGTGAACTGACATATAATTGCAGGTTATTGTGCAGATTTTTCTCACAGTTTAGGCAGTGAACATTTGTTGATTTTGTGGAACATTTTTTGAGGACATGCAAGAATTATTTGCTGTAGCAAAGTAATATAGCACTTAAGCTGTCTCCGAGAATTTTTGATTGTGAATATTGTGGTATAAGAGTTTGGGGTACTTCTTTTTTGTGTATCAAAGTGAAAAATCTTCAGTGAGCATCATGTCTTATAGCGGATCAGTGCAGAATGAAGACACAGTACGTGATGTAGAAGCTGAGGAGCAGCAGCATGGGCAGGTTGTTACTTGGTGAACAGTGAGGAGGATGCAAGGAATTTTTTACAATGGCCTGTTACTTCCGACCGGTTGGTGGGAATGAATCGGTACGGTCTCCAGTGCTTAGCCGCAGCTATCAGTCATGTATGTACTAGTGGCATGACCAAGGATGACCTGATAACGTGTGTGCTGGGTTGGGTGACTGGCGTACGAGGTAGGGTGAGTGCTCAGAGCCTTTTGGCCGAGCCTCCCCTTCACTTGACTCCCAATCCTCCTATTGGAGTACCGACCCTGAGCACACTTCCACAGGTGGGTAGTGACTGGCCGGGTGGTTTGCCCCTGGGGGGATCACCGGGTATTTCTAACATCATTGCATCTCCTCCTCCTCCTCAAGGTTTGACCCCGGAGATGCTCTTTCGGCTCGAGATGGCAAAACATCAGAGTCAACAGCAGACAGAGCTAGCTAAGATAGAAGAGAGAAAAGAGCTAGCTAAGATAGAAAAGAGAAAAGAGCTGGCTAGGATGCAGCAACAGACGAGGGAAGCTGAGCTTAGGGCTGAACTAGAATCTACAAGATACTGTGCCGACATAGATTTAGAGAAGTCTCGTGTTGAGACGACGGGACAGCGACTCGGTACTGGAAACCGTGCGCATGATCAGACTCTGTCGCACCTTCTCAAACTGGTCCCTGTATTTGACGAGTCTGGTGTCACAGAGTTTTTCAATAGATTTGAGAAGAAGTGCCGGGAGCATCAGTGGCCTGAAGTTAAGTGGGCGGCCCTTGTGTCATCTAGACTCGTAGGTAAGGGGCTCAAGGCTTACGATGCACTGCCTTTGGAGTCCTGCGTTCTTTATGAGGAGCTCAAGGAGGCTGTCCTGCGGGCATACGAGCTACAACCCGAGACATATAGGTTAAAGTTCCGTGGTGTGACTAAGGGGCGAGACAGTACCTTCTTGGAGCACGCCCGGGACCTGTCCGACGCTATGGGAAACTGGCTCAGATCAGAGAAGACAACTACGTTTGATGAGATGAAACAGTTGATGCTTCTAGAGCAGTTTTATAAGTACGGGTGGCGACTTGACTTTAAACCTTAAAGAGAAGAACCCAAGAACTCTCGTAGAAGCAGCAGAGATGGCTGATCGTCGGTTGTCACTAATTCGGGGGTGCGGCTCTGCACAGAGAAACGATGTAGGCGTTAAGGAGCGTTACCCTTACATTAATTTAAAAGCAATGACACCAAGACTGATCACAAACCTAGCACCGCCCCGTTTAAGAAGGGTCAGGGGACTTTTACACCTCAGTATAAGTCCAAGGGGAAATTTGAGTGTTATCACTGTCACAAAGAGGGGCACATGGCAAAATCTTGTCCGAGCAGACCTCCCACGGCGGATGTGTCATTGGCTCGCAGCATTGGGGTGTTCCAGAAGTCTTCTGTGTTTGCTGGAGGCATAAGATCAGAGGATGGAGCACCGCCAGTGAAGAAGGATCCGGAAGGCTCGAACCCTGTCCGCGATGCCTTTTGCGACCATAGAGGGCATGGCTGCGTGAAGTGGGGGGGCAAGAAGCACGGGGTGCAGCTTTTGCGTGACACAGGTGCCTCTCAGACACTCTTGAAGAATTTCACTGGTAGACCCATAAACGCGGCGCGGTAGTTGTGGTGCAGGGAGTTAATGCAACTAGGTCATACCCGCTTGTTAGAATGGAGCTTGAAGTTGACAGTGTGACTCGCGAACTGGATGTGGGAATCGTGGAGAAATTGCCTGTTGGGGGCGTCGACCTCCTTCTCGGCAATGACTTTGCGGTGCCTGCTTCTAAGGTTTCACCCTTAGTCGTTGCCGAGGAGCCGGCCGACGTGAGTAGGGAGGAACAGGAGTGGGTTGAGAAGTGTCAGGTGCAACCAATGGCGTGTGTTGTAACCAGATCTCTCGCATTCAGGGAGTCACAGCCTAACCAACAGTCTTCAAATAAGCGGAGGAACGGTCACGAGAAGGTGCTGAAAGCTGATACGGTGGAGAGTTAGAAGCAGCGCTTCTCGGGGACTCAGTATTAGCACCGTTATTAGAGTCTGGAGAAGCACCACCACCTGTCACTGAGAGTGTAGAGGCAGGGCTTAAAGAGACTCAGAGGCAGCAACGGTATACACGGAGAGAGCAACGGGATGCAAAGTTCGATGTTGGGGGAGGGCATGAGTTGTTTCACAAACACTTAGACAGGCTAGCTCCCTCAGATATTCGCAAATTGCAGCTAGAAGACCCGGAGGTTCTAAAGTGTAGTGACGGTGCTGTCGAACTTGAGAGTAGAGAACGAATGTTGCGTAGTCTGGAGTTGGCTGGCCGCAATCTGGTAGGCTCTCAGGCCCTCATGAAGGACAGGTACGACCACAAGGTGAAACTCAGGGAGTTTCACGTGGTCAGGAGGTGTTGATACTACTCCCTCTTGTAGGTCACCCCTTATCCGCAAAGTACGCTGGTCCTTATAGGGTAGCAGAGAAGCTCTCGGACTTAGATTACCTGGTGGCCACTCCAGACAGGCGTAAGAGGAATCAGTTATGTCATGTCAACCTGATGAAGGAGTATGTGAGGCGCCCACCTGAGCCTCTCACTGTCCCCGTGATGACTTGCAGCAGTCAAGGTGGAGAAGGAGAACGGGACAGTCATGCGCAGGTGGATGACAACTGGGATTATCATGTTTCTGCAGATCAGTGGGCGGGAAACACGAGACAGGCGTCTCATGAGGCTTTGCAACACCTACCTGAGCAACAGCGTGTGGCTGTCGAGCGCCTATTCTGTTTATACCCTACTGTATTTGCGGAACACCCAGGCCTCACTACTCATGAGGTGCACGATGTTGACGTCGGAGACCACCCACCCTTCAAATCAGTGCCCTATAGGGTGCCCCCTATTAAACTTCTGGCCCTCCGGGCGGAGTTGGAGTATATGTTGCAACAGAGACTGATCGAGAAGGGGGCGGTAAAGTGGACATCTCCCGTAACGCTGCAACCTAAGCCGGATGGCAAGGTGCGCTTCTGTGTTGATTACCGCAGGCTAAACGGCTTGACTCCCACCAACCCATATCCTCTTCCCCGGGTCGATGACTGTGTAGACAAGATTGGCAGGGCCAAGTTCTTGACCAAGGTGGACCTGGTAAAAGGTTACTGGCAGGTGCCTTTGTCTGAACGGGCGAAAGAGGTGTGTGGTTTTGTAGTGGATGGTGCTACATATCGTTGTAATGTCATGCCGTACGGTCTAAAGAACGCACCAGCGACCTTCCAAAGCTTGATGAACGAGTTAGTGGCTGACATTCCGAACTGTACCATGTACCTGGACGACGTCATTATCTACGATGACGATTTCAAGAGCCACTGCTAACATGTAGAATCCCTATTTAAGAAATTAAGCGAGGCAAACTTGGTGGTCAACCTGGGAAAGTGTGATTTTGTGCGGGCTACCGTGCAGTATCTGGGGTTCATGGTGGGTTTGGGCCAGGGGTGCCCCCCACAGAACAAGATATTGGCTATTAACCACTTCCCCAGGCCGTCCACCAAGAAGCAGATCATGAGGTTTTTGGGCATGATTGGTTACTACCGCCGCTTTATAAAGGGCTATTCTACTGTGCTGGCTCCTCTGACGGACCTATTGGCCAAAGACAGAAAGTTTAAGTGGGCGCCTGAGTGTGAGAGGGCTTTTTTGCTAGTAAAACACCTGTTGTGTACTCACCCAATCCTCAGGGCCCCGGACTTTAGCCGACCATTCCAGCTGGCAACTGATGCCAGTGGTGTGGGGGCTGGTGCCGTTCTGATGCAATCAGACGAAGATGGGCTGGAGCACCCAGTCAGTTTCTTCTCAAAAAAGTTCAACTCGGCGCAGAAGAACTATTCAGTAGTTGAGAAGGAACTGCTGGCGATTGTGCTAGCGCTCAGGCACTTTGAGGTGTATGTTCCAGTCTATGGACCAGTTGTGGTGATCTACACCGACCATCACCCCCTCAAGTTCCTGAATCAATTCCATAACCGGAATATGAGGCTGACCAGGTGGTCATTAATGTTGCAGGAATACAACCTAGACATACGCCATATTGCCGGTTCTGAGAATGTGATTGCAGATTGCTTATCGAGGGTGGAAGACCCGGGGTAGATCATCACAAGGGTAGCCTCCTACTTTGGTTTGATTAGTATGTTTACGTCTGGTGCTTGTTGGCTCGCGTGTGTAGCCCAGCGTATTGGGTCGTAAAGTAGGAGTTGCTGTGTTGGTATAGAAGAAAAAACTAGGCTTGCCCCTGTAGTGCAGCCGCCATAAACATATTAAAAATATAAAAATCCTATAAAAACTCTTTCTTTGATAGTTAATTTTTGTTTAAGTATGTTATAGCAGAAATTCTGAGTTGTACTCCTCTCAGAAGGCTGGGCTAGTGAAGCTCGCTCTTATGAGCATAACTATGTAATTTAATCTATTGTGTCGGGAAGGGTTGTTCATTTTTATAATGTGTTATTTTGGAGAGAACTGTGCTTTACATTTCATTGTCGCTGGGTGGCTAGGAGTGGCGAATTTTGTATGGGTTCTGCGTGTCAGATTTAGAGCTCATAGTTGGAGCCTCTTAAAAATCTTGGGTGGGGTGTGACGCTCACCGCTTCCCCCAGAACCGCATGGCTTACTTGCTAGGACTCGCCAGGGCAGAGAATGTAGCTACAGTCTACCTATCATTGTGTACTTTCCTTCTCGAGAAAGCTTGTGTTGCAGACAGTTCAGAACTGTTCTTTATTTTCGTCTGTCACAATCCTTTCTATTTTATTTAGTCTATTTAAAGTATTGTGTTAAGTAGTTGAATGGTGGGAAGGCGAGTGGGAGAGAGAGAGAGAGAGAGACCAGGTGGTGTGACTTGGTGGTGAGTGTGGCGCGTGGCTGGCCCCCTTACATAGGCCTCGCGGGATTCGTTGCCTCCTGCCTAACACTGCCTACTAGGCGGCTGCTTACTGGGCGACTGTCGCGCGCCCTCGTGCCATTCCTGCGAACTGGGACTCCAGCGCGGCGGTCCCTGGGAATATCCTTGTCAGATCCGTCCCAGACAGCATACTCTAAGCATCTCCCATGAACTGTTCCACACTCTTGTCTTAGAATCTTTCTCTCCTACTGCCTCTATCATTTCCACTACTTCCTCACCTTTTATTAATATCAATCCCCCTCTGGTTCTCTGCATTCACACCTTGAATTGGTGGCCAGACTGTATTATATGCTGGATCTCACATTTCTTATGTACTAGGCTAAGGTTGAAGATAGTCATTGTCTTTTTGGGAGATTGTATTGCTCAGACTGTCTCCATCTATCACTAATGTTTCTACAGGGTTAAATAAGGCTAGACTAGGGATCAGGTACCTTGCTGTTGGTGTTTTCACTGTGTGTAGGCTACTTTTGAGCTGCACGACACTACGGATTCTGTGGGTTACCTGGGTGGATCTTTTGTCTGTGTACCTTGGAGTTTAGACTGTGTAGTGCGTGAGGGCTGCTTGCCTAATCCACCCAACACTGTTCTAACTCTATTTGCTTTTTCTTTTGAGGGTCGCCAGGAGGATACTCGATACTTGTGATCGAGAATCCTCAAGAGAGCACCCCTTCATATTAACGTAATCAGGCCGCACAGACCCAAGGTCCACACTAGGCTAGGAGCTGCCTTGCTCCACCAGAATTCTGTACCTTTGCGCATCCCAGCTAGACTTTATTAACCCGGGTAGACATTAGCTGGATTAGATCATATACTCTTTTATGCATACCCATTATTTCTACACAAGCATTTTGAGGTCTAGGTTGCTGTAGAGAGACACAACCAGCATAGACCGGTTTTGTTAATAGGAGTACTACTTTTTCGTGGCGAGCATTATTACTGTTGCACCGCTTATAATATTCTTGTGTCCAATAACATTATAGGTCCAGCCTTTTTGTGTGTTTAGCCTACACGTGCATTGTCCTGCCTCCTACTATTTTGTGGTTCCATTTCCGATACGTTCTTCTTAGTAGCATCCAACATTATTCAGAAGATTCCTTGTGCGGTGCTTGAGGACTTTACAACACTTTCTTTCATAAAGGAGTGACAGATATTATTGATTAAAGTAACGTTAAGTAAACCTTCTTCTTGTTTGCATTAGATCACTCTTGTGATTTAATTAAGTTAACTATCTTTTCCTTGTGTACCATAACTAAGCAACCATATGTTATAGGTAATAGGCTGTTTCAGAGAACATCAGCCTATAGTAGAAGCACATAGATACTGAGAGTTAAGATACCCCGCTATTGCAGATATAACTCTGGAGGGGATAATATGTGTTCTTTGTTCGACGGGATTATATATCAGGGGTTGGATCTAGCGTTTCCGTTGTTACATTTATGCCAGTCTAGTCCAATGTATAAGAGCTACTGATTTATACAAGACCCGATCGTAACAATAGATAGATAGATATAGATACAATTGTGTCTTGTTATTAACATATATTGTTGTTTCTTCTGTTTTTTCTTCCATGTGTATAGTGTAAGTGTCTCCTTAACACATGGGTTAAGAGGTAAGACTGTGTGAATGTCTGTTTCATAATTATACTATACAACGTGGCAACAGGGAGGCTGTTAATATGTTTCAAGGGAGATAACCTGTCAAACAGGACTTGTGGTTTTATCTGTCTGTCTCGCTCCTCTCCCATGTTCTTGTATCATCATTGGGTGCTTGTGTATATCGATATATTGTAAGTGATGGTTAATTAGGTGAATTACACATTTGTGTCACGTTCTACTCTTCCTCCTCCTCCTCGTTCACCTTCACCTTCTCATCCCCCTCGCCCCTTCCTACTCTACCTTCTCCACAGCTCCGTAATTCCTCAGGTGTGGCGCTGTTAGTTTACCTTTAATTAGGAGCGACAATAACATCTTCCACTCCAAATGACCAGGTGTACAAACTAGCAAGGTGGGCGACAGAGAAAGGTGGTGAGGTATTCATCACTAAATTACCACTATTATCATAAGGTATCTGTTTAATGACTGCCTTATATTTTTCAACAAAATAAAATATACAAACTATTTAGTTATATGAATTAATTATTAGAATACAGACAAACATACACAGCTCGAACGCAGACATTCCTGATTGTGATGTACTTAACCGATAGTTAGAGCAAAAATACAGAGACAGGCCATCTTTGTGGGGTGGGGGGATACTCGTTTACAGCCAGTTTTGAGCTTTGTCTCCTTCGTACTCATAGAAAAATACAACAGTATTTAATTTAGCCGCTTTAAAAGGGAATCGTCAATCATACATTTGTCTTCATGTATTGATTTATTGTTCTATAGTTGTTGTTTCCAACATTTTATCTTTATTAGATAAACTATTCCTATTTTGGTGTTTGCCGCTCTCTAACAGATTTATGGCCTATGTTATTCCTCTGTTTTCTCATAGTTATGTATATAATACGGATGGCTAGACCTTCACATGTTTCGTTGCTGCTGAATGATCTTCCCTTACTATGCGGCAACCTTAAAGTAAGGAATCTTAGATGAGCTTGAGGCTGAAAATAGAACAACATCGTGATACTCTCTGAAACACACAATTGTGTTCTCGCCCGACACTTTTAGCAAACGCCATACTGTATTAATTGAAGGACTTGGTGTGTTGCCTATAACAAAAGTAGTGGTGGTTCTATTTTCTCTTGTTTTGAAAGGTTAGTCAAATTCAATATGAAATACCAAAACGTTTGATCTCGCTATATATTCAAAATAATGTGTAGATAAATTGCATGATTAAAACGATTTCATAATACTGTCGGCCAACACCCCCCCCCCCCCCCTCTCTCTCTCTCTCTCTCTCTCTCTCTCTCTCTCTCTCTCTCTCTCTCTCTCTCTCTCTCTCTTCTTACAGTGTTAAAAATGCCACAGTGTAAAAGCCCTTTGTGTTGTCCGCTAAAGATTAAAACACAAACAAAAATGTATCTTTCTGTCTAGCAATCTATGTTCACTTGCCCAATTTTCACTCCTTTCCTACACACACGCAGAGTATGGACAGAAAACAACACAAAACTCATAATAAAACTGAGAGGGGAGGAACACCAATATACCTGAGGACGAGGGAAAGAGTGGGACAGAGTGAAAGTGGCCAGTGACGAGGATACAAGAAGGAAGAGGAGGAATACAATAGAAGAGAGGAATACAATATAAAAGGATACAATAGAAGAGAGGAATATAATATAATAGAATACAATAGAAGAGGAGGAATACAACATAAGATAATACAATAAAGGGTATACAATATGAGATAATACAACAGAAAATGAGGAATACAAGAGAAAAGAGGAAACCAATAGAAGAAAATGCAATAGAAGACTCTAGAAGAGTAGGAATACAATACAAGTGAAAACAATAGAAGAGGATGAATACAATAGAGGATAATAAAATATAAATATACCATGAACGAGGAAGAAAAAACACAAATGTTGTGATTGGTGACAATATGAATGTAGCTAGACTTTATATGTTATGTAATAATAGACACAAAACTTCACCAGACACTTATGTTATAATAAAGTTAAAACTTAAATCACACACCCATTACAGGTAAATCAATGTTGCGTGACTTAGTATATACTTGCTATGTATAGTACAGTATATAGCACATAACACTAAGTTATATACATTCCCAGGGTTTCTTGTAATATGACAAAATATACGATGTAATTTTAATAATATGAAAATATTACTTGCAATCACATTAATATTGATTATATCTGTTGAAATCTGTATAGATGACATGATATTATTGTTACAAATTACTTTTGACAGTCACTGTAAGTAAGGGGTTACCTCCAAATAAGGAGTATTAGGACGTTTGGAGGTACGATCCTAAGTAGTTATTATAAGGGTTAACTATTAACTCTTAGTAAGGATGACTAAAGGTGTATCTCTGTCCTTATGAGTTATATAATAGGTTGATTGAAGTTGATGTTGGAAGTAGATATCAGCTCTCCGTCCTCTGCTAGTTGATTGATAGATGTGATTGATAATAATACTATCTTTATTTAGTTAAAGTAATGCTGCCACCGTTACGTCTTTAAGCCTTATAAATATAATATTAATACTTATAGGTAAAAGGAAAAAGGAAAGGATCTGTTTGGTATCCGTAAACCACTTTAACTAGTAAGTAACAACTGAATGATGTATACAGCTGTACTAAGAGAGAATTCCCTAATTGAGAGGGAATCTCAGAGGGCTATGTTGTCGGGTCCAAGGTTCGAGTCTATCTGTTAGACCTCCTGTTGTGTCTGAGTCCTGTCTCTTACCAACTCAAATCTTCCTTCAATACCTCTCACCTCCTCCTTGTCTGCCACACCCTGGAATTATGGACAATTACCAAGACCACTCCTAGCACATGTTCAGAGATTGGTGAGGAAATCAGGAGTGTTGAGGTCAGCTTACATTGGTGGGAAAGGAGTTTGAGTCATGAATTCATAGGGTTAAACGATCTCCAAGGTGTACAGTCCCCCACATAAGTATAGAGACACTGTAACTAACACCTTAACATTATATGAGATATGTAAATAATGATTGCATAGTAAATAGTACAATCGTGAGTTGTAATATTATATTTCATTGTCAATTCATTTCATATCATGTACGCCTTATATATCGTGTGAAAGAGAGAGAGAGAGCACAGAGGAGAACAAGCGACATCCGATAATATGATTGAACCTTCCGAGGTTGCGTATAATATAAAACGTGTACGCTGCTATTTGTTTGTGAACACAATTCATTTTTGAATGAATACAAAATATATGTATAGTCGATTGTTTAATGCTAGAGCAGCCATGGATGACTTTGTTAGGAAGTCTATTACATAATTTTACCACCCGATTGACAGAAGACATGATTTTCCACATGGAAGTGAAATAGCGAAAGTTTGAGCGAAGAGTTGTGATTTGTCAGAGGAAGTGACGGTGGTGTCTGGTGTCGTCTGAGTTGAAAAGATTAGGTAAAGACGAGGAAGTAAAATTGTTGGAGAGGATTTTGGCTAGATGCCAGAAAGCATTTGATAAGCTAGAATTGATGAAAGAGTTTTTGGCGAGTTGAAAGACAGGTTTGTCTTGATTTCGGGTTTATTTTGTTGTTACCCGTTTCCCCTTAGTAGTGAATGCCATAGAAGGACTTTCATCAGCATTTAGTGATAATTTGTTTAATTATTTAAACATTCATGGTGTTTGTTAAAGTATTCATGTTGTTGCCAAATAGAAATATGTTTGTGTAGGCCTAATCTACAAAAAAGATAATAGGGAATAAATCTTGGAAAACATGCACAATATCAATGATATTTGTATTTTGTTATTTTCAATGTGAATGAAGGAGACACAACGCAAAACTGTATGTAACAAGTGTCTCCCTCAAAGTTAAAAGTGTGACAGAGAGTCAAATTCAAGGAACGTTGGAGTCAAAATGTCTTGTTACACGGCACTTGAAGCAGTTTAATTCATAGGGTAAGAGTAAGACAGATTGAAGGAGAGGAGTTTCAAGGTTTACTTGTTGATTGGAACAATGACTGTCAAAACCGGTTCACTCTTGGGTTAGAGAGTTGGACGGAATAGGGACGGTAGTGAAGGGCGGAAGCCCCAACTCTCTAAGAAAGAAGGTATACACTGAGAAAGTTCTGAAGAACATCGATTATTGTAATTGCGGTAGAAGAGTAAGAGAGATGCAACATTGCAGGATGTAGATTGTAAGGAATGAGTAATATTTACATAGTGTTACATATAGTTACATAACTACACAGACTGTACAGACCTTGCGGTCCCTATTTGGCAGTCCAGACTTAATTCTAAATCCAAAAATGCTACTAAGTGGAAGATAAGGATAGCAAAGCAGAAGGCTCTATCCCCACCCAACCCATCCCTCCAACCAAGGGTCGGCATGTAATATAATTGGGAAAAAAGCCCCCTAGTAAAATAAGAACATTTCTACCGAGAAATGTATAGTAAAGATAGAATTTGGAAAATAATAATTTCTACTGATAATATATATATACTGTATATATATACTGTATATATATATATATATTTTTTTTTTTTTTTTTTTTGTATTTACTTATCTTACCCCAACCTCCTCAATATGAATGTCAAGTTTCCTTTTGAATGCGTCGATTGTATTAAATTGCACCACTTTCCCTGGCAATTTGTTCCACTCCTTAACTATACTGTAGGTGGGAAAATGCTTTGTGACATCGAGTTTGACCCTCCTCGTTTTTAATTTCATACTGTTCCTCGAGTTGATGAACTGTTATTGATTGTGAACAGTAATTCATGATCAATTTTATCAAACCCATTTAATGTTTTTAACACCTTAAGAGCGGCCTAGGCGGTATATAATATGTAGCCACCAGCGGGGTGTTTTTACCCAAAATAGGGCTGTTTACGTGATCATTTTTATGCCTAAATAAGACCCAGAGCGTAAAACAAGTATCTATCCCTGAAAGGGCATAAACAGAGCTTTCCAATGACACCACAACGATCCTTTAATGACCGCTAGTTTTCTTGAAACAACCGCGCAACACGAGTGCAAAAAGCATGTAATTCGGTACTTTCCCCATACAATTAAGTATGTAGCGAGTGAGAGAGGGAGGGAGGAGGTGGGATTCGTGTCAGTAGGTTCGCCAAGGTGGTCTGGAGCAGTCATACGCTCGCTACTCTCCTGCCACTACTTGTCTCTCTCTCTCAGCAACATTACGTGCTGAAATTGCCACACGACCTATGTTGCGCGCCGCCAGATAGTCCAGATTTATTATACTCGACTTATGTTGCGCGCCGACAGTTAGGGGTTAAACAATCGATTTGTTGACTTCTCAATCGTCTTTTTGTATGTGGGAACACATTTAATTTTCTTAATATTTCATGATATGATATATTTCTTAGTGATGGTATTAACTTTGTGGTTCTACGCTGTACTGACTGATATATACAGAATAATGTCTTCTTATACTGTATAATGTATATATACTGTATATACCTATAAAGCGCGAGCAGGGTGAAGTGGACACCATGCAACTGGGCGAAGATATTAGGCCTCTTTCCCGCCTAAAATCGTCATTTTACGATAAATAACGTTATTACTTATTCATATGCGCCTATTTTACCTTTACTATGAAGATAGTAACCTGTAACAACAATAAAACAAGAGGGAATATATTTTTTCTGGTCAAAATAGCGAATTATAGCCAACCGCTCCAGAGTTGTGAGCCAGCCGCGATGTACACTCTCCTTCTCTGAGGCCTACAGCCACACTGAATCTCCCCTCCCTCATACTCGCACATCTATACTCTCTCTAAGCAACATTAGCACGGTTTAGACCGGGTTTGGAGATATTGGCATGATAAATCCACCAATAAAGATGGTAATAAGAGGAAAAATAGGTGATAATTGAAGGGGGGGGGGGGGCAAGGAGGGTATATTGACACATGTGGATAAGTGATATGAGGTATGGAGGAAAAAAAAACAAAGAAACACACAAATTGTTTTAAGTACTACTGGGGCCTTTTAAAATTTTATTTTTTAGGCCTGCCCTCTTAAGAGCTTTGCCACCGTTGCCCAGTAAAACCTCTTAAGAGCTTTCTCGCCGTTCCCGGGTTAAAAGAGTTGACGGTCTCCATAGCCTGACCGTTCAGCTTCACCTCACACTCTGTGACTTCACCCCTTTCGAAGACCATAACCTTGCTCTTCCCCGCATTTACCTTCAAATTCCGTTTTTCGCACACAGTTCCAAACTCATTTAGCAGACTCTGCAACTCCCATTCATTATCACTCATCAGAACTGTATCATCCGCAAACAGCAGTATAGGTAGCTTCCACTCAATTCCCTCCCTTTTCAGCGATACACCAACATCCACTGCTCTTGATAGTATTTCTTTCATGACTCCATCTATATATACAGTAAACAACCACGGGGACATCACACACCCCTGTTTCAAACCAACATTCAGGTCAAAGAACTCGCTCTGCTCACTCTCCACACATACTGCCGCCTTTGCACCCTCATACATGCTCTTCACTGTATATATAAAAGCTAGTAATATAATAACACGTTCCAATAGTGAGGGCAATCAGTACTAAATAGGACAAGAATTGCTCACAAGGTGATACAAGCATAAAACTTGCCACAATAGTTCACAAAGACCTATTTTACAATTTCAGGGCAGGAGCCACCGAGATTTCAGTGTTGCATAGCAACGGTTGCTAGGCAAATCATTTACCTTAGCAACCGGCAGCAACAATGCAGTTTCTGGAAAACTGTGAGGTGCTATGGTTTTTTCTCAACTCCTTGTTCTAAAAAACATGTAGCATTGCATTTGGAGATCATATACAAGAATTATGTGGCATAAAATCCAATTTAGGGCAAGTCAGGCTATAAAAATGCCACTCCTAAAGCTTCAGACACTGTTGTCACAGTCACTTTTGCATTTGCAGTAGGCTGTGCATTTTAGATGCGCATCAACACATTTGCAGTCTGTGCATCCTCGGCAAGAACACTTCAGTAGTTCTGGGCAGGTTGTACTGGCTTCGGGCAAGTTAGACCACAGAGGCCTCCACTTTTCTGGGCAAGTCCATCCCCACTCACTTGGAGAGGGCAACTGTCGTTCTGGCACCGTGGTGCAGCCCCAGTGGTGCCCACCTTGTAGTACTGCCCTCTTCATGTGTTGCTGTAGAGCAGCCTTGGTTGGAGGTAGACATGATATCCGACGTCCTTTGTGGATGAACAGATTCTTTCTGACTTCATTGATGGAACGAGAAGTTGCTGTCCTGTCATAGAGTCGAATGGTGAAGTACTCCAGAGAAGCATCAGTCGCTTCACCAATTTGTTCAGGTGCATTGTGCAGCTCATAGAATGTCGCAGTAAATTCATCATGTGCCTCCCACACTTTCCATGCAGTCCATCACAGGCAGTGCCAAGGATCTTTCTGTGCCAAGTGAAGCACATATTTCATGAGCTGGGATGTAACTAAAGTCCTTTCCACAACCAAAGGTAATCCAGAGTTCTATCTGCTGTCTCTGAGCCAGCTGCTGTACGACTACCACTGCCAATACTACCACGTCAGTGTCCACAGTTCGAACAAGGATCTTGTGGAAGCCCTGCATAACAGCATCACTGACATGCACCATGATCCTCGAGTCTGCCTCCTCATGGTTGCAGGAAGCAATGTTGCTGGTGTCTCGTGTAGGTAAGCATAGCACATTGGCACCATCAGTAACAATGAGAGTCTGGTCTCCTGATGCATTTTCCAGCAGTTCCTTGTTCAGGAATGTAAACAGGTCTGTCTTGTCGTTGGCCAAGCGAAGGAACTGCTGCCAGTTCTTTGGTGTTGGGCTATTTCTGCGTACCGGTATTTCATAATTTTTGTTTTCGGTTATTTTTGTTTTCGGTTAGTCTAGGCTATCATCCCTAGTGGCCTATTTCTGCATACTCAATTTTTAAATTTTCAGTTAGGCTATCACCGCTGGTGGCCTATTTCTGCGTACCGGTATTTCATAATTTTGGTATTCGGTTATAAAATTGTTTTCGGTTCGGCTATCACTGCGTATTCAAATTTAATTTTGTTTTGTTTTAATTTTCGGTTAGGCTATCACCGCTGATAACCTATTTGTGTGTATTTCAACAATTTTGTTTTCGGTTAGGCCTATTTAAGTAAGTGAAGCGACCTGAAGGGAGTGAAGTGTTTTTAAAGTGAGTATAGTGTTTTTAAAGTGAGTTAAGTGTTTTTAAGTGAGTGATGTGATCTAAAGAAAGTGATCGTCACCATGCCTCGTGCCTGTACGAACTGCGCCGGTAGGTTTGGTGCTTCCATGTTTGCTCCTGCCGATCCACAAGTCTGCCGACTCTGCCAGCAACGAGAGGATTTGACAGCAAAATTGGATGAAGCCCACAACAAGATCAACGCCCTCACCAGGAAGCTGGACTCACTCCAAGAGTTTGTAACACTCAACGTTGGAGTATCACTAACTCCAATTGTTTCAACTCCAGCATCCACCACCGCCCCAACGTCATCTGCCAACAATCCAACACCTGCAGTAGACACTGCAGCAGATGCTTCTGACGAACCTGAGCCGACATCAAACCAGGACAGCCGCCCTGTTCACCTTAGTCTCTCCCCCACTCCTCGTGCAAGAAGCCTGCTAGCACAAACAGTACCAACCCCTCGCCCCCGTTCTAACCACTCCTCTCCCCGACCTGTACGTAGAGTCCCGCCACCACAGGTTTCCGGATTTACACCAGTGAGGAACGGTGCATGGCCAACGCAGAAAAGGTCTCATCTACCAGTCACAATGTCAAACAGATTTGAGATATTGGTAGAGATGGAAGACGAACCAGAAGAGACCAGGCTCGTTGGGGATTCCATCCTACGAGGACAGGTCGAAGAGTTCTGCGACAGAGTCCCAAATACAAAGCTACAAAAAGGTACAAAAATAATACTTACATTAATATACAGACCTCCAGCTCAATCAGTGCAAACTGACCGAGAAATTTACGAACAAATTGCAGATGTAAGTAACTCACAAGATACCGTAATTTTGGGCGACTTTAATTTACCTGTGACCAAGTGGGGCAATACTCTTACTTCACACTCCGGACATGACTTGTATACGAACTTGCAAGAGATTTCGCTTTATCAATTTGTTCGAACGCCGACCCGTGGTAATAACGTTCTTGACATTGTACTTGCAACAAAAGAAGAATTAATAGAGAATTTGAATGTTGGTGATGAATTCAGTAACAGCGACCATCGTACGATAACTTTCACTTTAAACTTTACTAGTAACGAACCAAATAGTAGCATCGAAAAAGTCCCTAATTTCAAGAGAGCAAACTTTCATAAACTTAGAGCTATGTTTAATGAAACTGACTGGAGCTTTTTAATTAACAATAACGACATAAATACATCTTGGAAGTTATTCGAAACCACTTACCTAAAAGCAGTGCAAGACTGTATACCATCGAAAATAAGGCGTCCAGACCATAATAATAAGCCCAAATGGTGGAATAAAGATATTTCAAACTGCCTGCATGCTAAAAAATTTGCTAATGATAGATTAAAATCCTCACAAAATGACGAAGAACAGGTGAAATTTGTAGAGCTACGACGCAAAGCCAAAAAGTTAATTAAGCAAAGTAAAAAGACCCTAGAGTTACATATTGCAAATCAAAGTAAAACAAACCCGAAAGAATTCTATAGTTATATCAGAAAGAAAAAAGTAGTTACTTCAACTGTTGGACCGTTAGGTCGATGAAAACGGAGAATACACCAAAGACGAAGTACAAATAAGTAATGCCCTCAATACCTTCTTTGCATCAGTTTTTACAACAGAAGACCTCAGTGATATCCCTACACCATCGCCGATTCAGATTGATAATTCAGATGTTCTAAGCAATATCACCGTTACAAAGAGAGAAGTATTGAATTGTTTAGATAAACTCAAGGTAAATAAAACACCTGGACCTGATACAATCTCGCCTAGAGTTCTAAAGGAAGCTAAGGATGAGCTCTCCAAACCACTGACATTACTATTCAATAAATCCTTGCAGTCTGGAACTATGCCTGATCAGTGGAAGCTAGCCAACGTAACACCGATATTAAAAAAAGGCAGCAAATCCCTACCCAGTAACTATCGTCCAATTAGCTTAACCTCAGTTGTATGTAAAATGCTAGAAACGGTCATACGAGACAGACTCGTAAATCACTTAGAGGAAAATAACATACTTAAAGATACTCAACAGGGCTTTCGTAAAAAACGTTCCTGTTTAACAAACCTCTTAGACTTCTTCCACGATATCCTCAACCTCTACGATGAGAGTAAAGCTGTAGATATTATATACCTTGATTTTCAAAAGGCCTTTGACAAAGTTCCCCACAAACGTTTACTGCTAAAACTAAAAGCGCATGGAATACAAGACGGTGTGTTGAAATGGATAGAAAATTGGCTCAGCGACAGAAAGCAAAGAGTAGTCATAAACGGTAAGGCATCTAAATGGACCAATGTAAGTAGCGGGGTACCCCAGGGATCGGTACTAGGACCAATTATCTTTCTAATTTACATCAACGACATAGATGAGGGTCTCACCTGTACAATCTCAAAATTTGCTGACGATACAAAAATTGCAAATAGCGTACTCTCAAAAGAACAAGTTGACGATATGCAACACAATCTAGATAAATCATCATGTTGGGCCCAAATTTGGCAAATGAGTTTCAATGCGGATAAATGTAAAGTACTACATATCGGATACCTAAATGAGAAAGCAAACTATTCGATGAATGGCACTCGGCTTAAGAATGTAAACATAGAAACCGATCTGGGAGTAACAATATCGAGTAACCTAAAACCGAGTCAACAATGTTCAGAAGTTGTTAAGAAGCCAAACAAAATAATTGGCTTTATAGGCAGGTCTTTTGAGCATAAATCCAAAGAAGTTATCCTAACCCTTTACAATTCCTTAGTCCCCCCTCTTCTGGAATACTGCATTCAATCCTGGTGCCCTTATTACCAAAAAGATATAAACAAGCTAGAACGAGTTCAGCGTAGAGTTACCAAAATGATACCTAGCCTAAAGAACAAACCATACAAAGAGCGTCTTAGAGAATAAAATCTATTTCCTTTAACCCAGCGCAGATTAAGAGGTGACTTAATTCAAGTGTTCAAAATCATCAAAGGCATCGACAATATGAACTGTAGTAAGTACTTCACTATCGACCAATCTAATTACACGCGGGGAAACGGTTGCAATATTATTGGTAAATCTTTTAACTCACACGAATCTAAGAATTTCTTCTTCAATCGAGTTGTCAACTTGTGGAATGGGCTTCCCCGAAACGTTATAGACTGCATCACCGTTGATTCATTTAAACTCCGCCTAGACAAATATCTCGCATCAAACCCGCGACTGACTGCGTTTGTAAATGAATAACTTTATTTTATTCCCCCCTCAGTTACTAACCCATCTGTCCCCTACTAACTTCCTAATCCTGCCACGGACATTAGTTCCAGGGCAGTAATTCCCTTTCCAATGTTCCCTTACCCACTCTAACCCACTCTTTGGACACTTGATCCTCAGTGTTTTGGAGGACAAGCAACCTAGAAGGGTCACTATATCTGTTGTTGCTTGATTTCCTTTGTACTCCTTTGTAGACGCCCCAACTCGTCTGCGCTGAATAGGACCAGTGACACGTTGTTCTCTTGTCTGTGACTTGAGGCTGTTATCGAAGTACTGGTCCCAGACAACATCCATTCTCAGAGCCTGACTTTGAGCATTGTTTATGTATGGAAGAAAGACCTTGGCAGCATAGTCTCCAAATGTCTTGCAGCCCTCAGGTCTAAGAAAGTGAACAAGTGCCGCACCATCCATGATTCGCACTTCAGACTCTGGTGTCACATCATTTGATGACCATACTTTCTTTTCAAGACATTCTATGAGATCAGACTTCTTCCCTGGACGTAGCTGCCCATAGGCAGACAGAGATGGAGGAAATGGGAGGTTTTCATGATTGGTATCCTTCTCGGAGAATAGAGCCAACATCTTCTTCACAAGCCATGAACACATCTCGTCCTTCTTTGTAAGCTTTCATCCTTGGGAGATGCATGAGAATGCGATCTTTCAGATGCTTACTGTTTACTCGTGCAGTAACATCCACTCCAAGTTGATTTAGCCTGTCAGTGTAGAGCTTCACAAGATCTGCAAGTCTGAACACCTTCACATCCTCATCTTGCCTCTTCTCCTCAATGTAGGAAATCAGCTGAGCCAAAGCAATTCCTTTACATGTCTGGTCATCTGAGGCATCCTGATCCTGTGATACCTTTGCACGTGCTCTATTGTACAGGTTTATAAGGCAGTTTGCATGATACTTTGCCTCCTGGGAAATAAGGTCTCCTGCACTTAATTTTGCAAGAAGATTTTCATCTTGTAGATCATGTGGCATTTCCTCACACGAAAATCTAGTTGAAATGTACAGACTTCGCGGAGGTTCTCCTTTGTTTGCTGCTGGGAACAAAAGAAGCATTTGGGACAATTGCTGCCAACTGTTCCACTTGAGGCAGTATCACCACCACTGCTAGTGCTACGTGTGAAAATTCGTTTTGAAGCAGTCCCATCTTCCTCAGACTTGTGCTTTCGTTTTGCGCGTTCCAGTTTGGTATGTGAAAACTACTGATAACAAGATTTGTGCCACTTTGCATTCTGTTCTTTCAATGTTAATTGAATACCATTCCCATGGTCAAGTCGTGCCAGATTGATTTTGATTGGCATTGAGTCAAGGTTACTAAACTGTGTGATGTTGTCTACTATGGTTTCATAGCCTCTGTCAGTTGGTGATATGAGAGACTCTTTGGTGTCCAGTTGACAAAAAACACAGATAGTCCAATCAGTTGCTTGAACAGATGAAGATGAGGCACTGGCCATTTCTGTGAATATTCAGTACGTCTTGACTATCACTGTGCGCAGATCAAATATATCAAACTTGCTGAAACTGGAAACAAAATATGATTAAGGCCGAGGGTTTATCCTTTTACCACCTTTATCAAATACATCTGTTGCACAAATTCCTTTATGGGATACAACTAGGTTCAGTTTCCCTACACCTAGCCCGATCGTTCATCCAGTGCCATTTAAGTCCCGTGCGATCTGTACACCTTCCGGGTAATTCTTAAGCCCCGTTACCCTTGGCTCGGCTCTCCCGCGCTGGCACATCCTGTCAATACAGGCGCGGCTATCTAACTACATCTACCAACTACAAACTACAGTTTAGTAGCTAGTGGATTTGGGGCTGTTAGATAGCATTTGGGACACTGATCTAGATATACTAGTACTTATTAAAGTACTAGTATATCTAGATCAGCTGGCACTGAACCCCATGCTGAGTTACACAGCAGTGATGTCACCAGTGTGCCCTGGTTGTGTGCTGACATTCACTCTATTATATAGATATATATGCTTTTATACATCTTTTGAACCATTTTAGGAGTGAATATAGGAAAATAAATAAAAGTACAAAGTCATAACACTTCATAGTAGTTCAGAAACTGCATCGTTGCTGCCGGTTGCTAAGAAAAATGCTTTGCCTAGCAACTGTTGCTATGCAATACAGAAATCACGGTGGCTCCTGCTCTGAAATTGTAAAGTAGGTCCTCGTGAACATTTCCGGGAAGTTTCATGCTTGTATCACCTTGTGAGCAATTCTTGCACCCATTTCCTTGACTTCAATATTAACAAAATATGTGTTGAAACCATCCTCATTATCTTTATCATTCTGTATAATATTACCATCAATTAATAACTTATTGCATGTCTAGCAGCCTTTGTTTGTATATAATGTCCTGAATCACTTCCCATAACCTTTTAGCAATACCAATATTTGTCTTAAATAATGTATTGTACCATTCTCTATCTGTGTTAGTGTTTAAAATCTGTATGTGGTAACCCAGGTTCGAATATCGGGAATATAACATGCTTTTATTAATTTCATCGAGAAGTGTTTGGTGTTGGGAGTGAAATTAATCATTGTTATTATTACGTAGAGTTTCTGCAAACAAGTTGTTACATTCTATATATGCATTGGTATCATATATTGTTTTGTTTTTTTAATGATGACAGAGCATTTGTTTTACATTTTAATGGATTTTCTCAACTCCTAGGTGAGCCAGGATGTTCTATTATATGTTACCTTTAATTTAACAATGGGAAAGCATTCTTCAAAAATGTTTAAAATACGTTAAGGGAAATGAAGAACCAGATTCTCATTTTTGTATTGACAAACATAATTATTCCCTCAGTCTATTAGCGGTAATTTTATTCTTAAATTTGCGAATATTTTGTTTATTATACTAGCGTGTTTGTAAAATCTAGAACTAAAATCTGCAGCTAGCTAATGTCTCTGAGTATTGAAAGTATGATGTAGGTTTATCATGTACAACAACATTTAATGCGGCCATCTTGACAGCCCTGTCTCTTATTTTAGTAGAACGATACTACGGAGCTATAACTGGGTGGTTATGGCAGTATTAAAGAGCAATAACAAGGCACATACTGTTGGAGAGATCCATAAGTAATAACGGTAACACGACTAGCATCACTATTTAGACTCAACTGAGAATATATAACACTGGTTCTAAATGATCGGGCTTAAGCCTTCGATTATTTATTCACCCTTTTCACTAATATTTATTGTAAAATATTTTGATTAAAATAATATTAGGCTTCATTACTTTATCCCATATGACTATTAAACATAATATACCATATAATAAAACATAACTATCTATTGGAGGAATTCAAAATGTAATTAAATACTTTTTTCATCCTTCATTCCAGCTTGATAATGGGACATCTTATAGCTTAGTGTTTAAAAGGAGTTTTGTTATTACTGTTCGATGCTTTAATTATGTGCCATAGTCATTACAGAGTAAGCTATGTTATGGCCAATAAGTTATAACGGTCCTAGCTTCCCTCCAAATGGTGGAGTGCAATGTTATAAAACATTATACACCCAAAGGTATGCACGTGGACAATCACCTAGATCAAGGTCTTGGGTCAGCCAGGCTATGGCTGCTAAGCAGGATGACCTATCTTTGCTGTGTTTGTGAAAACACATTCTCCGCCTTGAGATAGGCACAATCTCGAGATTATTGCCTGGTACTCCAAGACGTTTTCCACTAAACTAGCTGGCTGATCAGTGGCCTTTAAATATAACACATATATGTTGTGGCTACAAACACATTTTAGTGATTATCAATGATAACCCATTTGATGTGTACTGTATATACAAGTTTTCTTTCCGATGTGTATATTTCCACAGTAATAAGCTGCCTGGCAAAACAGCCCCAAGGCCCCGAGCAAGGCCAAGGCCATAACCGAGTGCCCCCACAGAACCCTCCATGCCGACCACAATAAAGCCTGGGTGACCGAAGCCACTCCATGGCGGGGAGCTGAGGAGGGTGCGGAAACGCACGGGAAACCAAAGCCCCACCCAGGGCCCTGTGCCTCTCAGCAATTATGAAGAGCAATTTGAGGGGCAAAGGAAAAATGTGACGCTTTGGATTTCAATCTTGGTAGATTGGGAGGTCAATCCACGGAAGAGACGCTGTCACTTGAGATCTAGAAAATATATAAGTAAAAGGAACAGTCAGAGTAGGCTATGGGTATGGCAGAGATCGCTCAGTTCTCACGCTGATAGACCAGCCCATCACCACATGACTAGAACCCAATCCTCTCAGCATCAGCTAGGAAAGGCCCTAGAAAGCCGCCTTTGGTGGGGGGATAGCTCCCCTATTCCAACCCCTTTCGGGGTTGGGCACCCGCCCTGCCAGCCATTGTTATAATGACTTGCCAACAAAATATTATTTACTCAACTTTAAAAAATAAGACTTTAGAGCGTAGATTTGCAATGATTATAAGATGTTAATCCTTGAAACATTCTCTCGCTCTCTCTTACACACTTGCACACACGCATAGCTTCTGTAATCAATTTTCATCAAACTAATTTTCCATCACTTTTCCCTTCTCACACACACATCAACACACACGCAGCCACAGGGGCCGATCACACTGAGCCAATGTATTCTGATCGCTTGCCTTTACAGGCGAGTACTCAAATCTCACAGGTTGAAGGTGGGAACTCAAAATCTGTTTTGACTGTTGAGATTAGGTGTAAATGTGTCCGCTTTTGGGTTTCACCGGTTCCCTGTCCACGTCCTACCTCCTTTAGGGGCTTGTACATTCCTTGATTTTTATCCTGTTACTCTTTCAACTCTGGGGGAGGCACCTGTCACAGGCAGTTTTGCCTTTTGTCTCCCTCATCCAAATAGAAAACAACAAAATATATATCCTAGGACTCTCAAATGATGAGTGACTGCCCCTGCTGGTGAGACTGAAGAATATGTTAGGTTTTGCTTTAAACTTGACTCTCTTCTGGACCAATGGCCCGGTTGGGACACTCATTGCCATGGGGGACTTTCACCCTCACAGATCATATTATGGATATATGGGCACGTTCTATGTTCATTCAATGGAGAGGTGCTGGCAATGTACTGTATGCATACGTTTTTTTTTTTTTTTTTTTCTATGTGAATGAGGGAGACAAAAGGCATAACTGCCTGCAGCGAGTGCCTCCCCCAGATTTCAAAGAGTGAGAGGGCCGAAATCAAGGGACGTTCGAGCTAAAATGCCTGGACACACAGAGTTTGAAGCAATTTAAGTCATAGGAAGAGGGAAAGACTGATTCTGGGGGAGAGTTCCAGAGCTCAGCAGTTGAATAGAAGAAAGTCTGAGAATAGCATTTCACTCTTGGGTTGGAGAGTTGCACAGAGTAGGGGTGGGATTGTGTTGCAAGGCGGATACTACGTACCCTACATAGAGGAGGTGGTATACACTGGGAAAGCTCCGAGGAACACTGATTATTGTAGTAGCGAGAGAATAGTGAGAGAGATGCAACATTGCGGCGAAGAGAAAGAGATTGCAGAGATTTGGTGAGTGGACGGGAGTTAATGATACGAAAAGCTTTCCTTTCTACTTTATCTAGGAGTGCGGTGTGAGAGGATCCTCCCCACACATGTGAACAATACTCCATACAAGGACGCACTGTGCCGCTGTACAGAGCAAGTAGCTGAGCAGGGGTAAAGAACCCCTTGACGCGATTGAGCACACCCAGCTTCTAGGAGGCTGCCTTAGCGAGACTGGTAATATGGTCTTTCCAAGTGAGAGCAGAAGAAAAAGATACACCGAGAACATTGAGGGAAGATGAAGGGTTGATTTTTGTATTGTTGTAGAATAAGGGATAGTCCTCTGGAGGTTCCTGACGGGTAGTAAGGTGGGTAAATTGAGTTTTGGAAGCATTAAATGTAACAAGGTTTTCTCTACCCCAATTGGAAATAGTAGCTAGATCAGAAGATAAGCATTTTATGGCTTCATTACGTTTACTTTTGAGGGACTGCTGGCTGGGGCGTTCTGGAAAACTAATTGAGTGGTGTAAAGTAGAGTCGTCTGCATATGAATGGATGGGACTAGATGTACAGTTGAGAAGATCATTTATGAAAATTAGAAAGATAAAAGGAGATAGGACAGAACCCTGAGGAACACCGGAGTTGATAGGATGAAGAATTGAGCGATGGCCGTCCACAGCCGGAGCTATGGAACGGCCGGAAAGGAAATTAGAGACAAAGGCACAGATGGAGGGACAGAAACCGAAGGAGGGTAATTTGGAAATTAAAGATTTGTGCTTGGGGTTGCCCAAGTATAATTTTCGCTCTTGGGACATGTGGTATTACTTAACAGTTGCCAGACATAAGAGATGCAGTCAACCTTCCACTCCCTCGTGGGTTCAGTACCATATGAAACATAGGAATGGATGAGTGTGCTTTTACCCTTGAATTAATGTCAAAACATGTTCACTGGTATGTCTAATGATAAGGTAGGAACGACATGTGATAGATTAATGTCATTGTAAAGTAAAAAACAGGTACTTTTCGGCACATATCTTTTTGGTTAATATATCACTTTTCTTCACAGAGTACACTAGGAGGAATATGCCTGTTCTGCAAGGAGGATTAATGCAGTTATTGACACTAACAGGGCTAGCAAAGATAAATGTGTAGGTCCTCATTGCTATGGTAACAGGATGGTCGTTAGTATTCTCGTCTTGAACTTTACTAGGTCCAAGAAGTTGAGACTTATGGGTACCTGCTTCCAGACACCATATATACAGTGCATAAGTCTGGGTATTCCAATGCTGGCCATGCTATGTAAGAGATGTATATGATGCTCGTAGATATCCATATGAGAATACTACAGTAATGTAGGATGCACGAGTGTTCAGATCTTTGCTACCGACCACAAGCTTGTTGTTGCTACCTTAAGTCTGTGCCTTGAAACGAAAAAAAGGTATCAAAATATTATCCAAAAGGTTTACGTCTTGAGATACTCAAGGATGAGGAGTCTCAAAAGGAGTGTGCAGTGATGGTCTCAAATTGATTTTAAGTGTTTGGTTTCCTGGAGGACATATGGAACTGTGGGATTGCTTCAAACGTGAGACTCTTGCAATATTTGATATAAGATGCTTTCCATTTCCACAAGTTTCAAAATTATTTATAGTAAACAGTGCATTTGTAATAATTAGGCTCAAACGCATGCACTGAAATGTCTTTATTGGGTTACCATTGGGGCTTCCAGCAGCATTTGCATAATAACACTATCATATCCATCTTTATTTCAATATCAATGTTGAACTAATATTATTTGTAGTTTCCCCGCACTTTAAATATTATATCTTTATATAGTAAACGAAATTGGTATGTTTATACTTTTTATGCTTAGCCTTTCATTTCGTAATTACATTTAATTTTTATATTTGTATTTTATTTTTTTGTTTTACCTGCTTAAACCCTGACATTTGTTGACGTTGAAACGAAGCTTTTATATCATAATTCCCTTTGGTGTCTCTCTACCTTTGTTCAACCTTTAACCTTGTGTCTGTTTTGTGAACCTAGATCGGCATGTCCAGGCCACGACATTGTTATTTTTGGGCCACTATGTTAACCCCTTGAGGATTATGATGCATTTTGGCAGTTTAATCTGGCTATCATTAGATGATTTTATTTATATTAGGAACGGTATATGGAAGCCAGAGAGTTATTTGAAACAGTCTGAATCCATCTTTCCTTCATCTTATGACTTAAATTGTTTGAAACTCCGTGTGTCCAGACATTTTGGCACTCGTCACAGGTAGTTTTGCCTTCTGTCTTCCTCATCCACATAGAAAAAACAAAAATATGAGGTGGTGTTGAAATGGCTTATCCCTCAATACTTTCTGACCTGACCTGACCTGACCTGCATCTGGGCTATAATAATGTATGGTACCGGTATTGTCTCGTTGGCGTTCGATACTGATTCAAATGGATACGTCGCCATTAATGCTCTTGACTGTACACTGTTTAGATTTAACCCGTTCAGTATTTGAGGACGTGTTTCTTCCTTTATTATGGCTATCATTAAACGATTTTATTAACCTATGCCCGTTACCCCAGGATAGGAGCCCCGAGCGCAGAGGTGTGAAACATCAACCAACCCTCAACATCAACTACACATCTAAAAGCCAAACATCAACTAAATTAACCCAAATCAACTAAATTCAACCAAACACCAACCAAATTCAACCAAATATCAAACAACCGTCAACATCAACCAAACATCAAACAACTAGATATCAACCAAATTAACCAAAATCAACTAAATTCAACCAAACATCAACCCACCTTTCAACATCAACCAAACATCATACCAACAAGGCATCAACTAAACATCAACCAACATTAACCAACCTTCAACATCAACCAACCCTTAACATCAACCAAATTCAACCAAACATCAACCAACCCTCAAATTCAACCACAAATCAGCCAAATATTAACCAAAATTTAACCAAACATTAACCAACCCTCTATTGTAGAAAGGAAACATTTCATGTAACGAAATGTTAATTATAAAGTATTTATGATCACCCTCACCTGGTTCATCCACAAATGGCACATTTGATTTGTCCACAATGGCCACCTTATCACTTTCTTAAGGAAGCGTCACACAAGGGATGTTTCTGTCAATTTTTATGAGCAATTGTAGATTGGCATTTTCAAAATAAAAGGTTCGTAAGAATTAAACTACCTAACATAATCTACCTTCGTTCTAGTGTATGATTCCAATGCGAAATAGCCTCAAAATACTACAAGCAGAAACTTGTTCAATGCAAATTGCTGGAAAATATGTTTGTGTGACACCACCTTTAGACTTAGAGCTTACTATGAACATTGTTAGTTATATCATGCAGCATGTCAACAACTGTATTCATTATTTTCCTGGCATTCTGGTGAGTGATTCTCCTTGTAGAATACATAAACTGCAACTGAGCTTGATTGTTTATGCCAGATAAGCCAATTGCAATTCCGCAATTTTGCTTGCACAGAGGATGGTAGTGCTGAATGTCCTTTACATGAATATGCTTCCCTCTCAAGGTGCTCTGAACTTGTGGATTATATATATTGATGAATAAATAATCGTAAGTATTTGGAAGGACATTAGAATAATGCTTATTGTGTGAATAATCCTGAGGTCTTGACATGATGTCGAGTACTCCATCTGTCAGCATTGTATGTTCCTTTAGCTGTTGGTGCATCTTGACATTAATCTGCTTTACATATTTCCAAAGTTCGTCTCCAACATTGTGAAGTGTAATCACGTAATTTAGTAGCGGCATAGCATGGACGCCCAACCATGTGCCTCGTTCCTTGATGAAGCGTCGGCAGTCCGTAGTTTGTCGAACATATATTGTGTAGTGATCTTTCTCCAGTCCTGCTTCTTTTACTACCTCTACCAAAGCTGTGTTGATCAACCCTTGGAAGAAAGAGTTTAGAGTCACCCCATGTGATTGACAATGCTTAATCAAAACATCCAAAACTGAGGGAGGTATAAGAAAAGGATCCATCTTGCATGTTTTGGGGTTGGATTCATTGGTGGTGCCAAATGCCAAGGTTATTAATGGTGTATGGTCCAGTGTGGATCTCTCAAGAAGTAGCCCCCTTAATTTTTCAGGATCTTTCTCTAAACTGTTCTTGATTACCTCCATAGCTTGTCTGACTTCTGTTCTATCACGCAGCTGTCCAAGTGGCAATTTGTCCACTGGATGTCCCCCAATGATATCGTCCATAATGTTTAGAATCGACTGGGACACATTGTGTAAGGAGAAAAGATCAGTGATTGCATGGTGTGATGAAACTAGAAGATGATATTGGTGAGAGTAACCTTGATCCACTGGAGCAGTGTTGCCAGAACTTGCGTTGCGACAGAGGCGAAACTTCCACAAGGGTCCGTCATGCTCATTGAAGGGTTCCATTGAGAACTTTGCCAGTTCATCGTACAAATCAGTGATGTCGATTACCTATAGGAGAGAATGTATGTATTAGTTTTGAGTGACTAAATTTGATTATAGTTTGTATTTGTTGATTATAGTCTGAATTTGTTATCTTTTGAAGAAAATGTAATTTACCAATCTTAATCCAAAGTTCAAATTATTTATATATAATTTATACTTAATTCAACTGCTGCTGTAATATATACTTTATAATAGAGTCACAACTATCAGATAAATAATTGTTCCTGTAATGTATATTTGGAGACTAAAGTTATATCTTTTATCATAAATTCTTCACAATAAAGTTCACCTTAAAATCTATAGCAGGGTCAGCCATCTCAGCCAACCACATTGTTTTATCTCGTGGCCGAAAACAAGCTCGCATGCTATTTATTTTACTGAAAGAAACATAGGGTATTTATTTCAGTCTGCAATTTAAAGTTCATAAATATATTTCAAGTTTTATAGTTCACTTGACAATATGAATAAATATTCTCTGGGTAATAACTACTTTTAACCCACAGAACCCCAGCGATGCATGTTATGTGTCACCTATGTATGTAACGCTAAACCCCAGCGCCGCAGCAAATGTGTTGGCAATCTTGATCGTATTTACTCTTGTCCTATGGCAGCTAGAGGGTATAGGATGTACCTTAGGATATGGCCAAACAATAGCGATACTTAGCCACCCTCCAAGTCAAGCCGCGTGGGTATGAGGATGTGCGGGAGGAGGACGCCAGTTTACCCTTTGACCTTACGAGTGTTTGCACCATGTCGGACCACTCTACCTCTAGCTGTCACCACTCACGCTGGTGTGTTAGTGTTGAAGAAGCCCTTGCAATACTAGAGGATAGTGATGTGCAAAATAGGGACACTGAATCGTCAGATGAGGTTTCAGGGGAGGAGTGTCGCCCATCACTGAGGGAGATAGAGGAGATGGCAAAAGAGGAACCCAATGTTCCCATTCCTCGTCGCCGCGGGGCGGCACAACAAAAGGAGGGGGGGCATAGTGCATCACTCCCCCACTGCTCCCCATGATATAATTGACTCCATAGCAAGGGGGGAAGAGGATGAAGATGACCCAGATCCCATGGCATTCTCCAGAATTCGGCCAAGCCATCATAGAGATCAGAAGGGACCAGCTGCTCCTCCTCCCCCACAACACATGCGTTCTCCCCCACCACGACCTCCCACTGTCTCCTCACTAAAAGCTGCAACCCCCAATACATTTTATGGGTTGCGCTTGGGTGCAGCTATCTTGGCAGCACAGCCATTGTCTTCCTCAGACGAAACTGATGAGGAAATGCCTACCCTGGAATCATCTCCCCCACGTCGCCTGTTCTCCCCCTTGTCAGCGTTGGATGACTCCGGGCATTCTCCGCCTCGCCACTCTACACCACCACCACCATACTCCTTTCCTCCCTACTTTCCACCACCATCATCACCCCCGGCCCACTACCTTACTCACCTCTCAGGCCTTGTGTGTCACCTCAGCCTGGGCCCTCCCGCAAACACGAAACCTCCAGACTACCTCAGACCCCATCACCGCCTGCATCGCCACAACGCCCAGATCATCCACGACGCCCTACCAGCCAATGTGGGTTCGAGATCAAGCTCCAGGTCAACATCTCGATCAAGATCTAAGTCAAGGTCAAGAGGCAGAACGATGCCCTCATGGCAAACTCTAGACGTCCCAGAATTTAACATGTTCCTGGCCATCGTCATCCTGATGGGGGTGAAAAAGAAATGTTCGATAAAGAAGTACTGGTCCTTGGATCCTCTTGTTCATACTCTTCGGCAAGATCATGAGCAGGAACAGGTTCTTGGCCATAATGGGGAACCTTCGCTTCATTGATAGCTTGGCAGGCCAAACAAGAAACCAGGAACAACCCAGAACTATGAAGGACCCCATGGAGAGGATAAGACCCATCTTCGAGTACCTGAAGGTGAAGTTTGCTGCCGCCCTCAGACTCCACTACAAACTTATAATTGATGAGAGTTTGCTGCTGTGGAGGGGAAATATTGGCATCTGGCAGTACATGCCCAGTAAACGTCATTGTTATAGCCTGAAACTGTCCGTGATGCGTGACTGTTGCACTGGCTTCATCCAAGACAGCATTCTGTACATGGGAAGAAGAACCAAACTGGTGGAATCAAGGACGTACAGAATTTCTGGAATCCGTCGTGATCACTATGATGCTTTGACAGGGGCCACATACTGTACCTGGACAATTGGTACACCAACCCCGCAATTGCCAAGTACCTACATAGCCGCACTACAGGAGTCTGTGGCACCATCAGGAGGTATTGTTTGTTTATGCCCGAGCTGCCAACCAGGAGGGAAAAGGGCTCAATCATCTACCGGCAAGCAAACAATGTCCTCATGTTGTCCTGGATGGATAACCGTGATGTGAACGTTCTCAGAACTGTCCACCGTCCCATCTTCCAAGACAGCAGATGTCATGACAAAGCAACAGGTGAAACAATCAGGAAACTTTTGGCCATCTGCGACCACAACATCAATATGCGTCTGGTGGAAAAATCTGATGCTGTCATCTCATCAGTTGAGTGTGCGAGGAAGACAATGATGTGGTATAAGGAGTTATTCTTCCACCTCCTCGATATAACCATGTACAACTGCCAAATCCTCCACTCAACAATCATCGGCAAACACGAAACGATGGAGAACTTCTGCATCGAGTTGTCGAGGGAATTGTTGTTGAAGAATATGACTGCAGACCACGCCCAGTAACGCTCCGCACATCAACAGCCAGCAGCAGAAGGGATTGCCAGGCTGACAGAATGCCACTTCCCTGACTGGATGCCACCCACACAGGGTAAAGAAAGACCCCGCAGATGGTGTCATTTGTGCCGGATCACAACACAGAGGACCCCTTCAAGAACAGCTACCAGGTACTTGTGCGTAGATTGTGATGTTGCACTGTGTTTCCCAGTCGGGTTCAGGGAGTATCACACCCTTGAACATGTCACAAACCAGTGTGTGCAAAGGGTGTAATAAAAGACGCTATAAAAAGTGAAGAGTGTGTAAAAACACAAAGTGTAAATATACATATACAATTTGCCGAACACAATATGTAAGTGATAGTGACACTCAAATATGTAAAACAGTGATGGACACCAATAATTGTAAATTTATCATAAACTTATGAAACTGTGAACAATGAAGATTATGATTAAAGACAATACAAGTTAAATAGAATACGATAAACATGCGTAAAAAATACAATGTGTAAATCAAAATTCTAAGTCAAATGTGTGTAAAACAATGTGTAAACTCATATTCTAACTATTTCATATTTTTTCAACAACCAACTTTACTTACACATACGATAAGGTATAAAACCAATACACAGACTGGGTGAGAGAGGCAGAGATGAAAGTGAAAGTGAAGGGGGAGAGCGGTGTCAGTCAGCAGGCTGTGTGTTCATGCGTGCGTTCTGTTGTGGTCCCGGGCAAAAATGGCCGCCCGTCGCCATGATAACCAGGACGCGCACAGGCCTTGCCACTCGATGGCATTTATAAAACTTGACAATATGCACTTATAACACTGTAACTTCACTTACAATGGCATTCTGTGATACATATTGCTATTTGATGATCTATGAAGGCACACATGATGCTTGGGTGGTGTAAATAAGTGTCATTTAAAAAACCTGGAGGCATCGTACATCAGCCATGCTGCCTCGCCCATCTGTCGTCTGCAGGAGCGTGAAGTTTGAAGAGTCGGCCGGCACCCAGTGATGGGTGGACCCCCAAATGACCGAGGTGAGTGGTTTTATATTAGTTTTCCTTAATTTCTAATCCATATAAGGTGTTTTCAGGAAAAACAAAATTCCTCTGTGTACAATTATCATATAGGCTATCAGCCGGTGATCTGTGGGTTAAATAATAATAAAATATAGCAATTAGACTAAACTACAAGAACATTGAAAATAAAAGGCAAATATATGTTGGTGGTGATATAATGTGTTACTCAGAATACCAAATAGTATAAAGTGAATGACAAACGTTTACACATTGCCTACCTGCAAGCATAAGTCAGTGCTTGTTCAAAGATTGATGAATCAAGCACTCTGTCAGAATTGATTGTAATGCTGCAGGCCATGGTATTAAATCCATTCCTGACCAGTGTCATATACTCAAGAACCTTATCATCTGCTGGGAATAACCACTTGTCAATTTCTTTCCTGAAATATACAGAAGTTAGTATTAATCCTTTGAAGATTATGGTGCATTTTGACAATTCATTCTGGCTCTCATTAGATTTTATGGAATTTAGAAGAGATCTGTGGGAATTATAAGGGCAAAGACTGTTTCAATTAATCCTTTGACTTCCATATAGGGGGATATTGTAGGCACCAATCGAACAGGGCTAGACCGAGGAGAGGGTATAAGCATTAGATAAGGAGTCGCTGGAACTCCTGTTTCATTTGCTTGGCCTCTCTTACTGATTTTCTTTGTGTCTCACTTACACTGAGAGTAATCCAGCTAGCTCTCACAAACACCTCTTCCCCCTATCTACTTCTACTTCACTACACTGAACATGCACACCACATTTCCTTCTTCCACATTAAAATTAACAATATGCTGAACAATAGCCCAGCCTCGGAGTCCCCAGGTGGGGAAGAGTTGGGTGGGGACCATAAATTCCCCCACACCTGCTCGACATTCCCATGACAACCCCTCCAAATTTACTGGACCTCGGCCTGTTACTCTTATTGTTAACTTTTGCAAAATTCGTTGCCTATCCTCTAATTTTCCCTCTGTTGAACACCATCTCTCCTCCTACAAACCTGATCTTCTTTTGCTCACTGAAACTCAGGTGCCTGAAGCAACTGCCAGCAGCTCCTTCTTTGTATCCTCCTACCTTTGTCCATCATAGTTTCAAAGCCAAAAGTGGATGTTGTGCATACATGCACAACAAACTCACTTGCTCTTGTGTTCCCAATTTTGACTCCTCTGAATTCTCAACTTTATGGCTCAAACTACATTGTCATTCTCATACTAAATATTTCTGTGCTATCTAGCTTTCCCCTAACTCCACCGACTTTCCCAAATTCTTTGACTATCTAAACTCAAAAGTGAAATACATTCTATCCATTTATCCTTTCTCAGAATCTCCATTTTAGGAGATTTCAATGTCTCATTCTACTGACCAACCTGGTGATAAGCCTACGTCTTTCCTATCCTAAATGACCTAGAGCAGTAGGTTCAGCAACCCACCATTATCCTGGATCGCTTCAGAGATCGACCCAACATTCTTGACTTGTTTCTAACTTCTAACCCTTCTTCTTATACTGCCAATCATTTCTCTCCTTTGGGCTCCTCCGACCATAAACTTATCTTTCTCAACTGTCCTATCTCTGTAGTATGACCACCCGATCCTCACAGACGGCGGCGCTTGTAGCACTTTGGAGCTGCCGACTGGGAAGCTCTCCGGCAATACTTCTTTGATTTCCCATGGATAGATTTTTGCTTCCGTGGCCATAGCACCAGAGAGAGCACTCAGAGAGTGCTGAACGCATTACCAAGGTAATCCTATCAGGCATAGAGGCATACATTCCATTTTCTTTCTCTCAGATTAATGCTAAAAAATCTTAGTTTACTCACGCCTGTTCTACTGCTGACCGCAATAAGGAGGAAGCATTCAAGCGGTACCGACGCCTTAAAACCCAAGAAACTCATTCTTCCTGCGTTTATGCCCGGAATCAAGCCAAATCTGTTCTCCGACTTGCAAAACACTCTTTCATCAATAATAAATGCAATGAACTATCCAACTCTAGCTCTTCTCACGCTTTCTGGCATCTAGCCAAAAACCTCTCCAACAATTTGTGTTCCCCGTCTTTCCCTCCCCTTTTACACTCTGATGGCACAACCATCACTTCTTCCTCTGATAAAGCTGAACTCTTCACTCAAACTTTTGCTAGAAACTCAACCTTGGATGATTCTGGTGCTATTACTCCCTCTCCACCCCCCTCTCTTACTTATGCCTAATATCCTAATCTCTTCTAAAGATGTACTTTCTACCATCTCTGGTGTTCCTCCTATTGTACTAAAAAAAATGAGCTTCCGTGCTGACTCCCTGCCTAGGCAAACTCTTTCGTCTTTGTCTCTCCTCTAATGTCTTCCCTTCTTATTGGAGGTTTGCTCTCATTCAACCTGTCCCAAAGAAGGGTGACCAATCTCAACCCTCCAACTATCGTCCAATTGCTATCATCTCTTGTATCTCTATAGTAAAGTATTTGAAACTATTCTTACTTCCAAAATTCTTAAAAACAAATCTTCTTATAATCTACTCTCAGATCGCCAGTATAGCTTCCTTAAGGGTCGCTCTACTGGTGATCATCTTTCATATCTTACTTACTCTTGGTCATCCTCCTTTCGGGACTTCGGTGAGACCTTTTCTATTGCGTAAGACATATCGAAGGCCTTCGATAGAGTCTGGCACACAGTTCTAATTTCTCCATCTGTGCCTTTGTCTCTAATTTCCTTTTCGGCCGTTCCATAGCTGCGGTTGTGGACGGCCATCGTTCACTTCCTCATCCTATCAACTCCGGTGTTCCTCAAGGATCTGTCCGATCTCCCATTCTCTTTCTAATTTTCATAAAAGATCGCAACTGTACACTCGGATACCATAGCCTCTGGTCCACTCCTCTCTGGCAAGAGGTGAGGCCAGGACCCTTACTAGACGGCGGCCCACAGTGATGGTTAGGGGCGGGGTTGGGGATAGAGGGTAACGCACACACGAACACAGTGTGAAGCTTTTGAGGTCTTTGAATACTGCCTCAGCCCCACAAATAAATGTGACATTAATATATTATTATTATTATTATTATTATTATTTAAATACAAGTGACATAGTCAATATTTAACTGATATACTAGTTTGTGCATACATCTCTCTCTCTCTCTATATATATATATATATATATATATATATACCGGTATATACTGTATATACAGTATATATATACACACACACACACACCCACACACACACACAATATATTCTTATCTTATTTTGTTTGCATGATATGATATTTGTTTTCGTTTTAATATTACCTTACCATTTATATTAATATTAATATATGTTGATTAATACTATCTTGGTATTTAATACTTTAGTTTTTCATTTTACATATTATTAAATAGTATTTTATAGTGTAAACATGCTTTAGCAAGAAAATATTCATGCGCGTTGGTTTAAAGTGAACCCTATAAATCACACAACATGCATCAGACCGAAGTTGTATTCATGGGTATTGCTTTACCTGCGTAGGACTGAAACCTCTCTAACACTAAGTATAATGCAAATATTTACATTGTTTTAATTATTACCCTATATGAAAGATATAATTCAGAAAGCTACCAATGACATATATGTCTATGATTAGTTATTCACACACACTCACCCACCCACACACTCAAATGTCTGTAATGAAGTTCTATCGTATTCCTATTTCCTTTCCAGCACTTTCCTCTCACTCTTTATCTCACTCTTACTCCCTCTTTGCCTCCCACCACCACAACCACATCTCCCCCTCTCTCTGTCATCCAGTCTCACACACACCTCACACACACACATACACATACACACTATCTCTCTCTCTCTCTCTCTCTCTCTTTCTGTGTGTGTGGCCCAGTCTGTTATTTCTGTAATGATCTATTTTGAAGCCTTCCCTGAACTTCTATCCCTCTATCTATCTAATTGTTCACACCGGTAGTTATACTCACTCATGTTAAAGGAAATATTTTATATAATGCGAAATGATGGAAACAAAATTAATATCAAATAACTACAAGAATGTAACCAACAAAGATAGTTTCCTGGATTGTTTTTCTTCCACACCCTATAGTTTTCCGTTGTTGTGTTAGGCCTAATAATAGGAGGAAAGAAACTTGTCTTGAATTATAGCATATTACCGTTTTAGTTATGGAACAGCGGCCACAACAACGTGTGCGACCACCACGAACCAGGTTTAATTAACCAAAGGTGATAACACGCCACTCAATGATTGTTGGTTAAGTCAGCTACTGAGGATCTCTAGAGAAACTGTTCGACTATGGGTGAAGCCTTGTCACGTGTTGACCAAGGCCCAGATCCGGACAACCACAAGTCACATCACCTGAAGAAAACACAATATGTAGAAATAACACCACTAACAACTGCAGCAAATATTATAAGGGATGGCGATTGAAGGAGGCCAGTATACATTTTCATTCCTGCTCACAAGGAAACGTAAAATACGTTAAACGTTAATGTATACAGAGAAGGTTGTTCAAGATTTGTTCAGGCGTATATAAATAAGGGGGATGACTTTATGGTCTGTATTTGTTTACACAAGAAGACATCTGTTGCATCTGTCTCGGCTCATGGGCGCCATAGTTAATGTTAAGAGCAATAAGATATGCGAGAAACAGTGTGTGAAGACTACATATAAATATTAATGACAATATTTCGCTCTGGCCAACTTTTTAAAGACCAAAAATACCCTCCATTTTAATATATATTTAATAAGCAAGGCCCGAAAATAGCATGCGTGCGCGCGTGTGTGTTTGTGTGCGCGGTTGCAGGTGAGCAAGTGTAGATGTGTGTGCATGTAATAATAACATGTTGGGTTTAGATTTATTAGTAATATTTTCATGTGGAATTATTGTTATGGCATTAGCATAATTACTGTTTTGATGCATTCATAATTTCAACTTTGTCCATTTAAATAGATGTCTATGAGTATGTATGGAGCACAGAACTAATGCTGGGTTTCTAATATAATATTGTATTATAGTTGTGGAAGGGTTTTCTTTGACGAGTTAAATATTATTACATTAGTCAGAGTAATTATGTGATATAATGCCATTTTGTGCAGTAAATTAAAAATTAAAAGACAACTTAAACATACACATTATTTTATTCTTGCCAAAACATTATTTACAGTATATACTATCGAATTGTAAACTAGAATAAATGGAGACGAAATTAAATATAAATATATATTTATATAAATATAAGAGGGTAACAATGTAATATCAGTCAGATGAAACAACAAATAACATGCAAATCACAATAAGTAACGTGAGAGATACTGTACATGCAAAACTATAGAAGTATCAGTTATATCTTGACTATGGCACGTCTACATAATAATAATAATAATAATAATGATAATATATATATGTCACATTTATTTGTGGAGCTGAGTCAGTATTCAAAGACCTCAAAAGCTTTACCCTGTGTTCGTGTGTGCGTTACCCTCTTCCACCAACCCCACCCCTAACCATCACTGTGCGCCGCCGTCTAATAAGGGTCCTGGCCTCACCTCTTGCCAAAGAGGAGTGGGCCAGAGACTATGGTATCCGAGTGTACCTCCAGTCCTATCCATTCATATGCAGATGACTCTACCTTACACTATTCAACTACTTTTCCAGAATGCCCCAGTAAACAATCCCTCAAAAACAATTGTAATGAAGCCCTACATTTATCGTCTGATCTAACTACTATTTCCAATTGTGGCAGAGAAATCCTTGTTGCCGTTAATTCTAACAAAACCCAATTTCTCCATCTTTCTACCCGTTGTGAACTCCCAGAGGACTATCCCTTATACATCACCAATACAAAAATCAACCCTTCATCTTCTCTCAGTATTATTCTATCTATCTATCTATCTATATGCTCAGGCCCAATCCCCATTTTGGGGGTAGCGGACTCAAGACAGAACAAGAACAGGGAAAACACAAAAACAACATAAAACAACGAATAAACACAGACAAAAAGCACAAACTCACACAAATCCAGGTCACCCAGGAGAAGACCCAGAGACCAGGGTCACCAAGGTCGCTCCAGCACTCCCCCGGCCCCCGACCACCCGGAGAGGTTCCGATCTCAGCAGGCAGACATGCAGCGGAGCCAAAGCCACAAGCCCTCCCACCACACTTCCAGGCACACCCTTCATATTAATCGTCTCCCCAGACCAGGCGCCTGATGGACTATTATCTAGTCCAACTTGCGCCCGACCCCTTACTCCAAATGACCACGTGTTCACTCAACTATTCACAAGCATTCTTCATTCACTCCTGTCCACCACCACTTCCCCTGCCTGATCTATAATCATTCCTCTATCATCCAAAGCTTTTCTTTCACAGTCTCTCCATCTCAATGCCCTTCTATCTCCCCTTGTACCTGACTCACATATTCTCTTTGTAAGCCTTTCATCTCCCATTCGTTCAACATGACCATACCAGCTCAGCACCCTTCTGTCCACTCTGGCTGACAAATGTTCCTGCTGCCCCACTCTCCTACGTATCTCTTCATTCCTCAATCTGTCTCTACGAGTAACTCCACACATACTCCTCAAGCAGCTCATCTCCATCACAACCAGCCCTCTTTTCTCCTTTTTCTTCAGAGCCCATGTCTCAGCCCCATACATCACTGTTGGCACAACAATTCCTTGATACAGTGCACTTTTTACTTTCACTCCGAGATTTCTCGTCTTCCACATACTTCCCATTGCTCCGAAAACCTTCCTTCCTTCACACATTCTCTGTTTTACCTCCATTTCCATACCTCCACTCCTGCTTATCGTTCCTCCTAGATATTTAAAACCCTCTACTTGTTCCAATATTTCCCCATCCAGCCTCACATATAGATTCACCCTATGCTCTCCCCTATTACACACCATTACTTTACTTTTATAGACGTTCACCTTCAGTTTCCTCCTTCCACAAACCACACCAAACTCTTTGACTACCCGCTGCAGTTTCTCATCAGAATCCGCCACCAATGCTGTGTCATCAGCGAACAGCACTGATTCAACTCCCAATCTCTACCATTCTTTCCTACTAAACCCAATCCTCTTCCCATAGTTCTCCTTTTCACCTCCCTCACCACCCCATCCATAAACATATTAAACAGCCATGGTGACATTACACAACCCTGTCGCAAACCAACCTTTACCTCAAACCATTCACTCAACTCACCATTTCCTACTCACACCCATGCTCTTCTCCCCTCATAAAAACTCTTAACTGCTTCTAACAAATTTCCTTCTATTTCATTAATCCTTAACACCTTCCACATTGCTTCACGGTCCACACGATCATATGCTTTTTCCAAGTCCATAAAAGCCCAAAATATCTCCTTATGCTTCTCTAAATACTTCTCGCAATACTGTCTTACTGCAAACATCTGATCCACGCACCCTCTTCCCCTCCTAAAACCGCACTGTTCTTCTCCTATTGCAACTTCCGTACACTTTATTATCCTCTCTATCAACACCCTGCCATACAGCTTTCCAACCACTGACAATAAACTATTACCTCTATAAATTGAACACTCCTGCCGATCTCCCTTTCCCTTGTACAACGACACAATACATGCACTCTTCCAGTCTATTGGTACCATTGATACAGCAAAGCACACATTGAAAAGTCTCACCAACCAATCTATTATCACATATCCACCCTTCTTTATACACTCCACAGCAATACCATCCAAACCTTCTGCTTTTCCCACTCTCATTTGTTTCACTGCTTCTTTCACCTCATTTTCCTCACTCCTTTCATTCATTCCCTGCCACCTGGGTGACCTGGGTAACCTATCTCCATCCACCTCTGCTTCAATCACTGCTTCTCTTCCATCTCTTGTATTTAACAAAGATTACAATACTCTGCATATCTTTTCCTCACTTCAACTGGTGCCACTAGTAATTCTCCATTTGCATCTTTCACTGACTCTTCCCTCTTTTGTCCTCCTTTCCTTACTCTATTTACCTCCTTCCAGAACATCTTCTTTCGTTCTTCAAAATTCTCACTCAACCTTTGACCCCACCTTTCGTTTGCATCTTTTTTCGCTTCTCTAATTTTCCGTTTTGCCTCTCTCCTTTTCTCCGTGTACCTCTCCCATACCTCAACACTACCATCCTGTAAAACCCTCTCAAAACACTGTCTCTTCTCCTCAACTGCCTTTCTCACCGTATCATTCCACCACTCGCTTCCCTTCCTGCTACCTCTGCCTCCTACTTTCCTTTTGCCACATACTACACTTGCTTTCACTCCTTCCTTAAACTGTTGCCATTCAACCTCTACTTCTCTCTCTTCCATCTCTCTCACTTCCATCCACTTTTCATTTAGTTTTTCCTTGTACACCCTCTCTTTTTCACTCTTCTCTAACTCACTAACTTTTATTACCTCTCTTACTTCACGCTTGTCTCTTATTCTCCTGTAACTCTTAACTCTTAGCTTTCCCTCCACCAGGTAATGATCTGACATACCCTCCGCCTCACCTCTCATCACATTCACATCCAGCAGTCTACACAGTCTTTCCCTTGTCACTAGCACATAATCCATCAATGCCCTCTCTACAATCTCTCCTCTCACAAGTCTATGCCAGGTGTACTTGTGTATACGCCTTTTTTTGAAGAACGTATTACCTACACTCAATCTGCACTCTTCACATACATTTTTCAGTCTTTCTCCACTCTCGTTTACACCATCCACACCAAAACTACCGATGACTCCCTCAACAGGCTCATTTCCTACCCTGGCATTTAGGTCCCCTAAAACTATAACATTTTCATTTTCATATAACCCTTGTAGACAATCTCTCAAATCCTCCCAGAAACCCTCTACCTCGTTTAACTCTCTTTCACTTCCTGGTCCATACACACTTACAAAAACCCACCTTTCACCCTTAAACCGCATTCGCACCCACATTAGCCTTGATGACACCTCTTTCCACTCTTTTATAAACTCTCTCAACTCCTCCTTCACAATAATAGCCACTCCTTCTTTCCCCCTGACTCCCTCCTCTACTCCAGACTTTCTACCTATCACGTTTCCAAAATCCACTTCTCTCTCTCCTTTCATCTTTGTTTCATTCAGTGCAAGCACATCATACTTCCTTCTTTCAAATAACCTTCCAATATCCTCTCGCTTCTCATTCGTACTACATCCACGCACATTCAAAGCTCCTATTCTTAGGGTCCGGGACCACGAACGCGTTCCCTCGCCCCTATCTCTGTCTCGTTTTTTTGGTAGATTTATTTAAAGGGGAGAAGGATACCAGGCCCCCCGCCCCCGATCCCCTTTAGCCGACTTCTACGTCTCGCCGGAGAAAAGCAGTGGTGGAAATTTCTCACCCCTCCACCACAGAGGAGGCTACCTGCACCAGAAAGTGGCGGGCGTTGGGGGTCGCTGCATCCCTACGCCATTTGAAAAAAATAGAGATGCAGAAGGAGAAAAAGATAGAAGGGGCTATGGGAAGTAGAGGACACCAACCCTCACTCTGACAAAGGGTCAGCCCACCACCACTGTATTATTGGTGTATTATTGGTGTCTCTTTTTCTTCTGCTCTCTCTTTGAAGGACCATAATACCAGAATTGCAATGGCAGCCTCCAAAAAACTGGGTGTGCTCAACCGCCTCAAGGGCTTCTTTACCTCTGCATTGCTTCTTGTTCTGTAAAGGAGCACAGTGCGTCCTTGTACTGAGTATTGTTCACGTGTGTGGGGGGGATCCTCTCACACAGCACTTCTAGACAAAGTAGAAAGGAAAACCTTTTGTATCATTTACTCCTGTCCACTCACCGACTCTCTGCAATCTCTCACTCATCGCCGCAATGTTGCATCTTTATCGCTATTCTATCTCTACTACAATAATCAGTGTTCCTCAGAGCTCTCTCGGTGTATACTACCTCTTCTACGTAGGGTATGTAGCACCCGTCTTGCAACACAATCCCACCCCTACTCTGTGCAACTCTCCAACTCAAGAGTGAAACGATACTCCCAATCTTTCTTCTATTCAACAACTGAGCTCTGGAACTTTCTCCCCGAATCATTCTCTCCCTCATCCTATGACTTAAATTGCTTCAAACTCTGTGTTTCCATACATTTTGGCTCTAACATTCTTTGATTTTGGCCCTATCAATCTTTCAACTCTGGGGGAGGCACTCATCACGTGCAGTTTTGCCTTTTGTCTCCCTCATCCACATAGAATTTGTTTTGTATATATCTATATATATATATATAACAAATTCTATATGGATGGGGGAGGCACTCGTCACATGCAGTTTTGCCTTTTGTCTACCTCATCCACGTAGATTTTTTGTTTATATATCTATATCTATATATATATATATATATATATATATATACTGTATATATATACATATAATTAAATAACAATCTTGTGGTGCAAGAGCCACCAGTCGTTAGCGGAAATCTGGCAGGTTCATTTTGATCATGCATATCGATCGCAGGTTCTGTTATAGCTGTATTAATAAAGTAGACGTGCCGTTTCGCACAAAATCAAAACGGCATACCCAACTCTGCGATCGGTCACACTCATCACTATCAGTAACTATCATCATTAACCCTTAGCCAATTTGCAGCAAGTTAGGAGCATTATTAAGGCTTTTAAAGGGTTAAAATTGAGTGCAATAGGCCGGGAGTGCAGCGGGCCACACGTCCGACTCCCAGGGCCTACCGCCGCCCACTGACTCACCCTCCCTGTGTTCTTGAGAGGCCGGCAGTGTAACCAGTAGTGAGCGTAGCTGGAAAAAATATACCGCTATACGCTAAACTCCCATGTTACTGGTACCACTGTATGAAAACCACGAGTGCTACGTAGCTCGTTCTGGTCTCATTTTGAAGCTTTTAGCGCCTAGTTTTTTGCTGAATACATCTTTTCATACAGATACTTGATTTATCATTCAGGAGGGCCTGAATGTGCCCAAATAAGCCCAAAACCCCCCCCCGCTAGACAAGGGCTAATGTGATCAGCACTACTATTATAATCATCACTACTACTCTCACCATCATCACTACTACTCTCATCATCACTACTACTCTTATCATCACTACAACTTTCACCATCATCACTACTACTTACCAACATCACTAATGTCACCTTCATCTTACAATCACCATTACTACTGTCACCATCATAAATACTATTATGACCATCCATCCACTACTACTAGTACTGTCATCATTATCACTAAATCTACAACCATCATCACTGCTATTATCACCATTATCACTACTATCAACATTATCCCCGCTATTACTACCATCACTTCTAATGTCAACTAAACTAAAGTAGATGTGCCGTTTCACACCCAAAATCAAAAAACGGCATACCCACCCTCTGCGAAGGGTATACCATCATCCCTAATATTCACCACCATTATTCCCTACTACTATCATCACTAAACTATCATCATTGTTATTTAATTATATATAGAATATATACTATAAAGTATTATATAATATATATATATATATAATTATATATATATTATAGTAATATAATTATATATATATATTACATATACCTAATCGGGCTCTCTAGGATATATATATATCATATATATATTATATTTTTATATGCAATGCATAAGTGTGTTTGATTTTCGGGGTGTGAGCATCCTAGGTTCGAA